>JAJTTS010000013.1:756007-958482 GCA_036971165.1 Arthrobotrys iridis | reverse complement strand
AATTTAGATGCTAAGCAGATGGTTTCTAGGCTGGAGGTTCGAATATTCTTCATGTCCAGTAGGAATACAGCATTTCTGGTGGACGGTGCACATTGTGGATTTCATTACCATCGTGCTGGCCGTGGTATTAGCGATCATGGCAGCAGTAGGAGCTGATGGCAGTCAGACCAAGGTACCCAAGGTTGTGGTTACCCAAGCGAATGGGAGTTCGAAGACCATCGAGGAAAAGAAGCTGCAGTAGGCCATGTGCGGATTAGTATATATATTAGAGAGGGGTTTTCGGCTGTCAGTGGAGGAACGAACATACATTGCATTAGAGCTCTGGGCGCCCAGATTCACGGGGGGGTGGTAAGCATATACACGTAGCATAGTGACTTTAATTTTATTTAGCATTTGGCGGCTTTTGGATTGCATAATACAATACAAGTATCATTACTATCATCGAAATCATCATTCAAATAGTTCAGAACAAATCGATGTCGATATCCTTATTTTAGTGTCAAGAATGATAAGTAGAATTTGCACGCCCCATCTATCAAAAGTGTGTGCGTTATAGTACAACATCCTATCGCTCAACCCTACCCACAAGCGGGGGAACATGACTACTCCTCCATCACATCGCTCTCTTCCTTAACTCCATTGGCTGCACTGGCACACGAAATCCCCGCCTGCCTATCCACCATGCCGACCAAAGCTGTAACGATGTTCTCCTCGATGCCCCTCTTCCCAACGTCCTCCAAATGTTTCTTCGGATCCAACTTGCCCACATACCTGGTTTTCAGCTCCTGAGCGCTCAAGCCGCCCTCCTCTTCGACGCGCTTGGTGTATTGCTCCGCCAGCCCCACCATCTTTTCCATCCTGGTAACATTTTCCTCATCTGCCTTTTTGAAATCCGGCATCTCCAGGGCCGCCGTCCAAACATTTTTATGCAGATTCATCAGCATGTTCTCCTCCAGCGGTGTCTTCCTGTAGTTGATCGCGATGGAGTAGTAATGCCTGTTTAGTCCGTGTACGAGAGCCTGCACCGATGGCTTTTGAAGGTAGCCCAAGTTCGAAGTCGACTGACGGGGTTCTTGGCCCATCATTAGAGATTGAGGGTTGATGAGACGGAAGGCGTCGATTACTACTTTGCCCTTAACGGATTGGATGGGATCGATGACGACGGCGACGGCGCGGGGGGTGAGTTGTTCGAAGGATTGTTGGGTGTTGATGTCCACGGAGGAGAGCCAGCAGCCGAAACCAGGGTGAGAGTGGTACCAGCCTACTACCGTTTCGTGGCTATATTATATCGGCGAAAGCAGGAAGTTAGATGGTGTGCCATATGTGGGCTCGGGAGGGAGGATTTTTTTTTGTTTTTACCGTCCTGTCTGCCGCAGCATATCCATCATTTTGGTTTGAAAGACGGGGTCGACGGCTTCAACGGAGACGCCTGTACCGCTCTGGGGCATTGCAAAGACCTGATGAAGTTTTGATCTTAGTATCCTTCTATTATTTTTTCATATGTATCCAGCAGACTATATGCGTACGTCAACCACCCTGACGGTATAATCATCCACAAACTCTCCCAGCATTAGACCCATAACTTCCATAGGAACACCTGTTGAAAAGTAACACGCTAGCTATCAGTAAAGATTCTTCCTTGAGCCACCATCGTAGGATGAACGGTATGTGTGTGCATGTGTGTATGTGCAGAGAAAGATCGTACCGGCTCGTCCGTGCCGCAGCATCTTGAGCAGAGCTAACGACGAAATGTATACCGTCTCAGAGTTATCGATCGCTGGAGCATCCTATCGACGTTCATAAGTAGCAAAAGTTAGTTTGACCTGCCTCTCTGTATTTCTCTTTGACCGTGATAGTTGGATAGGTAAGGTTTTACATACGACACCAGGAGATGGACCACCCATCCCCCCGCCGGGAAACATGCGACTTAATCGTTCCATCGTGGGTATACAAGTGTGTTCGTGGCTCCGTATGAGCAGGAGAAGATAATCGATAAACTTCGGAGATGAAGGATGATGGGGTTTATGGTAGCTGGGGTGGTGGGTTCGTGATCGATGGTGGGTTGGGTGCTGTCTGTGGTGGGTGTACCTGTTCGTCGTTGAGAGAGCTTGCTAAGCTCGTGGACGTGATGCTCGGAAAAAGCAAATGGTTCGGCCTCAACGCAACGCAGTGTTATATTCTAACTCTCCCCCAGCTTTATCGGATATCGGACATTCTCAACTATCGTAGGCAGTTCGCCGGATACGACTGTGAATTGAAGCAGCGGTAGGCAGCATCAGCCCGTGAGTATATTCATAAGCAGGACACTGAATACTCAAATTGAGTATGGATATATAAAATCTGGCTAATACATCGTCCAACCGCCGCTGACGTTCAAGGTCTGCCCACTCACCCACCGGCTACCCTCTCCGGCAAGCCAGACTACAACATCACTGACCTCATCCTTCGTCCCAAATCTCTGCTCCACCGGCGTGTCCTCCTTCTGCCTCCCCTTGATCCTCTCCGGAATCGAATCTAGCATGTCCGTTTGTATAGGCCCGCAGGCAATGGCATTCACAGTCGTCCCGTTCGCACCCAACTCCGCCGCCCAAGACCTCGTCAACCCTTCCAGCGCAGCCTTTGAGGAACAATACAACGATAAACCCGAAAATCCAGCTCTGGCGCCTACCGACGAGATGTTTATTATCCTGGATCCCGGAGCTAGATGCGGTAACGCGGCTTTTAGGAGCAGCATGGGAGCGAGGATGTTGAGCGTGTACGTGTCGCTAAAGTCATTTTCGGTGATTTCCGCGATCGGGAGGCCGATCTGGACGGCAGCGTTATTGACTATTATGTTTATGTTTGATGTCGAAGAGAGAGAAATGGTTTCAGTTATGATACCTGGGAAGGAAGCGGGATCGCGGAGGTCGGCTTGGATTGCAAGGGCTGAAGGATTCGATGAGGAAGAGTTCTGGGGGAGGGAGTTGATTTCTTTGACAATGTTGTCTGCAGTGGTCGTGGAGGAGTGGGAAGCATATACTATTGCTACCTGAATATTACCCGTCAGTACTTACGCCGATCTACCATTTATATAACCTCCCATCTGGATTGTTATGTGTGATGCCGGATGGGAAGTATCGATGTCGAAATACCTTTGCTCCGGCTTTCGCCAAAGCCAAAGCCATATCAGCACCCAAGCCCCTGGAGCCACCAGTTACGATTGCAACCTTGCCTTCAAGTGGCAGAGGAGCAGAAGACGGCATTTTTACGGATAATTTCTACGAAAGCTTTTGTTAGCATCTCAATGCACGAAGCCCCCGGAATCCAAAAATGGTCTAATGTTTACATTGATCCTGATGAATAACGAAGAATGTTGCAGAAATTGTGTTGCGTGTTGGATTCGAGATTATGATGTAAGCCTGCGAAGCGTCAACGGAGACCAATTGCATTGGTTGACCGGTTCTCTTAGCTCGTAATCCTGATAAACCTTTGAAGAGATAATATTTATTTGAAGACCTTAGCTTTAGGAAGAATAATTTTTAATCACCGTTGAGGTTGCAAATGTCGAAAGCCGTCGGGACAGAGTGTGTCTGCTAAGTATGCGGAGTCCGTATTTATTTAAGCAGGGAATCAACTGCTAACGCCGGGCTTCCTCCGGTAAATCAAGTTTCAAACGGATGGAAAACGTATTGAATAGAAAGAACGATGCATGAATCATCACAGGGCATGTGAGGTTGGCGGAAGCGTTGGATCGACTGATACTAACCATGAAATGCCGGCTGGAGCTCCGATGCCATCGTTCCAGAATATAAATTTCCTGAGCCACGGTATCGGTTCCGGGTGGCTTGATGCTGCAATACATACAGTGTGGAGACCCTGATTCTGTCGTCAGCAACTCCGGGATTAGTGTAAGATCGCGGTCGATAGAGGATTTGTAGATTTACTGGACATCTTAGTCCTGCTCTTAAGATCTTCCGGTAGGCCTTGGGCTTGATTGGTCATCTGGGTGATTGAACACAAGTTAATTAATCTCTTTGATATTATAATGCGCCCGAGGTATGTATATCGGTGACAAGATGGAGGTATTCCTGTAGAACTTTGTCGTGGGAATATCGTAAATTAATTAACGCTCTGAGATTGTATTGACCTGCGCCCGTTACAACTTTTTATTCTTTATTTTTATTCTTTTTCTTTCTTTGAAAATATTTAATATAATTAACATTTATATTTACAAAAATGGTCTATATTGGAATCTCAAAGTACTCTTATATAGAACACATGAATGCAGTCATGTCAGCGATGCCGCCATCTCACAGTAATTAGTAACAGCGGGTGTTTGAATTCGCGTTCGAATATTCCGGCCTGCAAATCGAGGTCAAGCAAAAGCGGCAAGGATTATGGGCAAGGGAACGCAAACGTTTGACCACGGCAGCAATTTGAGTGAGCGGAGAGTGCGACATGGATTCGTGCTTGGGTTCCACCTTTCTCTGATTGGCTGGACGCAGAATTTCTTTCGACCTGCGAGACCTAATGCTTGCTGTCTGGTAATTTAGTTGGCTTAGTGTTTTCGATTTTGGGAAATTTCATGCATCCTATGGGCTTTTCCTAACTTCACACGACCCGATTTAAACCCGCTCAAAAGGATATCCTTTTGGTCTGCATTTCGATATCGCGAAAAGCGGAGGAGTAAATATCGAGGTGAGTTTTTTTTTTTTGTTGCAAAGAGAGAATTTGTCCTTTTCGTCTCGATCCTTTGTGCTCGCGACCAAGTTGCAGATGTCATTGATATCGCGGATGGACTCAGCTTTTGCAGGCGATTCAGGGTAACATGCGTGCATCCATGTGTTATCGGCATATTTGAGCTTCTTTCTTTTGGTACGTTCCGCCGCTATAGACGAGTTACAGTTCTATAGAATAGTAGATTCTGCCGTTTATGTCTGCTATATCCTATTATATTTGAGCCTTTTGACTTCGAAATCCCCACGGTTCGACGTCGTGCCTATACGCAACCGTGGCGCTCCTGAGGCTGGCTGGCCCTGGCGGTAGCTATATCTATGCAAATGCACACGTCTGCACTCGGATTCGAAAAGGAGAGTTATCTAACGACGACCTGAATCGATTTACTAAAATCCTTTTAACCTCGTCTACTTACTCGAGCGGCTCGGCTCGATTGCTCAATACATATTGTCTTGTGCGGCTTCAGGCAGTGACACAAAGCAGCGGTCTACGGGGTCGCTACTGAATGACAGAGGCTTCTAACCTCGCCTGTTCTTCCTGCTGTTTCCACCCGTCTTCCAGAATATCCCTTTTCGGAATATCCTCCATCTTGATGAATTTAATCCGCTCCTGATTTTTCCCCTCCTCGTTTATCTCTCACTTTGCAAGCTTCTTCTCCGAGTAGCTTCAATCTGATTTCCTTGCTGGTACATGTTTAAATTCTAATGTTGGAAAGCAGAAGAAGCCCAGCGTAGAAAAAAAAAGGTTGCAATTTGCTGGAGAGCAGAAAAAACAGGCGGAAAAAGCAAAACCGGCCGAAAGAAAGGACCAACTTGACCGGACTTTCCTCTCCTTCTCATCAAAATTAAAAATATCTCCTTCAAAAGCCTCCCTTCCTCATCCAGAACAAATAAAAACTCCCATCATCATCGCCTCTGAAAAGCTCCTACCGACGAAGGTCACATCGTCTACGACTGATAATCTTTTACCTCGCTCTGTTGGTTCAGGGTTTTTTTTTCTTTTGAAATCGGTAAGCGTGAAGAATCCCTTTGAGTATGCATTTTTTTTGCCTGCATCTTCTCTCCCAGTTGGTAGATACGCGATGACCTGACACTTGATTCGAATTCAACCGCTGACAAGCCCGGCTTTATCATACAAGCAAAGAGAAACCGGGTATTCTCTCTATGTTGAATGCTTTCTACTGAATTTCTACCTTCTTTCATCTTGGGAGAAATACATGAGCCTGTCAGGTAAGCCTGTGATTTTTTTTCTTTTAAACAGAAAAAGAAGTCCTATGCCCGGAGTGCTGAGGACGACCCCATAATCCCAGAACGTTTTTGTCCCAGACCCTATTTCTATGCATTATATTCTATCTTTCCCCGTCTGATTATTCTCTTGATGCATTTATTACATCCCGATGTCACCTTTGAGACATGTTTTCACCAGCAAGATAGAGGAGAATCCGTGGCTGGGATTGGCAACAAAGACGTCCTTTCGTCGTCGTCGTCGTCTTCATCCTCAGCGGCGTGTTCGTGTCCGCTCTGATTGGAAGGCCTTACCAAACGAGATTTCTTCCAGACAACACATTTCCTGTCGCTCGTTTCGTAAAAACCAAACCCACTCAAACAAAACAACACATCCGTTTCCAGCCCCATGAAACCTTCCTTCCTCTCCAATAATGTCCTCAACCTCATCTGCATCCTTAGCCTTCGACCTATCTCTCTCCCTCTCCCTCTCCCCATCCATCTCTCTATATCTATCTATCTATTTTCATATTCATCACGACATCTCCTAGATTGCCTTTTGCCATATTCTCTTTAATCGTCTGATTTTTTTGCATCTATGAAAGTGCACAAATGCTGACCAACCTCCCATCTTCATCATCATTATCTTTAGCCTCTTCGTGAAATCCCTTTTTCATTTCCTTCTTCTCCTTCTCCTTCTGCTTCTTCTTCTTCTTCTTCTTCTTTTTTGATACCACAAAGTAGCAGTCTTCACTGCGCCCGAGCTGTGTTATCACGAAGTTGATTGATATCGGTCTCGAATATCATTATATCAACCTGGAATCCGCTGTTTTTTCTTTGCGGATTTTTCCATCTTCATCATCATGACTTCGGAAGGACAAGATGTATCGACGTCCTTACCGCCGCAGCTGCCTTCCCGGCCAGCATCTCCGCCAAAGGAACGTTCTCAAACTCCCAAAATACTAACTCCCGTAGTGGGGACTCCAGAAATTGCCTCCGTTGCATCTGTTCCATCGATTCCATCTGTTATCTCTGTTCCTGAAATCCCTTCCACAAAACGTCGTTCCATGTCTCCCATGCCTCCTTCTGCTCACAGTGACATTTTCCCAAATCCTTTGAATGCTGCCTTTCACACGCATAGCCTGCCCACGAGTAAGGGATCTCATTCCGCTCCTCCTGAGGGACCTACAATATGTCTGGATCCCCACAGTAAGTTGCAGGCTCAGCAGTCACTACCACCGAATGTCCGTCCTTATAACAATAAGCCGGGATTCAAACTGCAGTCGTCCGGGCTGAAACTTGGTCCTGATCGAAAACCTTCTCCTGACGATGGCAGTCTCCTTGAATCCATGTTTTCAAGGGAAGATGACAAGAAGCGGACCCAATCCGTTTCCAGATCCGTCCGCAAGGGATCTAGGGCTGGCGACTCTCATAGAAGGACCTCGAGTGGTGGTTTGACGACAATTCCATACATTCCAAAGGGGTTTAGGAATATAGTCTCCAATGAACCGGCTCAAACGCCCTTGATGCAGGCTATCCATAATCCAATATCGTTGGATACCGGGCCACCGACCACTTCGGCGTTCGGGTCTTCCATCCAGAGACTGAATTCTCCACACCAAGGCGGTCCTCCAAAACTGGGACTCAATACACAGCTTGGTTCGCGGACTGGGTCACCGGAGCCTGGTTCATCAGCTACTCCAACGACAGCTGCCTCGCCGGGATCTCCCATGGGTCGAAGGAGATCCCGTGCTGATGGTGATAAGCCACCTGGCTCTGCCAAGGGCCGTGCTCGTCAACGTTCGCTGTTGCCAAAGTCAGCTAGTATACAATTTGAAAGCGTCCCGTACCCGTATCCGAACAGTGAGTCTAGCGTCTTTGTTCAGGTCTCCCCTAGAACTTCGACGACTTCCTTGCAATTCCAGCCGCCATTGGTGCCGTATCAACCTCAGGCTCCTCAGGCTCCACCTCCACCACCGCAGCATCACCAGCATCAGCTGCCACCGCCTCACCATGGTTCTCCGCCGCCTCATCCACCGCCACCCGGCCCCTCAGGGCCTCCTCCGCATGGTATTTTCATGTCGCCTATTGGGCCTCCATCTCATTTTGGCCCTCCTCCCCCACCGCCTCCTCCAGGCTTCTCGCATTTTGGTATGCATCAAAGTATTCCTCATCCTCGTTCCCCGTCAGCGCAGCATCAAGGTCTTCCTCCTGCTCCACCCGCTCATAGACCTCTTCCTCCTCCTCAACCTGGATCTGGGAACCCATTTAGCAGTAATGGCGCTCATCCTCCTGAATTCCGTCCCATTGATTATGGACACCCTCGCGGTCATGGTCCTCATCCTCCCCTGCCTACTCGTCATGAGTTCTCTCCTATCATGTCGAATATGGGGACGCATTCTGATGGCCTGCGAAAGGCGTTATTTCCTCAGCATGATCGCTCCGTGGAAAGAAAGTCATCGGTGACGAGAACAACGCCATTCAGTGGAGCGCCGAGCACATTCATGGAGGATGTAACAAGTCCTACAACTGCAAATTTCAATAGTCCTCATGGCTCAGTCTTCGAACGCCGTGACCAACCAATCGTTGCTGCGAAGAGTCCTTCACCACCACCTATCCTGCAGCAACAACCACCGAATTTTGAGCTTCCAAGTCGACAGTTCATACTTGGCCCACCCCTTCATTTTATTACTAGCCAGACTGGTTCATCCTTCAAGCCTGCCCAGGAAGGCCTTTCTTACTACAATCAACCCCCCCCTCCTCCACCTTCTTTCTTACAGCAACCCCCTCCCCCACAGTCTCTTGCTCCCACATCTACTTCGCCTAGTAGAGATTTATCATCATTTGTTCCTCAACCGACTACGCCAACAATGCCGCGAAGAAAGGGGTCGGATAAGAGCAAGCCAGCGACCAAGCCAGCGTCCTCTGGTTCCGGTTCTAGCTCTGCTGGTCAACGCATTTCGGTGAGCACCAAGTCCCAGCAGCCTCCTCCGTCTCCTCAGACGGCAGCAACAACGGCCAAAGGTGAAAGTTCTGGAACTGGAAAAGACCACCCACCTCCATCCCCTGCTACTCCAATGATTAAGAGACGGTCTGCATATGTTGCGGGCGGTGGTATCAAAACCACCGATCTTGCTCTTCCCAAACCAGATGTCGTCGAACTTCCTGCTCCCCCTCCTGACCAACCTTTGGGTACTCCTGTTGATACTGAGCAAATTTTGATGATCAACAAACCGAGGAAGCGTAACAAGGCAAACCCTTCCGTTCTCCGTACTAGGGAGAAGGAAGTGGATGATGCCATGACTGATCTTCTCGACGACCCGGACGGTCAGCTTGCCCGAGAAATGTTTGAAGCTGAAAATCGATCCGAAGAACCAGAAGAACGAAAGAAAGAGACCAGTAAGGAAGCCGAACAACCAAAGCTACGGCAAAGAAAAGCCAGAAGGAGTAAGATCGAGCTGTCTGATGATGATGAGGATGAGGATATGGAAGATGCAGCAATCCCGTACGTTATCAATTGGTCTAAACTCGGTGTTATAATATAAGATACTAATACATATAACGTCTAGCTCACCCCCCCCAGCTCGAAAGCCACGACGAGGCAGGTTTAGCAAGTCTGCGCCTTCTATCGTGTCTGAAGAAACCGCGACAGAAGAAGAACAATCTAATCTTGTACTCGGGAAAAGAGCACGAAAAGCTACTACTCGCGCTATTAAGGCAGCCGAGCAATCTACAAAGCGAAGACGTACTCGAAAGTCTGAGGCTGATGAAGCCGGCACGCAGACGGACTATGCCTCGGCAACTAGTGCTACCGAGTCTGTTGTTCCGGAGCCTCTGGTCGAGAAGAAGCCTGGTCGTAGAGGAAGAAAGCCCAGGATCAAGGAAGAGAAAGACAAAGATAAGGAGAAGAAGCCTGCTCCTGATGACGAAGTAAGTTTTTATTTTTATTTTTTTCATGTTTCCATCAATAGCTGTTGCTGATTATTTTCCAGACTGCTAGTGATATCGAATCAACCAGCGAGCAGGCTGCTCCGGTCAAACTAACGGTTAATGGAAAACCGATCAAGTTGCCGACTCCACCGCCGGTATTCAAAAAACCCGGCTTGGTTGGTTGGTATAGAGCTAGGGAACGACCAAAGTTCACCGAATCAGAAGACTATCTAGATGTTGAGCATACGATCCGCCGTCTGAAGGATCGCCAACGTCTTCATCACTATAAAACTTCAATCAATTTCTTCCAGATGAAGACTTTGGTTGATGAAGATGGATGGACAGACACTGAGCAAGAACTTGAGAAGATGGGTCGATCGAAACCGGTCGACTCCAAGCTACAGAAGACCGCTCTGTGGGACTCAAAGATCTCAGATGCAGCTTTTGAGAAGGGTTTTGAGCAGCTGGAAAGGAAGGGCAGTGTCGAGCCGCTCTCCGCAGCGGAAACTCCCAAGAATGAATTCCCACCAGAAATTGCGGCCATTCGACAACCAACTGGTCTTTCCCACATGGAAATTGTCAGAGACGATGCAGATGCTACTGACGTCGCAATCGACGAGACAATCCTGTCCACAGCTGCCGCTACTCCTATGGCTGATCTTGACGGAGAGCCTTTTGCTACGAAAGAGAAGACCGAAGATGTTCTTGAGTCAGCCCCATTTGTTCATCCAACCCACTCTGTCGGATTTGGTAGGATGCACGGGCGTGCGCCCCCCAAGCAAGACGTGTACAACCACACTGAACGGAAGAAGAAGGCTAAAGTTCAGGCCGCCGAAGAATCGGCTCGAAACCTCAAAGGTGTGAAGTGGATAGTGCCACTTATCGAAGGCCGTCCAGCCGAAATTCTTAAACAAACCTGGGACTGGCAGGCAGAGCAAAGGAAGATCAAAGAAAAGGCGGAAGCAGAAGCTGCTGCACTTGCTGCGGCAGAGGATCCGAATGGCGAAAAACCGAAGAGGAGAGGTGGGCGTAGGGGGAAAAAGAAGACGAAGGGGTATGTTATCTATCACATATATGCTTGCAGCGGCTTGCAACTACTAACGTTACCGTGTAACTAGTGACTTGAAGAACTTGGCTTATGCTCGGGAGGTGCGACGGGCGAAATTGGAGGGCGCAAAAATCCACACCCCGGATGAGGATAACCTTAGTGTCGCATCTGATTTCCTGGTTGGTGATGGAGGCGATATCAGTGATGTTACAATGGACGACGACATTAGCGAAAACTCCGACCATTCGAGTGATTGGTCTGCTGATGAAGATGAGCCGGAAACTCCAGAGCAGATCGAGATGGAGAAGAAGTACGAGGAAGCGATCGCCAACCCAACTACGAAGGCCTTTATGGACGAATGGGTTCCTAAGCTTTTCCCTGTTCTTTACGACTTACCTAACGATGAGACTCGGAGCCGTGGTCCTGTCTACACAGACGCAGATGAGTTTGGTAATGCCCTCGATATGGCGATTGAGATTGATGACCAGGAACTACTTCAAAGCGTCATGATACACACGACAATGCAGTATGCGATGGTTACGGACGAGAAAACCCGATTGGCCAATTATCAGGTCAAACGTGGATTTCTCAAGCCCGAGGCTGTTCTTCGTCGCGCGACCAAGCGCAAAGCGGATGACGCAGGCCTTGATGAAGGAGAGGACGGACCGGGTCCAAGATACTCGACACGGCGCCGCACTGTTAAAAACCCTGATGCAGACGATCAAATTGGTATGACGGGATACTCTACGCCTAGGATGCCGGGATCCGGTTCATTCCACGATGGACATGCTCAGACCCCCGAGAGAGAAGTTAGAGTCTACAAACCTAGAGGAGGACGAGGTAGTCGTGGCGGACGCGGTGCAGCGAAGGTTGCTCGGCCAGATGTACCCGTTGGAGTTAACCCGATTACCGGGCTTCCAACTTCAGGTCCAGGTTCTAGAGGTGGCCGAGGAAGAGGTGGTGGTAGGGGTGGACGAGGGCGCGGAAGGGGCCGCGGACAGCCGGTCGCATAGCCGCTTCGAGGATGTAATTTGGTTTCTTCACGAAAATTCTCAGAACTGCTTCAAAACGCACAGTCGACCATTCTTCTCGCCAACTCTTCTAAAGTTTAGCTATATCTTACCCCGATACGGCATTTTCGGGACAAAAGTCCAATAACGAGTCTATTACGATGGTGTTTCCTGGTCACCATTCCCATCAAACGACGTCATACGGCTTCACAACCTATTCACTTGCGAGAGCAAGTTTACTCTACAACACACCGGGACTCCAACCTATTTTCAATAATACTTTTATAATCTGTACATGCTGCTACTTTAATATACTCCATGGGTGGAGTTAGATGGACTTTTGTTTTCGTTTTCTTTTCTTTTCGGTGTACATCTGACAAAAACTGTATTTGCTCTTTTAATATCCTGAGGCTGGTGCGTCTTCTTTTGTATATAGACGACCTGCTTACTGATGCATAATGACGCATCTTCTACTTCCTCCTCTCACAAGTTTAAAGTCGAAAGAGAGGGGGAAAGTAGACGCGGTGTTAATACGGATAATGATGACGGACCTTGTATTTATCTAATGAAGGCGGATGGGTTGAATAATACTGATACCTGCAGTCCCCTATAATTATTTTCCCTACTACCTAAGCTTGGATCCTTTCAAGTGTGCGATCCGTTCATATTTGTGAGCCTTAAACCTCCCTTCTAGAGAAATGATCACAAGGGCTGTAACGTTATAACGGGGTGTTTCTGCTCGAAGGGCTAGTCGGTATTGTGTGCTGTGTAACCCGAGACTCTAGGCGGCTTGTGCTACTTACTTTAGGGTATATAGTTATATGTCAATGGCACACGCGTCCTGGGCAGGTCTGATTCATATGACAGAGCCGAATCTTGGCTAGAATAACTTTAGTGCTCTAGGCTATCGCTGCGAACGGAAACATTCTCAGCTCTAAAAAAGTTAGTTATTGGTATTAGAAAGTGTGCTTTCGAATGACTGAGGATGGACCTGAATTTAAATAAGATTTGTACAAAGACGCTGGATGCCATATACATATGCTATTGTACTACCGTTTCGCTGATCACGAACCGCCGGGCTGATGTTCTGTGTGTGACCTCTTCTGCTTATTTCTAGGTCCCCCAGGTTGGACAAAAAATGGTATGTGTAAAAAAGAAAAATTTGATACGAGGTCGTACTGTAGTAAACTTTGACTAAAAGGACCTAGGGGCACAGTATGTAAAGAGGGATATAAGCACTGCCTCTGTGCTCTCTCCTTTGATTCTTGATGTTCGAGATCCCTCATAAATTTATACATACCTCAGCCTTACAACTCCGGATTCCTTTGGGCGGATTGAGATGTCCAAGAAGTCGACATCGGTTCAGAAGGCATTGGCATCTACTAAAGAGTACTAATATTTTTTTAAGATTCCCTAATTCATCTTGTGATAAATTTCTAATACTAATTTGACGAAACTTATCCGAAGATATGTCGCCTTCACGACCTCCACCGATGTTGTCAGCTATAATGGTCAGGATTGTGTACGGAAGCTTCTTCTTGACTACTTTGATTTCGATTTGCTATATGATAAGGGCCTACCCGGGTCGTAGCTCGGGCTTCGGGTGTGGAAAGGTAGCTTTTGAGGGGAGGTCTGTGCAAGGGGCAATAGAAAGGAGGCAGGGCAGTGGGAGGGGAAAATGGGAGGTCTTACCGGTTCGATATGTTGGTTACCAGAATTTCTTTACACAGTGGCTGGGCCGTACTTGAAAATTACGGTGATACTAATATCGCATATGCCAGGAGTATACTGCTTTTGGGAGTTTAGATAACGGTTTATATACGGATGTATTATTTGGCGACGGTACGTATACGGCAGCCGTCTTGCCTCAAACTTATTCTCAACCTTTGATACGATGAAGATGACCTGTTAAAACGGCTTCTTAGATAGACAACCGCTCAAACTGGCAGTATCTTTTCGGCAGATTACATGGGTTCCGCAATTGCCAATTTCAAAAATTGCATTCTGTAGTAATGCTACGAATGTGAACGGGTGCGAGATCGCACAAGCGAGCGGGTATTGTCAGTTTTTTTTACTATTTCACAACCTTTTACTTATCCGACCTTCCAATTAAATTAATTGCGTGGTGATTTGGGATGCTGATATGTAAAATCCTTGTCTATTGTAGATAGGCCACCGGAAAATGTTTCTAAGGGCAATTACTTTCGTCTGGCTTATGAGAGAGACGCTACGGTATACATATCTCAAACAAGCTTGCAGTATCAACACTGGAAGAAACCTTGAAACTGACGACAAAGGCATAATATAAGATAACAGGATACTGGACTGAAGGCGCTGTCACCATTGGCATGACAAATATCTCATTTCAATTCGGGGTGGCCACCCATTGGCAAAACATGATCCCATCACTCGGTTTAGGAGTCTACCCCTTCGGTCAATCTCCAAGTCGTCAAAACTACCTGGAATCCCTCCTCCGACAGGATAAAATCGCGGGACAATACATCAGCTGCTATGATATCTCGAACACGGAGAAGCCGGGGGAGATGATAATCGGAGGAATTGATAGGGATAAATATCAAGATAGGATGAAAATTTTGAAAAGCAAGGATTATCCGGGCATCGTCGGGAATCCGACGGTGAGGGTCTTGACGGGGAGGAATGTAAGTTTTGGGGTTGGCGGGGTGGCGCCATTGGCCCTTCTGACGCCTGATACGAGGTTGTACAAAAAGTGTCCAAGTATGGTTGAGGAGGATTTTATCACTATAAATCGGCTAATGGAGCTTTTTCTTTTCTTTTTAGATTTCTCTGGCTCCCACAACCAGTGCTATATAAGATAATCTCGATCCTTCCGGTAGCTACATACGAATTTCGACCGGGAAGTTCATTTCCGGTGTACACCGTCCCATGCGGGACTAGTTTCTCTCCGACGTGGATTATCGAGTTTATACTTGAGGGGGTGGTAATCAATGTACCGTTCAATCACTTAGTAACTGCGATTGAAATACCCACTGGAGAATCGAACAATAGCAGTAGATGCGTGTTGGCGGTTCAGCCGAATGACGGACGTTACTGGCTACCTGGCTATACCTTTTCGTACGTCCTTGGAGCGCCGTTTTGGAGGTCTGTCGCCTGATTCAACAAACTGGTTTTGAATGTAAAATTGAGATGAGACTTTGCTGATAGAGTTGGATTGTATATTGATAGGTCTGCATATATAGTCGTCAATCCGCAAGCAAATTTGACAGCGATAGCGGTTGCAAATACGAACGCCGTATCTCAATCGATAGTTGAGCTTGGAGCGAGGCCCGGAGTAGATATCGAATCAATTGAAGGAAGTACTGGGGTTTCATCTAGCCGGACGCCACCGTCATCGGACTTACTACCATCACAACGGGGCAATAGTCTAAGCGTTGGTGTTATAGCCGGAACTTCCATTGCTAGTGTCATAGCTGTATTATCATTGGGTTTAGGGATGATATATCTTTACTATCGCAGAAAAAGATCTAGAAGATGGGTGCCCAGCCTACCTGATTGGGCGCGTTTGGAACTGGACAGCGAAGAGATAGATATTGGAGCATCGGATTGGAGGGGTGTGGAGGCCGCGAAGAGCAATAGAGGAAGTGAGGAGATTCCACTTGGTAGAAGAGGGCGATTATCTACGGATAGGGAAAGGGTCTACGAGCTGCCTAGTTCAGTGCGGAGAGCTAGCATCAACGCCATTTCATAACAAGGTATTATATCTGGTATAGTCCGCCTGGATTCGAGACTAGTACAGTAACAAACGTCTGAGTTTCTCTGCGCTTCAGGCGGTTTCGGGGTCATGTTGTATATTTTGCGTTGCAGACCCTCTGGGGAGGCGAACTTGAAGAATTGTTGGTTTGTACTATTGACAAAATTTTATGGGGGAAATAAAATTGAAAAAATAAAATTGAAAAAGATAAAATAAAATAATTGAAGAGAAAAGGTGGTGCCGAAAATTTCTATAGGTGGCCCCAAGATTCGCCAGAGGGTTCAAAAGGAATCAAGCTAAAAGATCTTAAAATTTTAGTCGGATCGTCCCGAACCCCTCCCTTGTAAATGCCCAAGCCGGAAGAGCCTGGCCTCGAAAAGCTTGACCATTCTTGACGTAAGAGCCATGATATGCATATGTAGGTATGCGGCACTGCACCGGTGTCAAGGAACTGGTTCTATTGGTGCATACGCTAACCTAGCTATAGATGGAGAGTTATTGTTGTGGACGAAGCGACGTTCCAGAGAGATATGAATAGATATGAATGCGTCTTTCAGAGGTACCAGTACATACAAAGTCAACGCCCGAATATGGATTTCGGGGATAATAGACTATTACTAGTATCCACCGTTTTAACAGAAGTTTTTCTCGTTCTTCGTAATCTCAATCCGTGGCAATCATTCTTATCACCGTCTCAGTGTTGAGATGCCGACTAGAAACGCCGCTCCGGCTCCAAACACCCTCCCTAGGTTCACCAGTCCCCACCAGTCCACCAACTGCCTGACTTCTCCCTTAACGATGACTTCTCCTTCCTTACTTTTCATCTCGAACCCCATGCCCTCAACCTCTTCCTGGTACAATACTTCCAATTTCTTTTCCGTTCTGCTCATGACTATATATCTATAAGGGATCACCCCTAGAGCCAGCAAGCCCGCAGCCCAAAATCTAATTGTCGACGGCCATGATTTTGTGGCACGGAGGTACGAAGCTGTAAAGAACAATCCAGAAGACCACAGAGCCAGGTGATTTATTGGCTTTCCGGACCTTTGTTGAAGAAGCCGGAATTGACGGAGGATGATTTCGTGGTTTGGGCTGGCGAGTAGCAGTGGAGTAGCGAGGGTCGAGTGGGTGAGGAGGATACCTATTAGTATTTCATAGTGTTATTTTTTGACTCGGTTGCCGTGCGTTCTGTGGATATAATCTACCGGTGAGTATTCCCGAAGTCGCAACTCCGAAGTATTTGGAGTGTGCTGGGATAGCGTATAAACTCGACATGTTTCCGTGCTTCCTGTATGATCTATGTTGTGTAGTTCCTCCTGTACCTTCGATCTCCAGTCATTATAATTAGCCGGCTAGGATTAATATGCGCAACTGTGACGTTCCAAAGTTCCAACGTTCCTGGCGCTGGCTACGTAGAGCGTTACCTGGTGTTTAGCTGCCGTCGGAACGCTCAAGCTTTGATACCATCACCGATCGTAAATAGAAAGCGTGGACATGACGATGATATAAGCAAACGATATATCGGTTATGCAAGGGCTCCGCTGATGCGGGTCATCTGCCCCAGCCGTCGACGAAAATATACAACATCCACAACACACTTATCATAGCACATTCATCCGAATCTGAATCCGAACCCGAATCCGAAAAAAAAAGGCGAGTTTGAATTCGATCAGATTCTATTTAACTGCTCTCCTCACCCGTTGAGGCTACTCGGTGCTGAGGGAGGGCCCACATACCATGCATTTCTGGGCCTCCCTCAACAGTAGATAGCTCACATCATTATAAAGCAATTCCTCCACCGCACTTGATCGGATCTCTAATATGCTGGAAAAGTAGAAACAAAACAGTCCGTAGACACCACAACAGAAGGAAATGACAAAAAGCAGAAGAAATATATCAAAACGCCGTACCCATCCCGCTGCATTAAAGCGAAAAAGCATTCAAATCCTCATTGCTGATGTAGTGCTCGCCCCCGCTACATCTATATCCGTCTTTGGTCTTAATCCAATGATATTTTTTGGGACACAGCCCCATTCTGTCCAACTTCGTTATGTTTATTTCCTCCTTTGCTGCTCTGACTTTTTCGTGCTCGAGGAATTCCTCTATTTCCCTTTCAGCTTCAGCGGCTGCCTCTTTCGCTTCCTCGTGCTGCAACCGAGCTGCTTCTGTCCTTTTCCGGAAAATAGGCGCTTTTCTGCCCAAATTCCCCGCCTTGGTGGTAGAATAGTGATTTGCCGCAGAATCGGCCTCTTTTTTAGTTGCTGCAAGCTTCTGGCGGAGCTCGGAGTGTCGTTTTTCTTGTGCCACGAGTCTTTCCTGTTCAAACTTGATGGATTCGGTGAGGGTCTCCCAGTCTTGATCAGTAGTACCTGCTTCGCGGCCGTCGGAACCCTCTGGGGTCTTTGGGAGTTCATCTACGACTTTGATAACAATTGAATCTTTGGGAATGGGCTTTTTCTGAGTGGCCGCCTTGACTGCTGGCTTAGGCTGAACAACGTCTTTGATGACCGGCTCGCTCTTGACGATCGTTTCGAGTACTGGTTCAGTAGTGACAAGTTGTGAAGCCTCAAGCGTCTTCTTCGTTTCTTCGACCTTCTCAATCTCAATGTTGATATTGACTTTCGGAGCTTCGGCTAGTTCCTGGTATTGAACTCTAGGAGGAGGGAAAGAGATCGCTGGCTTGGAAATTGGCGCAGCAAAAGGTTTGCCCTTTCGTTGTTTCAACATGTCGATCAAAACCCTGACGGCAATATCGTGAGTAACCATAACAGGGTCGTTATTTCTCTTAACAGCCATGTAGGCTTTGCTGATCATTCCCTTGGCTAGATTCAACGCGTCACGAGCATGCCCCCATCCTCTCGTCTCAGAAATCTCCTTTAGCAACCCGACGATCTCAGCATACTCCTTACTGGAATTGTCCTTGAGACTTGGGACCTCAACGTTGGCCTTCTTAACTTCAGCCTTGACAATCTCGGTCGCTGTTCGGTAGTTGACCTCCGGGAATACAATGACTTCAGAAAACCTACTAGCTAGACCCACGTTGACGGCCAAGAGCTTGTCCATACCCTCATCATATCCTGCAAGAATGATGACTAACTTGCCCATGTATTGTGGCTTCGTCACTGCATCCACAAGTTCGTTCGAAGCTTCAACGCCATATTGATTGTCTTGGAGTCTGTAAGCCTCATCGATGAACAAAACCTTCCCGAGACCTTGTTCAAGCTTTTTGCGTGTTCTGTGGGCGGTTTGTCCAACGTATTCGGCCACAAGATCAGACGCAGAGCATTCGACAACTTCGTTTGTGGCAAGGAAGCCCATGTTGTAGAATATCTGTCCCATCTTCCTGGCTGTAGTGGTTTTTCCGGTGCCAGGAGGACCCTTGAAGATGAAGAGTAAGGAAATGTGATCTTTAGGATCGATACCGCGGCCACGCATAGCTAGGGAAGTGGCTTGATACTCCTCAAAATGTTCAATGACTTCCTCAACCCCGATAAGATCCTTAAATAGATCTGTAAGCCCGGAGTCTGCTTTAGTGCCGCGGTCGTGGTCCGGATCAAAATCGGTAGGGAGAAGTTCAGCGACTAAGCCCTCGCCTTCAACTTGTCGTTTCAACATTCTTTCTTTGGCGATACTTAAGAGGTTTTCAACCTCACCAGCGTTCCCGAAGTTGGTTTTTTGGCGTCGCTGGCTGATCTTGCGGATAGCAACTTCACGTGATTCTGGTGAGGCCTGAATCTCTGCGAGGCGGAGTTTGAGGTCAAGAATTTTAGCAAGCTCTGCGTCTGTAAAATCTTCGAAGACGAAGCCCTCGGAAATCGGGAATCTGCGGCTGAGACCCGGATTCACCGCGTTGAACATTTTTTCAAGATCAGTCTTGTAGCCAAGCAGGAGAACACACTGGTCGTCTCCGGGCACATTCTGCACCTCGCTCACAATGGTGTCGATAACGGCGGACTTGTAGGGGTCGTCTGCACCGTTGAGCTTCGGGTTGAACATGTAAGCTTCATCGATGATAAGAACCTTTCCACGAGAGGCGTTAAGAACAGCCTTGGTGTTCGCCTCTGATTCTCCTAAAGCACGACCGAGGAGGTCAGAGGGAGTCTTCAATATGACTAAATTTAGTTTCAACAGTTAGTTAGAATTGTATCCAGATTATCATCATGGAAGGAATATCCATACCTTCTCCGCTACTCAAGAGTCCTAGTTGTGCTAGAATCTTTCCATATATTTTAGCAACGCTTGTTTTTCCGGTCCCAGGGCTTCCCAAGAAGACTCGATTTAAGGAAACATCTATAGGCTTCTCTTCCGCTAGCTCCCTGTAATAGTTACTTTCCATCCTCTTGAGGAGGGCCGAAACACTGTCCTTGACAGCACTGAGTCCGATTAATTGGTGAAGCTCCTTCCACGCCTCACTCTCCATAGCTGCCTTCGTAGGTGCAGGCCCAATCACGTCTTCTTTTGTCAACAAGAAATCATCTGTAACGTGCCCTTGCTTCATTTCCTTGGTGATTCGGGCAGCTTGTCGTTCCAAAATCTTGGCCACAGCGTTCTGGACACCTCTTGCGTTTCCACATCCGGACATGCCCCTCAGTCTCCCGAGCCTCTGAGCTACAATTCTCATGTAGAGACCACTATATCCGTCCTCAATCTTCATCCGGCCCTCAAACTTGTCTTTAATCGTGTCTTGAAGAATATAGAGTAGCTCTTTGTTGTTAAAATCTTCGAACTGGACACGATATGGGATCCTTGAATGCAACCCAGAGTTATATTCGAAGAACTTTTCCATTTCCTTGTTGTATCCAGATATTATGACAATGATCTTGCCAAGGTGTTTCTCCATCTCGGAGAGGAGGAAATCAAGGACCTGTCTTCCTTCAAATGCACCGGATGTGATGAGCTGGTAGGCTTCATCTATAAAAAGAGTACCACCCCTTGCATTTAGTAGCCCGTCAAAGATTCCCTGAAGGCCATTGATACCCTCATGGGCTAGTCTAGCGCCGGTGGTTTCAATATAGGATGCGCCCTCAAGGACACCCTCACTTCGCAAAAACTTGGCATAAAGCCTAGCAAATGTTGTCTTGCCAGTTCCAGGATTTCCAAGAAGAGCGATATGGAATCTTTCACCTCGTAGGTTAATACGCTGACGGTGAACTGTGTCGATCTTTGCTTTAATGGCTAGAACTTGCTCTTTGACGTGCTCCATTCCAATCATATCCATTATGTTATCGAGCGCCACATTACTATCCTTTGTTACAGCTTTGCGGCGTTGCCATTCCTTACGACTGGCGGACGGGAAGGGACCATCAAAAGGTGTCAATGCAACAGAATGGGAGGCTTTCATGGAATCGTGGGGGGTGTTTGCTGTATCAAACCTCGAAGATGCAGAAATGCCTTGAATCTGGAGTGGATTTGAAACAAAACTGGTCTCTAGTATTTCTAGAGCGTTAGAGGGCATAGAGTTCTCTTTAGATGGTCTTGGTGGTGGGGAGAACTTTTGTTTCTTGGCTACACGGCTGAGTTTACGCTTTGCTGGGGAGCTCTTCTTCTTCTTCTTCGAGATTCGGCGAGGATTGCCATTGGTGTCTGAAAAGCTGTCAACAATTATCTGAGTGGAGCCCTCGACATCCGTAGACTTATTAATAAAGGTCGGGGGTTCTTCGATGATGGCGGATCGATTAGCAACTGAATGATCAGATTCTTGGAAAGCTCCCGAGGCTTCTTCTACATGGATTTCGGATACATTGGTAGCCATGACAGGAGCAGGCCCTGGTTCCGGATCCTCGGCGCTCTTAGGTATCTGAATGATCTTTAAAGGTGGTGAGGAGGGGATGGTTTGTTCATGCTCCATTATACCCGAAATTTCTTGCTGAGAATTGTCATTCATCTGAGTGGCCGGCCGGTTTGGTTCACAGGGTGTGGGCTTTTGGATGTTGACCTCGAATACAGTCTCAGAATCACTTTCTTTGAGAACTCGGCGGTGGCTAAGCTGAATTGGTGCATTGCAGATTGGGAGACCAGGTACCCGGAACTTTTGTGGTACTGGCGGGTAGTCGGAATTATCAGAACTGTTGGGTACCTCATCAAAAGGCACAGTTACACGCCGTGTCCTAACCGCGGGTTTTGAGGATTTTCCTTTTCGATCTCGCCGTTCAACCGCACTGGAGGAAGCATCGGAATCCGAGCCCTTATTGCTGAATCGTTCCTGGAGCTCAGCTACGTTTAGTGGCCGCAGCCCGAGATTCACGGACGACTTGCTTGGTGAAGAAGAAAACTTGGCGGCTTCAATACGACGATCTAGCTCCTCTAGGTCTTTCGCCGCCCTTTCTGCCTGCTCTTTCTCGATCAAACGATCAGCGGTTTGTCCGAATGGCTTGATAGGTGGGACTTGTCTCTTTTGCTTCGCAGGCAGCCTTCCTTGAGCTGCCAACCTCTTCTCTCTCATGTGATCAAGCTCATCTTGCCTCTTTGCTGCGAGGTTTTTCGACTCCTCGGCCTGCTTCAACAACTTTCTTTCAGCAGCCATATTTGCTTCAAACGCCTTGGCCTGGCGGGCTTCTTCATCATCCTGCATAGCCTTATAGTGCGCTTCAATCTTGCTGCACTTCTCGCATGGTTGTGGCTTCATCGTCCAGCAGATACCGTCCCACTCATGACCACTCGAACAAGTTTTCTTCTCTAGAACCTTGCATTCCATACGACTGTGGTTTGGCTCGCCATGACAAAAGAATGCACAAGTGTGTTTTCCACACGAGAGAGGAGCCTCACTATTCCAACGCATTCCAAGTTAGTCTTGTGCATCCGAGAAGAGCATGGAAGAATCGACTTGATTCTATTCTACAGGCAAAACATACCATTTGAGTCTACATCTACCTTCTGGGGTTCGGAATTTCAAATCCTCCGGGGTTTTGCAGATATATCGCTCTTGAGGGTGATTTTGACAAACGATTGGAAGGCCATCGAAGATATGACCGTTTTGTTTAAAGTGGCTGAAAACATTTCTCCAAACAGAGTTACTACTGGGAATCCCGGCGTCGGTAATACTGTATAGGTCCCCAAGAACGATGAGAGCCTTTCGAGCACGACTGAGCAGCACGTTTGCTCTCTCCGGGGCACGAATGAAGCTAGCTTTCTGCTCGGGATTAGAGCGCACCATAGATACAATGACAATGTCACGGTCGCTGCCTTGAAATTGGTCTATAAATTTTAGCTTTATTGTCAGATTAGAAATGGGTTCTTTGTGATACATACCGACTGTGCTGACTCCGATGTATTTGTTAATCCCTTTGAGGTCCCTAGAGTACATCAAACCAGCTCTGACAAGCTCATGATAGTCCCCTTGGGAGAGTAAAACATCGAATTCGCCTCTCTCTTTCATTTTCTTCGTAATTAATCCAACCTGTGCAAGATATGGCGTGATAACTACAATATGATCGTTACCATAGCCTTGAGCTCCAAGGTAACGAACGATTTGGACGACCATATCCGCTTCGAATTCATTGATCTTGCTAGATTTCTTGAAAACGGACGAATTACGTGGGACAATCTTGTCGGCGGAAGATTCTGGACATTGATGCTGGATCCAAGTGATACTTCGTTGGAGACCGCGAACGGGAGGGAAGCGTTGTACCGATTTATGGTCCTTTAAATCAGGATATGTAAGTGACCGTATTATGTTTGCGATTTCTGGACGAGCACGATGTTGAGTTTCAAGAACGTCGCAGGGAAAGCCCGCATTCACAAGACGCTCAAAGAGGGAGATATCAAAATCGTAGCCTCTTTCAGAATCATGCTGAAACTCCCAAGTCTCACATCGTGGGCGAAGTTGTTTCTGGTCACCGATCATGACAATCTTTTCAATTTTCCCGTGAAGAGCGGCAAGAACATGGGATTCAAGTATTTGTGCGGCCTCCTCGACGATAAGAATCTTTGGCGCAGCTTCTGCAATAGCGGAAAGATACCTTGCGGCACCGTTTGTAGTGGCAGCTATTACTCGCTTTTCCTTGAACAAATAACGGAAACGCGTCTCTTTCCATCTGTTGAGTTCGTCTATTTGTTGGTTGAATATCATAGCAGCGTTCACGAGCCCCTCCATTTGATCTTTCATCGTTGCTTCCTTGAACCAGCTTAAAATGACCTTGCGATCCCTGGGACGCATATCCCATAGCTCCTTTCCTTCGTCGGTCATGTAGTCCGCCATGCCTTCTGGACATTCTCCATCCTCAGCCCAAAGCTCAAAAAGCTGCGCATCAGTGAGAACTGTGGCTTTGGGATCTACATTGAGGAAGAATTCGGCATAACCTTTAGGAACAGTGAAAGCTGAGAGGTAACCAAAGCGGTCTTGTGGGTGTTCAAGATTCCCGTTATAGCGGATAGCTAATTCGCGAACGTCATTCCATGCCATGGGCTGAAAGAATAATTGTTGGATCGCTTCTTCGACCATATTCCAGGCAGCTTCAACGTGTTGTTCGATACTATGAATAGCATCTTTGACAGACTCGAATAGATGGGATTCATCACTGAGCTCGTTAACTGAGACGAAGCGCGTGGCTTTGCTGTATTGGCTTCCGAGTCGGACAACGTGCTCAGGGTTTATACCCATCCCCAATAAATTTTCAAGAAATTCGTCGCAGATATGATTCTGATGAGTAATTACAAGCATACTCTCATCCGTGTAGAGGTAGAGCAACTTGGCAATGACGTTGCCTACCATCGTCTTTCCAGTCCCTATATTTACATGTCAGTACAAGCATCGATTATGAGAGGAGCCGCCAGGTATATATACTTACCAGGAGGGCCCTGTATCAAAGAAACCTTGTTCTGCAGAGCATGTTTGATAGCTACACACTGAGCTTTGTCCATAGTCATGGACGCATCCCCGGATTTCAGATGGTTCTTCAGAGACGTCTCGGGCACAATCTCATGGAGTAGGTTATCAGGATAGAACGTAGTTTTTGCAATCTGTTTACCCTTTTCGAAATTCAACAGTTCTTCTGCTAGAGGAATCGTCCTCATTGCTTGGAGACGCTTCAAAACCGGCTCATGAGCATACACCGGCGTATCAACACAGATTAATTTGATATCAGGGTCTCCTTCGTTTTGGTCCATTAGGGCTACCCAGAGTTTGGTCATAATAAATCGAATGGCTCCCTCTCCTTCAAACGTAAGTATGATTGCTGGGGGGTCTTCCTTCAAAGACTGTACGTCCCTGGCTAATTTCGTGAACCCTAAAACCTCGTCGTTGACCACAAGACAAGCAATCTGATGATTCTTGTAAGGGAAATTTTGGTCATCCGAGAGAAGTTCGTGGTACTTCTTAGCGCCGGGCTTCATGTAGCTTTCGAACCCGCCAGGAAGGTGAAGACGAATACCAAACTTGCGGTTCTTCGGGCCACACTCAAAATCCCAGTTATTCCACTGAAGATTTTGAAGTATCAACTTACTTCGTTCGGATTGAAGACGCGGCTTCAGTCCGATAGTCTTGCCTTGGACATACTCATGGTAGTCGGCACGAATCTCATTGACCATCTCCTCTCGAAGAAGGCGGAACTGAGTGTCGAGGTGGATGCCAACGCGAGTGTTCCCCTTGTGCTTGAATGGGAAACCAGATTTGCGTACACAGGATGGTATCATGCAAGCAAGTTCATCCGGTGTGGGAAGAATCTTTATTCTTCTGTAATCTTGGAAGTCATTGTCGTGACGACCTCCGGGAGAATTTTTGCCGGGTGCACCGGGCCGGGGGGGAGCGTCACAATCGAGCCAATATGTAAGCTTCTGTCCAATCTCCTGCACACCGGCATATTTCGCTTTGACAAGCGCGTCCAAGAACATTCTATCGGTTATGATGCACTGAATGTGGGGAGGTAACTCGGAAGAAGATTCTAAATACGCCATTAGGAAGCGGGCAAAGCCCTCGATTGTGTCTGCATTAAGCTTTCCACCGGGGTTCTTTGTTGCTTTGAACATTTGCCTGAGCAAGGGAGCGTTGTCTGTGACGATACGACTTATAATACGTCGAATATGGTCATCAAACGCGATTGTGTTCGATTCTGATTCTTCAGCGCCCATGAGATAGGTTAGGAACAGAAATAGTTGGCCAACGTAGTCGTTCAGAAAGGCAACATCTTTGACTTCGTATTTTAATGCTTCGGTGACCTTAAAGATACCATGGACCGATTCACCGATGATCTTGACGCAATTTTCGGTGCCAAATTCCTCTCCGCTTTGACGAATGATAGCACGAAGAAAGTTTTTTGCACTGTCGAAATTCTCAACATTGAGCTCGCCTTCGCAAAACCGTTGGACGTAGGCTCTAGATCGCTGAAAACTGGCTCCTTCGTGTATCTTCAATGCGAGATTAGGTTTCAGACGACAATACGGAGCGGGGGTTCTGGTATCCTTAGTGTCACCAATGACAGGTGTGCCTTGTCGAGACAAAGACTGGGAGGGGCTAGTAGCCTGACTACGGCTGTGAGAACGGCCCCGGGCTGGCTGTGGATTTCGACGAGCTTTGCCGCTGCCGCCGCCACGACTCTTTCGACTAGGAGCCATAGCAGAGACTGCTAAGCCGAAGGACAGTGATTTCCAGTATTACTACCGTGCGACACGATATCTAGGTTTAAAGCAATATTAAAATCTTTATCAAGACTGTTGTGAACCCTAAATTTCCATACATAGAATGAGAATTGGCTCGAGCTGTGCCAGAACTTCACGTCACCAAGTTAGCTCTTGAGAACTTAAATCAAGGAATACAGGAGAGCTGGTGGACCTAGAGACTTACTTAATGATATATTTCGATGAGAGCGATGGCTTTTTGTGAGTGAGAGGTGATGACGATGGACGAGTTGAGCTGACTTGCAAGAGGTTGATGGTTGATGGTGAAGGATAAGGGGGAAGGAGAGCTGTGTGAGCTCTTATCAAGGGGATTGTGTCGACGCCGAGGGAAATTTTGGCTCAGCGGTTTGCTGCTGCTTGCTGTTAAACTATCAAATAGCAGGACAGTTTGCTCAGCCAGCGTTGTAGCCGAGACGGCAGGTTTATAGGTCGATATATTCGCTAGTTGGCAGCGTAGTGCGTGAGTATGGTCTTAACTCTTTCTTCCAAATCTTCCTGTTTACAAATAGAAGATTGCGAAGCTGATGAAGGTTATCGACTTGGTTGCAGTCTGTATTCAAAGCTAGATCGCGGGTACGAAAATCAATCGGGGGAAATGATGCATTCACGACTATCCGTAGAGCAGGCTAGAATGCCCACGGCGGGGTCAAATCCTGACCCTCCAAAGGATTGGACGTTCAAGTATCTTTCCCGACAGATGATAGAGCCTCAAACCTTGGACTTAGTTTGATAACACCCTCCGTCTGTTGGTACGGGTAAGTTTGGGTCAAATTGGAGTTTTCGGGTTCAGCCAGCCCAAGCAGCATTATTCGAAATCCGACCGGCCCTAGCGAGCGAAGGTTGTCAAATTGAAGTCGTGAACGGCTCAAAGATATCGTCTTACCCCAGAATCTGCAGCTTCTTCTAACTTCGCAAGCATCGAGGTACAATATCAATCGCGGTCGTCTATTGGGCCGTTAGTCGAGTCTCAGTTTATACGCGCGTGGGGCTCCATATATGGCCTGAAAACTAGGCATGCCTGATACACCACATACCTTATCGGCTACGAACGACGAGTACCATGAATTCGATTGAGTACCCCAGCGCAGGCCTGATTTCCAAATCAATTCTACAGATGACACACCTGCATTTTCCTTCTGGGATAGATGTCGACGGATTACATCCCTGCGACAGTTGTCGAAAGCTGCAATTCGGGTATCCACATGTTCAGGCGCGTTATTACATTGATATCCTATCGCGAAAAAGCAAACATACTGTTGCATTTTGAGACCGCGACACAAATTTCGGTACATCCATTATCGCGAAGGGCTAGCTCGAACCGCCTCATTGTTTGTTAACCCAAATGATGCTTAGCGTTTACTCTAGTCCTACGAAATTTGAGGAGCTACAGGGCATTAATCAGAGCATGTCACCAAAAAGAGCCTTCCGCCGTTTCTACCCCGATCAAATTCCCCAGAGATTATCTGACAAGGCATCAAAAAATCGTTGATAAATAACTAGGCTCCGTTGCAGATGAGTGATATCATGATAGCGGCGCTGGATTGCTGCCACTGGGGTTTTATCGATTGGACTTCATTTAAAATTTTTACTAATACAAGCCAGCTGTTCCAAAAGCCACCCGCTCCGCTAGTCTCGTAGTATCCGCTCCACCAATGTATCTAGAATTTAAAATGAACCCAAACCTGTCTAGAGATTTTGCGTTGCGATCGGAATTTAAACAGAGCGGCTGGGCAATCTCTGGGAGACTAAGCAGTATTCACATATTAATAACCTGAGCTTCAAAATTCTTTACGGATATTTCGTCTCGTTGTCCAAGCGAAATAAGTCTCAGCTGCAAACGACGGTAGGCTGGGACCGAGAATAGGTAGGGTCTATGGAGTGGATTTTTAAAAGAGAAGAACGGATTGAAGGGTGCACCCGGAGCGTCGTGCCCAACGTGATTCGATTCTCTAGATCTAGAAACGTCCAGCATGAGTAACACCCTAGATCGATCAATATAATTTTATCAAAAAAGTGAAAACTTTCTGAACTAACAAAGCTTAAGCTTCACCTCAAGATTCTCGGAATTCGAAAATTCTACCTTTGGCTCCGCAAATATCTAATTCATTCATATAAGGTTGGTCTTGCGTGATCGAGACGCCATTGGGGGGCCAATATATATGCATATATATTTACGCCAACACTCTACATTTATAAACCACGAAAGCAATACATGATAACTGCCTTGAAAAATTGAAAAAAGCGCTGATATTAAACTTGAAAATTTGTAGGGTGTATAGCTAGCTGCACATCTATTTGTGATAGGCAGATATTTGAAAAGATGATAGTCTTATTAATTGATATTGTAAGAATTAATACTAGGTCTATAAGAAAACGGATTCAAAGCTAGGAGCAAGGTGCTCAAGGCTGGTACCCAGATTCGAGGGGCTGTATCCGGTACATCTCGGACAAAATGTAATACTGAAGGTGGGTTGCATTCAATTGTAAAGTTGTATCTGAAGTATGTTCGGCAATTTGAAATATATAGAGAGCGGTATCCAATTTTCTAGTCTCGGTGCTAGATCTATAGAGTGCTCGTCAGGCCACAATGTTGGGAGCATGTGGCCAACTGCCGTCTGGGACCGAGACTAACAATTTTCATAGTTAAGGGGTCATTTTAAGGAGCATGCAATGACTCAATCTAACCAATTCCGTCACTGAATATGCACTTATATATACTTAACTGGAAAAATGACATCGATCCCGATGCCCCAGGTGCTAGATAAGCCACCTGTCGCATCCCCGGACCGCGCAAAGCACAAGATTTGTTGTACATAGAGGCGCGTCAAGCGCATGCTGTTGTGCTGATGCTCATAATCCTCAACCCTGCGGTGGAAGTAGGAACTGGATGGGATTTTGGTTTGGAAGGCCGTAAAATTGGCATTCTCCAGACACCGCTCTATCCATCGTAGTCAAGCAAGACGCCAGCCTGCCGTATCCATCGCCCCACATCCTTCTTGACTATTTAATCGCTCTCGTATGCGGGAGCCTCTAGGGCAAGGTTTTCTCCACGAACTACCTTGATTGTGTGAGGCATGATCAAGATGCCCACACTCTACTCCTTCGAAATTATAGGGCTGCCTAAAGGTATTCTACATCAATTTCGGAGAAGCATGCCGCTATGCCTGCTTTACCCGAGAGGCGATTGGCGAGTTACTAATGCAACGACGTCATCCGTCAAAAAAATCATTTCATCGGGAGGTGTATACATAGGTATATATATCCAGATCTTTGGGGCCTCAATGGAAACTCCCATGGACCATCTCTGCAGGAACCCCGTGATCTCTGCAGAAATCTGAGACCGTGAGTCGTGGTGACTCTCTATCCGTGTATATTCGCGGCATGAGGGGCAATTCTTATGTGCTGCTTATATTTTAACGCGTAGGATATCGATAGAGAGGAGTTCTAGAAGTCGCGGCTTATCGAATGGATTGAGAGGAAAAGATGAGGTGCCATGAGAAATTTTAAGTAAAGAAGATGATAAGAATTTCATCCTGGTATACGAAGGGTCTTAACATGTACACCGGACGAAGTGTTCTTTCATATTACGTATTACTCTATTCACATATGTCCCTGTAATCAATGCTTGTAGTGGCAATGAGCTAGCCATGGTATCACGGACACATATCACTCTCACTCTCTTTATATTTACCACTCCTAATAGTATAGAGTTACCTGCCAGGCGAGCCTCTAATCAGCAAGCTGTTGTGCGGCTGCCCGTGCTGTCTATGAACAAGACTAGAAAGATGCGTTGGTGTTGGAATTGCCTGTTCGGGACTTGGCACGCTTTGGGCCAGTCTCGCTTTGGGCAAGTTACACACAAACCCCGACGACATGCAACGAATTTCAGCGACAGCTATTCTGTCTCGCCAATTTCGTAATGTTGTTAGTATGGCTATGTATACTTAAGTTCGTGTAAGAAGACTTTGCTAGTCATAGTTACCTCAAAATGCTAGCCGCTGCTCAAAATAATGTTCGAGCTTATGCGAGTTTGGGAGCTCCGACGTCAGCTCGCGCTCGCAAACATCAGACGAAAAAACGACCACCCAAACAAAAAAAAACCCCCCCAAATTCGCCGTCGAAAATCTGGGTGCTACGTACTCCACCTTGGCCAGGCATTCATTACATTCCAGTCGCCTGACCGCCACGTCTTCTCTCCAGGTTTCGAACCACTTTCTCCACGGTCGCCCGGGCGCGTATTTTCCGGGCATATCTTCTACGCATGTTTTCTCTGGCTTCCTTCCAACAGGCTTGAGAACTTGTTCAGTTCCAGGCGTTTATTCGCTCGGAAAGCTGTTTTTTTGTTGTGCCTGCGTGCACATGTACCGCGGACATGCCAAACTTCAGCACCTTCACACAGGGAAGCGAGTCGCACAGCTTCCACTCCTCAGCCCGCCCGCTGCGACAGCCTCGGATCAAGAAAAAGTCATCGATCGGAAACCTCGTCGATTCCATTTCCCGAGCTACATCTGCAGCCTACGACAGCTTTGTCGGGAGCCTTACTGACGACGAAGGGGATGAGGATTTACTAGTTCCAGGCGGGGTATCAAGACGGCGGAGTGGGTTTGTGGGGTTTGTTAGCGATGTTGGGAGTATTCTTAGTCCGAGGCGGGATGTAACAGAGCGGCTTGTGAGGTATTGGTGGGGTCGGGCGATTGTGCTCGTGGCTATACCGGCTGGTATTGTATGCTTTTATCTCTTTAACCATCTCTTGAGGGTTAAAGAAGGATTGAAATGCTGATGATTATTTAGACAGTTGGATGGTGCGCAATACCGTTACCTATCACAGTCAAAGAGGGTATGCCGAATGACCCAAACTTTATATCCTCGGTCGTGGAGGGCATTCTACATGTCATATGGCCTGGGAAGCACTTGCACGATGAAAGCGTGGGATGGGGCGGGAATGCATTCACAAATGTTACAGATCCGGTATCCGGTGCTCCTGGTCATGGAAAGGCTCTGGTAGAGATACATTGGTGGTTTTTCCTGCTTGTGTACTACGGCTTCTATCTCTTGATGGGACTGTTCTACATGACGAATTTGTTCAATCTCTACAATATGAACTGGTGGCCCGCGCGACTAGGAGGTCCGGCGACATATCTCCTCTCCTGGTCGTTATCAGTCCTCGCCGGCATCCCAATCTACTACTTTTTCCGACCGCTCGCCCATCTCAATATCACCTGGATTTTGTTAACCTTTCTAACGATGTGTTCGCCCGCTGTCATATCCTTTATAGTCCTCCACGCTGAGGATCGTCACAGCTCTCTTCGTTACCACCAACCTTCAGCATACGTGCATGTCTCATCATCGCGTTCAGATGGTCCTGATACTACTGCTGATGTACTAGAGGAGGAAGGGCCGACGGAGGGTACCTCTTTGCTCTCTTATTCACACATATTCACCCGCTCCCGCTCTTCCTCGAACGCTAGCGCGGACACTTATCCACCCCGCCATACCATCCGAAGCCTTATCTCTCACCAGGTAAGACGCCGGACGAAATGGATTCCATATAGTTACATCAGGTTTCTCTGGTTCTGTGCTGCTATCTTGCTGGGTTTGATCGCCCTCGTCCTGGGGGAACTCTATGCCGAAATCTATCTCCGGACGCTGCCACATAATAACAAGGAAACCGTTATATATGTGTACTCCTGGGTCGGCACCATTTTGGCATTAGACGGTATCACTGGCTGGATATTAAGCGCGCAGGTGCAATCATATCCTCTAGAGTTCGTCTTCAAGCTGTATTTCAGCCTGACTTACTACGTAAGTATTTCTTCCCAATATCCCCACCATGATTCTGATACTGACGCTCTGATTTTTAGACATACATTAGAACCCTCTACGCCCGCCTGCGCTCTCCTTCCCAATTTGCCATCCTCCAGCTCCTCTCCTCCTCAATTGCCATCCTGTTACAACCGCTATACATCTCCCGCCGTTTCCATAGCCTCCTAGCCTCCCTCGGCTTCTCATCCATAACCTACAACGAACACATAAAACTGACAGGCCGGGCGTTCTTTCTCCGCGGTCTCTCCGAGAACGTCAGCATGCTCGCATTTCTCGGGTGGATTGTGGTGTTACATTACGGTCCAAACCGCCTGGTATATCCTTATCTCTCCTTCCAATCCGGTGAGGAAGACTTCGGCAACGACGGTTACGACTTCAACCTAACCTTCTTCGCAAGCTTGATAACCTGGGGGTTGGAGATCATAAGCGGGTGGTGCGTCAGAAGGATATTCTGGTACGGTTGGGAGTTTGGGGTCACCGGGGAAGGGAAACGGGATTTCGTGGACTTTGAAGGATTGTTGGTGGCGACGGTGGCGGTTATGTGTCACGGGCTGATGAACATGTTGATGAGTATTATACGGTTGAAGTTTGACTAGGCTCCTTCCTTTCAATTTTTTCTTCTTCTAAATCCCGTTACATTAGAAGGCTGTGATTCTACACTTGCGAATGATTGTTTGATCTCTTCTTTCTTAGCGTGCAGTCGGGTTTCTGTTTTTTTCTCGATTATTGTTTTAGCGGGGTCATTGTCTGCATCCGAGGGTTTTTTTTTTGATAAATCGGTTTTCAGCTTCCTGTCTCACGTCCTACCCTAATCGTATAGAGTACCAAGGGTCTTTACAAATGCTTAGATACCTAGGGGAGAGTATAATGTAATATACCAAGTTTACAAGTGGGCAGTCTTGTACCTCAACTGGGGCCTGGGTGATGAAAAATTAAGAACAAAAGCCAAACGCTGAAGAACTCCAAGAGTAGAAACCCTCATAAAAACCGTACCGCACACTACCGGATAACAGTCTTCCATTGTAATTCACCCTCTCAAAGGGCGAAGATGGAATGGTGGTTAAAGTAAATACATCAAACAATTAGGCTAAGTGGTTATTATTCGGAGCCCTCCATCTTATGGTTAGGACCGGGGGAATTGTAAAAGAGAAGAGGGAGAAGGTGGAGGCGGAGCGGAAAGGGGTCTTATAAGACTCCAGCTTCACCGCCCAAGTTTACCTCTTGTCTCCCTTCTAGGTCGACCTCCTTCCCCTTGCCCAATCCCTCACCGACACCCATCCTCTTACTGACATACCTCTGCGCTATAATCCCCACAGCCAAGGCAATCGTCTCCTCCATCCACTCCGCAATCCACTCTCTCGGATCAACAGCTCCGTTCGCAAGTCCCATCTGTACATCCTCCGGCAACTCTTCAAACTCAGCATCCATCCACTCCCCCCACTTTGCCGGACAGGTCTGCGACATTGTCGTAAACTCCAATTGATGCTTTGGATCGGATAGATATATCGCAAATCCAAGGACTTCCTCGATCACATCACCGTCTTCCGTTTTAGCTGTAATAGAGCTGAACGGACAGGGGTATGTGACAGGTTGTAACGACAAGAAGATATCACTCTTACGAACCGGGTTATCGGGATCAATTTCTTTCTTTTCAACTGTGGGGCTTCGCTGGGCGTATTCGCTGGCGAATCCCTCGGCTGTGGCTTTGGCGAGCTTGACACCAGCTTCTAATCCTTTGATCACGCCTAATTCTCGTTTCCGCTCATCACGCCACCACGGCCCACCGCCCCACCCGGCGGATACACTACTGTTTCGTTTGTTTGTTGCTTCGGAGCCGCGTTGGATGACGAGGAGGTCACCTCCTTCAACCTGTTGCATTACTCTGGAGAAGACGTGATGGATGATGGGGTCGAGTGCGGGGTAGTTTTGGAGGTCATGTGTGGTGTGGATGTGTAGACGTTCATGGGCGGATATTGGAGGTGCGATATGATGGAGGAGGGTGGTAAAAGTTGGGATGGCGCGTTTTTGAAGCTCACCGCCTGGTGATATTTATATCAGTATCTTAATTCTCTAGGTGGGATGGTGGGTAGGGGGGAATTGAGGAAAGTACCTAGTTCACGAAAGCCTTCGACGGAACCCTTCACCTGCTTTGTCCACCTTTGGGCTTCCTCGGAAGCTTGAATTTCCTTGTAGACGCTTTGAGCGGTGGATTGTGCGACAGTAGCTGCAGCTGAGGCAGTGGACCATAATCCGCCCCACCATCCACCTCCTTGTTGTTGTTGCTGCTGCTGCTGCTGTTGTTGTGCCGTTGCCTTTTGAGGTTTCGATTTCACAGCTCCGGTCTTTTCATCATACTCTTCTTCTTCATCTTCATCATCATCCTCTTCGTCGTCATCGTCGTCGTCGTCGTCATCTTCCTCGTCTTCGCTTTCTACCTTTGCAGGCTTCGGAGCCGCAGCAGGAGCACGTGCTGCCGCTGTCTTCTTCCTTAGACTCTCAGAACTAGCTCTTGCAGCAGCATTTACACCAGCGGCAGCACGAAAGCTAGGTGTTACAGGACGAGATGGGGAGCGGTGTTCCGCTGTAAGTCCTTCAATTTCTGCCAGCAAGGCCTTTTCGTCGGCGTCGGCGTCAGCGGAAAGAGAGGCGCGGGGCTTTGAGTCGGACTGCCCGCCCTTCGCAGTGGTTGAAGACGAGATGTCGTCGATTCCGTCGAAAAGGGAGTCTATATCGTTATTTTTAGAGATAGTGGGAACTGACTTTCCGGCGGCCTTTCTGGGAGGCATTTTTGAAGCTTATTTTCTCTTGATGATGGCGGGTTTGAGAGAGATGGTTTTGATCGTGACAAGGTTTCGGTGGGTTGTAGACCGTTCCTGTTGGTTGGTGGAGCTGAGCTGCAGGAAGGGACAATATATACGCATCTGATGTGTAGACCTGAGACCGGGCATTTTGGGATCAGCGTGACGCCTGTGTAACGCCATTTTGGGTGCGTGGTATTTTTGAGCGTTGCCGTGTTGCTCCCCGAGTCGCAGCGCTGGCCGCCCAGTTCTTGCTTGCCTATAGGCCTACCATCGATAACTACGAGACGGCGTACCAGGAATGAAAGTCGGTAAAAATTCGGGTTATTAAGAACATATATATCTTACTGCCAAACATCTGCCTTAGTACTCCTGGAGCTTTGTGAGCTCAACATAGACAGGGATTGACTTAGTCTTTTGCAGCATAGCCATATGTCCCTACCGATATCAATTAAGGATATGTATCGTAGGCTGCGCTACGTACTACGTATCCAAGTGATATGATACCATGATATCCAACCAACGTATTGGATTATGCTCTGAAGGATCGCATGGTCAATATATATAAAAACGTTAGGTCATAAAGCTATTATCATCTCGAATTGTATCGAATAAGCCACACAGGAGACTCTTATTTAATTGCTCCTCACATTATGATGTAGTTGTTGTTTGGGACGCCGTATAGCTAGCTCGGATGGTGACCTTGAGAAATTCTCATTATCTCATGGCAACGCTGGGACTAGCTTCAGCAAGCCATAGCAGAGGACCGTATCGTAAAACAATGGCGCAGAAGTGGTCTGGATCACATTCGCTTGTTAGATTCATTAGAAATTGGACTTCTCTTAATCTCAGGAAGAGTAGCACTTACATCATCATCCTCGAAATTAACTTTTGTCATCTCTGGATTTCATGGCCATTATCCGAGACTAATCATTATCCGAGAAAAAGAAGAAGAAGAAGAAGAAGAAGTATCAAAGCATGAGCTATATGAGAAAACATGAAAGGAAAGAAGGAGAATGAGGGAGATGAAAAGGCTCGTCTGCCTGCTATAACCCCTTCTGGCACCGCTCTGGAACAGAATTACACGCTAAATTCTTCATAGTAGGGCTGTTATTACCATGACAATTAAGATTCAGATATCGAAGGTGAAGTAGAAGCCGTTTTTAGATGGGAATGGATGATGATGGTCTTCTAGATGGGCGTGTAGCCGCCCAAGTTGGTAGAACTGATTCTGCCGCCAACACCAGTGGTATTTATTCCATGAAAACATCACTAATTATCGCAATCCATAGTGACTTGCTCCTCATAGCTACTTCAAAAAAATCAACTAAGCTGGTCTTGATAGCTCCCCGGTATTCTCTGCAGTTTCCCCTCCATCCGCTAATCTAAAATCTCTATCCTCGCTCTGCGGAGATTACCAGACTCAAATCAACCACCAGATATGCTTCCCAGAAAGCGAATCAGCACGAGGAATCTTCACCGCGGCGGCAGTGTAGACCTTCCTGCTACCTCTACTCATGCCTCTGCCTCGCCTACTCCACTTGATCTTCAGAAAGCAGCCCAACTCGTTCCAGACCTTCAAGCGAGCATTGCATCCATCGGAGAGGCTTTCCCAGCTTCCTTCTCAGCTCGAATCCACGAAATGCAGGGGATATTTGTTCCCTCTTCTACTGCTTCACGCTCGTCTCTTTCGGTCTCATCGCCGACGAAAACATCAAACAAGAAGAAGAAGAAGAAGGGAAAAGGTAAAGCCAAGAGGGTTTCTGTTCTTGGTCAGTAATCTGGCAATAGAGCAGGAAATCCAATCCTGATTTCCGATGACGAAGGAGAGAACCCTAGCACCACAAAGCCAGCTGAAAGTAAGCTATAATATTTTCTAAAGATCAAATTATCTCCTCTCTCGGAGGCAATAACTGATACCGATACCAAGGCCTGATAGAAGCGGCGATCGGCGCTACTTCATCCATTCGTGAGAGTTCTCAGAATGCCGATAGCGGTAGCGACACTCACATGAAGGATATCGCCGTTGCTGGGAGCATCCAGAGACCCTCCGGACCGATGTCGCTAGATCAGCTTATCTACTTGCAAAGCAAGTACGATAATGAGGCTCGAAATTTGGAGTCCGTAAAGGGGGGTCAGACTGTTCGCGAAAACGAGGGCAAAGACGTCGAGATAACCAGCGTCACCGCTGCCCCTAAATCGATCGCCACTCCTGGGCCCATCCTATTCGACCCGCCAGCATTCCCAAAGATGGCTGAAGAGAAGAAAAAGACCGGTGTTCTCAAGAAAAACTCGACTCTTCCCATCCATAGCTTGGAGATGAACGAGGAGCGATTGGACGGACTGAAGCTTCCAGATACCAACGCCGACTTGGTCGCCCGAGTCACCTTTCTCTACACCAGGGAAGGTGTTCTCGAGGCTGACCCTCTGGAGATTAGTGATTTCCCCTCTCTTCATACTTCCCTTGGTATTATTAATTCAAATTCGACTCGAGAAGACGTCGAAGCCGCCACTAGCCTCCAAGGCTCAGCATCGCCATCTTTTGGGCTCGTCGACTGGGTCAGCGAATTTAACAAAATTCTGGGACTGCCTGCCGACTACGAGCATCCGGAAGAGGACTATACTGAATCAGAATACGAAAGGATGATGACAGGTGGCGAATCAAAAGAAGTAGAAAACCCGGCGGAGAACGCTAAACAAGAGACGATGGCGATCGACAGTCCTTTGCAGTACCAAGACAGGCCTACCTCTCAAGTCCAAGAAAAGCCCAATCATCAACAGGCACCAGAGCTCGACTTGCTTCCCAAAAAATTACCATACCTGGCTCTCGACGCCGAATTGTACGACTATGGACCTACTGACATCACCAAGTGGCTTCACGATGTCTCACTCGAGTCCCAAGCAGGCCCTGAGATCTTGACTCTTGAGCAACTTGATGCTGAGATGGATGACTATTGGAAAGACATACTTGAAATAACTAGTCAACCCGAAGTGTTTTACTCACAGGCCAAGCCGATCAAACCTTTAGTTACCGACAAGTATCAGGCAGTGCCTCTCATCAATCACCAACCCCAGGTTGAATTGGGTGTTACTACTCCCAAGCAGTGCCAAGCTAGTGATTCCTTTATTCAGCAACCTACTAGTGGAAATAGTGGAGATTTTGCTCAGATTCTGAGCTACAATGCAGAAAAAGATGTTCCGCGAGAGCGCAGGCGAGACGTAGAGGGAGATATCGAGCTTCCAGATCAGATCACCACGTCGCCACTAACATTGCTTAGTGTTATGTCGACACCACCTCGGTTCGAGGGAGAGGATATTTCAGCTCTTACTGAAGATACAAGCGAAAAAAAAGCAGTAGAATGGGATAGGAATTTCGAGAGGAGACAGAAAAAAAATACCGCTAGAGGGACCGTCAGTCCCATCCCAGACGATGGACGAACACCTCTCATGAACCAATCCGAACCTCTCACTGAAGAAAGCAAAACCGACCTTGGAAGTATCATCCTTAGCCCAGAGATCATGGTCGAAGTCGCGATCCCTACCACTACTATTACGGACCCTATTTCTGCTCAGTCAGCTGCGACTGCACCTAGCACTCCTCAACCAGATTCTCACCGCCGCCGTGCTAAACGTGCAAGTCAAATCAGCCCACAGTCCTTCACCCGCCACCTTACCCGTTCCCGAGCTTCTCTGCGACGTGAGGCGGAAATTTTCTCTACCACAAGTACCTCTACCATACGTCGCAGGTCCGCTCGGATCTCTGGTGCTGGTGTTCCAGAACGATCTCCTCGTCACTCATCACCTGCTATGTCTGTTGCTTCAGAAGGTCGCAGAAGCTCTAGGACAAACACTAGCTACATCCACAGATATCACGACACTCGTCAGAGCCAAGGAAGTGGAGAAGGTGAAGAGGCCGAAGACGACGAAGTTGATATGATTTGAATCCTACTGCCTTGAGGTGGATATTACTCGCTGTCTTTAACTGCGTTCATGGCTAATCTACTATTCATGCTGATAACTTCTAGTAATGGTTTGACTCCATTCGTGCTCAATTCCTCTTTCCTGTTTTGCTTTCAGAATGATTCTTCAGCGAAGAACCTTTGTGGCGTTCCAGCAAGGCGTTGACGGCTTTTGTTTAGACCCTTTCACCTACATAGCGACGGCGTTACTTACTTCTAGGAGAATAAAGCACTATTTCACAGCTCTATAGACAGTTCATAGGGATTTGACAAATTTATGGACACGGGCTGATCAGGCACATTTTCTATCAATTCATAGATAGCAAAATCTGCACTGAGTGAGCATGTGCAGGACATGAGTTGGTCATGTACTCCGAACCAAAAAATTTATTCCTATGCCTTCTAAGGGGGTTTCCGGCGTTTGAAGGATAAAATATGGCCTCAATTTGCCTAAGAGCCTTAAAACCGATGGTTGGGAAATCAGAACTCTAGAAACACTGGCCGCTGGTTAGACTGAGCTGAGATGTATCTCATGGTGCTCGAATCAGCGCAATTGAGGTAATAATTAGAGAATTTTGCTCTTCCAACACGCCGTGATGCCTTGAAAGGGACTGCCCAGGGCTCAAGCTGTAATATCTAATCTCACGTTTCATCTCCCTCTCCACGAGTGACATATATGCATATCGAAGGTGTACTGGTCTGCGACAACGCAACAATCTACCAAAATGCCACACATGCCACGGACAACCGATACTCTCCTGCTGCTACTGGTCTCCCTAGCCTCGATAAGTAATGTAACCGCCAGAGCGTTACCACAGTTCCCAGGCTCGCAGTCTAGTGATATATCTGAGGATTTTAGTAATAGCAACAATCTCATAAATATCGAAAATGAAAACGGCAACGCGAATCTTCCGCAACAGCAAGCTCAAGCGAACCTGCAGCTCCAAGCGGGTGAAGGAGGTGTACAAAACCAACGCGGAAACGGTGCGGGGGATGCAATAGAAGAGGAAGAATTTCAATCGCCTGATCGGGCGTCATTGGCTACCGCCATAGACGAATATTTCGAAGACGCCGGATTTGAACCCGATAACGAGGCGCTCGCACGGGACTTTGAGGGGACAAGTGCGAGACAGCCGTTTGATATCGCGCCTGAGTCGCTGACAGACTCCAATCCAACCTTGGATCAAGCAAGAGCTTTTATACAGCAGCAGATACAGGCTGCACAGCAGAACCGTCAAACCGATGCTCAAACGCTCCAGGCCAACCCTGCTACTGAAATAATCGAAGAAACACAGACAGAGCAGGAGAACTCAAACCCATTTCGTTTTAACGTCTCTGGCCTTCCGCCTCTTGATCCGAGTGAAAGGGTAACTATACAAAATGAGCGAGATCGTTACGGCAATTTAAGAATCTTAACGGAAGCACCAGATCTAGAAGCGGAAGATCCTGAAACTGATCCTGCTGCAGAGCTGCGTGAAAGACAAAGGAAATACGCACTACGAGAAGAAAATGGGGAAGATGTAGATGCGGAGTTCGAAGCAGCTGCTAGAATGGCGGAACAGCAGAGAGCGGCAGATAGGGCCAGGGGTATCGATATTGTCGCTGAAGCATCTCCAAGATATCGAGAAAACCTGCCAAAGCTTCTACCGGAAGACCAACTTCCACCGCACGCGTATGAGCCACAGACCGTTCAGCTGCGCAATGAAAACGGGGAAATTATTGATGAATGGGGCTTTCGGCTGGATGAAAACGGCATGCGCATTCCCGAAACATACGAGCAGGCCAACTTTGATCGTGAAGTCGATGAACAGCTCCAAGGTCAAGACAACCGGGCAACTGATACAAACCAGCAAGTTGATCAAGTAACCGATGCCGCCACCGAAACCGAACCACCGGTTCAACTAACGTTGACGAACACCGACAAGCCTCGGACCACAGTCGCTGATAAGCTTAAGAGAACATCAAAATACCACTTTGATCCAGACTTGGCTCAGTATCTTAAGAAATGGGGTAGCGTAAGCTCCCCACTGGATCTTGAAAAGATGGGACTCGACCCCGAATATCTAAGCAACAGGAGCAATATCCGGCCCCCATCCTCTCAGATGCAATTTAGAAGACCTGAAAACCCCAAGGGTCACAGGAGCCAACGCCAGAGAAATATGGCAAATGCAGTACAGTGGCAAAAACCGGTTAGAAAGCAAAATAAAATGAATTTCCTGACACAGCCCTACGTCGGTAACAATGAAAACGTGCCGCCGAGACATGCTACTGCCGAAGAACTCCAGAATGCTATAAGGAAGGCAAAGGCCTCCCGAAAATTGAACCCTCTTCAAACCATGATTGAAGAAGACGAGTTGGACATCGATCCGTTTACCATGCCAGCCGAACAACTCGAGCGGCTGTTTAAGCTGCAAGCTGAGAATGAAGCAAGGGATCTAGCGCGAGCACTTTCTTTGTCGCAATCGCGAGCACAATCTCGCAGGCGGCCCTCAACATCATCCCAGGGCCCTGGTCTGACGACTATGGCGTTGGAGGCTGAGGCTGGCGCGACAGATGGGAGGATAAATATTCAAGGAGCACAAGCGGATGCGTTCGGATTAAACAGACCGACGAACTTTTCCCCGGGGATTTTTGGTGTCATGCCACGTACTGGGGGTAATCTATTTGAATTCGACTCGAACATTGCCCCAGGAGGCCTGGGCAATATCAATACTTCTCTTTACGGCACCGATAATAATGATTATCAAGAGGAGGATTTCTCTTACTCAGCTGAGGGGCAGACTTACGATTCTGCATTGCAGCCGACTCAGAAGAACGCAGATAACATGACCGATGAAGAGATCCTTGATTACCTACTGAAGGAGGGTGTGCCAGTTGGAGATGATGGGGGGATGTACTCCATAGACGTGTTGAGGGATCTAGTGCGATCACTGATGTAATTAACGATTTGTTCGAGATTTTCGAGAGTTATTTAATATCTTATATAAGTTTTATATGTAGTAACTTCCGTTTGAAAGGACCAAAGGGATAGAATCGTAAGCCTAGGTGTGGGGTTTACGATATGCCCCCAGCTCAATTACTAATGTAGTTTTTCTATCCGTACCGTCTAGTAGCAAGCTAGTAGACGATGAGTGATTAGATTTGTCTAAACCTGAATATAGATTCGGAGAGCTCGAGAATATAATATGATTTATATTCTGTTACTGAGCTATTGTTTTGAAGATATTAGGCTGATCACACTCTCATAAGCCAGTCTCCAGAAGTGCTAGTTATTTATCACTTCTTCAAGGCCAACAAGGCCCACAAAGCATCGCACTTGATCAATTAATTTCATGTAAAAGCTTGAGTATCTAAGACAAAGACATCGTATTCATTGGTTAAGAGACATCCTAACTAGTTAACTATACTGTACTGATAAAAAAACCTGGGAGCTTAGAACTTTCGATGCATCCACGATTTAAAAAACAATCATACTTGCGCCAAACAAATCCCACACCGAAAGAAAAAAACGCCGCACCTCCTATCTCGCACAGAGAATATCGCAAGAGAATAAGCTCAGACTAGACAGTGATCATGCTAGCTGCCTCTTGTGCGTTCCGAGCCCTCTCCAGTCTCGCCTGCAACTCTTTTCTCTTGGTAGCAACTTGCCAATCCTCTCTAGCGATGCCGCCTAACTCCAAATCTTCCAAACCTGAGACGTACTCGGATCTCAAAAGCCGGATAGGTCCGCCATCTCCCAACAAGTGACGCTCAATTACCTGAACAACGACATTGTCCGTGAAACGATTCAAGCTGATATCATAGTACGACTTGAGAATGTCGTGGACGTCACGGACGGTGGTGTCCTCATTTGAAAAGTTGAACATTTTGGCGACCATGGCCAAATTAACCATACCGTTTTCTCCTTTTTGCTTTTTCAGTTCAGCTAAAGCTCTCTGTTGCCTTAGTGTCGTTTGGTTTTGGCCGAAAGAACCATTTACGGTTTGCAAGATCCCGCTACGTTCATCCTCGATCAGTTGATCCAATTCTCTGTAGGCCTTAGTGATGGCAGCACTAGTAGCCTTTGACAAGCTAGTCTGTAACTTCTTGCGAACGGTCTCGTCAGAAACCACCTTACTGAAGACTTCAGCGTTGAACTTGGTAACTGTATCAACGACAGATGAAACATGAGCTCGACCGATAGTTCTCCAGTGGATCGTCTGTTCTCGAAACATCTGGATGACAACGTTGTAGTTGACAAGACCGGAAAGCTCTGGCCCGCGCGAGTCGCGGTATGTCGTTCTGATCCATTCGTATATATCCTCAGGATCTAGCGGGTCGCGTTGCGTTTCATGAGCCGCGCTACTAGGTGGGTATATGTCGCTGTCGCAATCTTCATTGTGTTCATAGCGCTCATGAATAGTATATGGTAAAAGCTCTTCTTCCTCTTCAGGCTCGTCATTTACGGGGTCTTTGAACTTTCGTGTATGCCCATGAGTGTTCATTCGTTCCGCAAATTGGGCATTCATGTTTTGTATGTGAGTTCGAATCTTGAGAGGAGATTTCGATGGGACAAATTCTCTGAACTTGGCGTCTAGGAAGTCCGTGACGTTTCTTTCATACTCATTCGCAATCTTGGTCAAGTATATCCTCTGTTCTGTCGGGGACGTTCTTGCGATCCCAAGCTTGAGCAGAGAATCTTCGGTTTCCATTACCAGCTTATTGATCTCGTCAACAAGCTTTGGAAACTCGTCACGGACATGTTCGAAGAGAAGGTGTCCGAGAAAAGGCTTCAGCTTCTCGATACCAACGTTTTCGCGATTAAGACGATTCCATGGCGCTTTTCGGAAGAATTCCTTCTCCTTGGCGTGGCGCTGTTGGATTGTGACACCCTCCTGGATCTCCTTCGTAGAACGGTTACGAACGACGAACCATCCGTGACGGAGCTTTTCTACTTTATTTGAAGCGATTTGGATGACGCCGGCTTCGTCTCCAGGTTGAACAGCATCGCACTTGGTTACTATGCCCACTGTTCGTCTGCCTTCCGGATCGACTTTGCGAGCCATTCTGAAGACCTCTTGGTTTGCAAGATTGTTTCTCCCGTCCATGACTGCCATAATGATTGTACGAGGATCTTCGATATAGGTTTGAATCAAGTTACGGATGAGTTCTCTATCCTCGTCGGTTTGATAAATCGTAGAGTCTAAACGAATAAATTATCAGTATCTGTAAGAGTTCACAAGTATTATTGGCGAAGCTTACTGTGAAACAATCCCGGAACATCAACAATAGTTAGATGAGGGTGATGGGGACCAGAGAGTTCGATTTTCAAGATATCATTAGAGAATCTTTTATCCGGCGTGCCCTCATCCTTGTCACCAGGCTTTGGAATGCCCATATAGACAGCAGCCTAGGGTGTTACTCATATTAGCCCCGCTGTATTGTGGTAAAAACTTTTCTAAATATGTAGATGGGCTGACTTACTTCATCCAAGATCTTAGCGAAACTTTCCGGTCCGAATTCTGCCTCCGTCAACGATACTTGGAACTCAAGTAGTTTTTCTCTTGCCTCGGGGTCGAAGTTTGCGTCAACCCCAGGTATGATTGAGGCACGGACGTGTCCCTCATCGTCATCTGCACGACGAAGCACAATCTGGGTTGCGAATCTTGTGCAAAGGTCGCTGGCTACAGGGAAACTAATCTCCGTGAGACCTTCAAGGAGAGATGACTTTCCAGATGATTGATCACCAACGACGACCAACTTACATCAGGTGGGATTCAGTCAGCATAGATCATCGGCGGGGGGCTTCTTAGCATTAATACTAGCTAGACTAGTTGCGTACCTGAGGCAGAGATATATCCTCACTGATGTTCAGCTCGCGGAATTTATCTATAATATCAAAAAGCTGGCTCCGCGCTGCAGAGTCCAAAGCTTCGAGATTGGAAAAATGCTGACGTCCAACACCCGGCATTTTAATGGTCTTCGGAGTGTTTATAATCTTTAGGGTATGAACTGGGGAAGAGCCGATGTTCTGGAAGGATTTAATCCCGAAAAACCGTAAAGACGACTGGAACACTGGATTGATTGGGAAACGTTAAGATCAAACTGTTGAATAGAGGAGAAATTGAATACTTGAAGTACTTGGGAAGGAATTCTGTGGATCATAGGAATCTCTTATGAGGAGATTTATGGGGGTTATATACAAATTTCGGAGCACCCCAGATTTTTACTTGAAAATAATCACCGCCAAAGATATTAGTATAGATAACGAATTAGAGTAGAGGAAAGATGTGCCGATACCAGACCATTGCAAAACTCATATGCGGCACAGACAAGGCGAAATTTATTCGGAGGAATCTCTGTTCCCAAAAGTTGCCTGAAGCCACCCCCTCAAGCTCCTCAGAAAGCGCCGTACCCTGGATCTGCGAGATCCTGCATCATTGTTAGATCAAAAAAAGATTGGAAAACAATGAACCAACTCTGTGGGTAGATACGGTTGCATATGCACCCTTCCGATCTCCAGTTGTGAGTTACGGCTTGGATCCTCCATATAAGGTTTTAGTGTTGCGCGCCGTGAGAATTTGGCTAGGCCTTCGCAAATCGAATGATGCGACAACGTATCCTATAACTCCTCGTTGCCGGTGAAATGGCCGCTTTTCAGAGTAAATACACTGTTTGAATTAAATTGGTCACAGTGGATATTGACCAATTAACGCGAGTTTGTGTTAGATTTGGGGCTCCCATAATCGGATGCAAGTTTCGTGTAACCGAAGCTCAGAGATACTCATTGAATAATAGATATCTAGATACAAAGCATACGAAGGCGTGCTAGTTACCGGGATCCTGCTGAATCATGCAAAAATGCATAGTCTGGGGTCCCCGAAGTCTGTTTGCCTTTAACTCCTGCAGGTGTCCCATGAAAAAGGGCCTGAAAAGCAGAGGCCAAGATCTGTGCCTGTATTTTCTGTTTCCCAGAATTCCATCAACGATGCACCTTCAAAGAATTTGGAGGCACGCCCATATTTTAATCAGCAGAGCAGCCTTGTCGACTAAAGATGCTCACTGAGCAAATATATTATCGGATCTTGATGTGTGGGGCCTCAAAAATATAGCACTTTAGCATCGTAAGGTCATTCGTTTCGGTGACCTATGTTCATTCTGGCTGTTAGTTTGTGACAGGCCTACTGGGGATGACCCCGGTACTAGCGACTTGCGGCAAAATACTGCTTTATACTAACCCCGGCTAGCTTCTAGGATTTAGAAGCACCCACCGATTTTTGATGAGGACTGTCAATTCGCGGCGTCGAATCACACTTGAGTGCTGGTGGGGTTGACCTGGGTTTATGATATTTGTACCAGAATACCTTATGTATCATGATATTTGTAGCACAGCAGTGGCTTGGGGGGTTGCTGGATGCTAATCGTAGTCATGACCTCTGAGGAAAAAAAACAAAATTATTACTTCATATAGAGAAAGTTTAAAGTTGATGAGTAATTACCTTTCTATTTTGAAAAGGCACGACACTCTGCCGTTTAGTTGTACAATACCGTTGTGGGTTACGAGCTTTGTGTTTCAATTTTCTAAAAAGGGGTCAGGTGGCACAGACGAGACTGTTGGACGGCAGGCCTCCAGAACACCGTATGAAGGAAAGAAGGTTGCCTGAACCAGCCCGGCGGCTATTGGGAATTTGGTGGAGGTGCCGAAGATTCTGAGGATCCAATGCGTGCCAAAATTTAGACTCTGAAGGTTCTTCGAAAATCACGTCGCAAGTTATTTAACAGCGAAATTTGAGATCATGACGCACTAGAATGGCAATGTAATAATATATGAATAAACGACCATGAAGGCAAAGAGACAGGCTCAACCGCGAAGCTCTAAAGCAAGAATAATAAATAATGGAACATGAGATCACAAGAATACAACGTCAAAATGTGTTGAAGGAAAGCCTTGGTCGGCAAGAGTGGGTGCTTTTCGAAGACCCTCGCCTGCAGCTGGGTAATCCTATAGCTACTTTTCAGGCCATTAGATAGCCTCCCGGGGAGCTATTGTGGTTGTCGTCTATAAGTCTGGGTATACGTATACATGCGGATAGTCCGATTTCTGAATGATACAGCAATAAAATCAAAGTTTCCTAATAGTCGGGAAGGTTTGGGAATATAAGTAAAAGTCGAAAGCTAATTCACACCTTCCTACGTGTGGTCGCCCCTATGAGCCGGGTGAGATATTCGCTGGACAGGCATTTATTCCACAGTTACTGAATTTGAAGCTTTGTTTGAAATGATTGATGTAGTCTAGCTTCCGATGTGGGATGGGCAGGCAGCCGCAGCCGTGGACGTGAAAGGATATTTGGTGATTGGCTTTCTGGAAACTCTGGCTGGTTCGGAGGCAAAGTTGATTTGACTTGGGAGCTAATACCGGATCTTCTTGAAGCCCCGCAGGCTGTTGGCAGAGGTTTCTCTTCTAAAATATTGACTGGAGGTGATGGCAGAGCTTTTATTGATTGCTGCTCAGAAATTTTCGAGGATCTGGCGGGATTTCGTCTTAGAGGCTTCGTAGAAAATACGTTAGACTCCGAGATGGTACCATCAACGGAGTCAGGAAGCGATACCGGAGTCCGCGCTGGTCCAGAAGGCGGCCCATCCTCTCTTCTTCGAAAGATTCGAGGGTTCTGCTGTCGAGATGGTTTCGGTCGTGTGGCGGTGTAGAAAGATCGTTTAACTCGCTCTTTTGACCGTGTTGATCGGCTTCGTACGACGCCGGCCTGCAGTTGTGGCTGTTGCTGAACAGCAATTTTATGCGAAGGCGTCGCTTCCCCTCCGGAGGACCAGTCCGAACCAGATCCCTCGCTATTAGAGTCGCTACTGTCTTTGGTAGCTGTGGCTTGACTAGAGGTATCTCCCTCTGCTTGAGCTTTCCCTCGAGTTGTGTCAAATTCCGAGGCCGCTTGTGCCCCGATGGGTACAGAGTCGGTAATTGATTGATCTTTAGATTGTGAAGCTGAAGATTTAAGAATCTGGTCTTCTTCGGCGGGGTCGACATCTTCTCCAGGCGCATCTGTGTCGGTTTGCACGGCCTCGACAAGCGCGTCAGCCTCCCCCCATTTCACGCCATGAACCGTTCTGATGTGATTTCTAGCGTTATCCCTTCGGCCCAGAAGTCTTCCACAGCCAGTAAATCCGCATTTGAAAACTTCTACCGCTATTCCGTGTCTCTCTTTATGGCGTTTCAAATCCCTCGAAAAGATAAATGACCAAGTGCATCCCTTGACGTTGCAACGATAGTTTCGAGGTCCATGTGTATACGAATGTCTTCTGCAAAGAAATTATTAGCACAGAGACCCGTAATTTAAAAGGCATAACGAATACCATCGGTATAGATCATAAACCGCACAAAGGGAAACAGGCATACTTTAATTGGTTCGCGTTTTCAAAGGCTTTGGGGCATATATGGCACGAAAAGTGCGGCGTGTTTCCGTCATCTTTGTCGGGTTCTGTTTTGAATCTCTCGGAAATTGCGCTAAATATTAGGGACTGTTCCGCGTAGGTATATTGAGGCACATCAGGGCCGCGGATCAGTTCATAAATATTTTCCACCGACAGCTTCTTAATGCGTGCAATGAGGCTTTTAACTGGTAGCGTTTTTCGTTCTTTTTCTGGGACGAGGGCTCGGAGAATAGTGGATTCTGTCTGGGGTAACCGCGGGGAATCTGGGCTCTGAGGCGCTCTAGGCCAACCTAACTCTTCTGGGTAGGAGGCTCCGAAGTAAGCGTGTGGGTCATAGAGAATATCTAGACAATATTTATCGAAAGTCCAGAAGCTTTGACTATCAATTTCTGAGGGAAGGTCGAATTGCATGGTATATGAGTTCGAAAGCTGAGTTTTTAGTGCGCTCATTGTTCTGGTCCGACCTCCCTTTCATCTATCGACGCAAAGAGGGTGAACTATTTCGGCAAACGTAACGCGTGTAGACAGAAACCTCATAGAATCATATGAGAATTGGAGCGATTTGGAGTCTCTGAGGTAAATGGTTGTGTGTGTATGTATATATTCAAAAATTGAATTGATTTCACAGCTGGCTGAACTTGATTTACATGACTTAATTTATACTCAAAGCGAGATGATGGGATATCGAAGTACATAAATATAGACCATCCGGAGTTTCAAAATGGGGCTCCACCCCATTTTGAGGCCGATTTTTGAGCTCACAATTTGATCTTATGGATGCAGGAAATTATTCTTGTGCCTAGACTACGGCACTCGGGTTGGTGAGGAGCGGGGCCAGGTTTGATTGGGGTGGTGTGCCCATTAGAGCAAAGCAAACTCCACTACGACAACAGGCAGCTGAAAACTTGATAGGCTGGAAATCTCAGTTACCCTTCTTTTGCAGCTAGGATCGTGATACATGTGTATATACTGTCCGACTCTCGTCCTCAGCTGAGTTTCTGCCCCAATGTTAAGAAGCCATGATGAGTTTCCATGTTTGTCTTCGTCCATTTTCATAGCTGTGCCGTATCCTTGGATATCCCGCCAATGGAAGGATTGATCAAAAGATGATAAGTAAATTTTGTGCAGAAGAGCTAGAGCCAGTCTCGAGCCTATGCGGATGTCAAACCTTTGTAACGTGCATGACAAGCCGGTCCAAAATATCTAGATGTGCAAGGTGCCCCCCCTGAAGGTGTTGAAGTGAAAAATGCCTCTACCGAATTTAAATTTTGGTTACGGCCCTGCAAACCTGGTATCTCCTTTTGAAGGACTTGGTTGTAATTTCAGCGAACATGTGTTTTTGGTCCATTCAGTTGTGTAGATGACAAAAAGTAATCGTGAGCGTGCGTACAGGATACCGCAGATTTAAGCCTTACTATTGTAGGCTAGTGCTACGCTGATCGATGGCTCCTTTGACCCACCTCGCATTTTTCTCATTATCATTATCAATGGTTATGGATAGATTGGTGAACCCAAGCTGGCATGTGGCCTTGGGGTGACCAAGCCAAGGATTGTCTGTGCTTTGGTGTGTATGCACCTCGCACGTGACCTTAGCGCATTACCGAACTTAGTTAGCGAGTATCCGCTTATTACGGCGCGGTGTGTGACCATGGCCAGTGTATTGCCAGACAAAGGGCGTCTCAAACCCAAGCACATACAGTGCAAGCGCTCTTGGGCCGGCCCCAGAAGACTCGAACCTTGTTAAAATTGCGAAATGACAGCGGTTCCATTTGAAATTAAGACGGCCAAAGGCTCTGCTGCTGTCAGTGCCAATTTATTTGGCAAAATGCGACTGATATTTGCAGGAATCTGAAATAGATAAGTATCCGTGCATGATATGTTGGGTCTTTTGGTTGCGATTGTCCCATTCCACAGAGCTCGCTGAGGTAGTACATACCTAGCCAGGATTCACCACATCACATACCTGATGGAGTGATCTGCGGTTTCTATAAAGTCATACGACTGTAGCTCAGCTGCAGCGTAGAGCAATCTGCCGCGGGTTATGCCCCACTTGCGCTTTTACGGTCCGCCATGTTTGGGGCCGCGGAGTCGTACGATCAATTCAGTCTAGCTAGGTGGTCCGATATTGCTCGGTGCGGCCTCTGGCTGGTATCACTAAGCCAGACTAACTAGAATCGGTGCCTCTAGTTGGTGACCAATAAATTTGCCTGCCATGCGTCAATTTGGCCAGATCATTGATAGATTCCTTGGGATAGGAAAACACACTTAGATAAATTGAAATGAAAATGGATTTGGTGTCCTTACGTACTAGCTTTATTATTTTGAGCGTCCATGTAGTGGCAATTTGTATTAATATCATAATCGTATCATGAAATTGAGCAAGCATTTGACAAAGCATTCCAAAGGAAACCCAGCTTTAAGGTGCCCTAGGCCTCCCAGGGCCTAAGCTGAGAAATGACTGCAGTGAAGTATCCGAAGCTAGCCTGCTAAAACCAATGAACAGACAAGTAAAGAGAAAAAAACACGAAGGAAATCCATCGCTCGCTCGCTAATATATGGGCGTAGTTGGGCGTAAACAAAGAAAAATAAAAATAAGAAACGCTGTGCCGTATTGTGAGATTGAATGGGGGTCATAAGCAAGAGAAACATTCGTGACATCGACATTATGCAAACCAAACCATTGGAAATAAAAAGAAAATGATTAAAGTAGTTTTCCTCCCAATATTCAACCCCCCATATCCATTAATAGCTAGTCATCTAGACCGTCCTTGACTGTTTATCGCTTCTTTTCCCTTTTTTCATCATTTTGTCTATCCATTTTGTGATATCACATTTTCCCAACCATCGCTTTGTTGTTTATTGCTTTTTCGTTCGTTTTCAAAAAATTTTGATATGGAGTACTCCATAACTACTAGCTCACCTCCGCAAAGTGCCCTTTGGAGCTCTTCCTTCTCTTTCGCTCCTCTTTCATCTCACGAAAGCTCTCCCTCAAACCCTTGACCCCCACAAACTCTAATTGCACCTTCCCCAAGCTCACTGTCCTGTGCGCCTTCTTCAACTTCTTGCCTCCGGACTCTTTCCGACTCCTAACTCTACCCCTCTCAACGTCAATGTCGACTCCCTCATATGGACAGTCGTGTCCATAACCGACAGAATATCCACCTTGGTCATACTCATCGTAGTCGTGAAAGTAATTATACTTGGGCTTCCACCAGGGTGACAGCTTGCTTTTCTTAAACCCAGTTGGTCTGTTCTTCAGGCTTGGTCGCCTGGGGCTCTCCGCTGTCGGAATTGTATTCTCAAAGTCTATGAGCGGTTCTGGTGCTGTAGATGGACGTTGTCCATTGATCTCATGGACGACTGAAGGAAGTCTGGGTGGTAAAGGAATAGACGAGATAGAATCCGATGCGGAATGGCTGTGAACAACGGGTACACCGGCTAACGGATTAGGTGTAGACTTCCGCAATGGCGATTTCGGCGGGGGTGTTGGTATTCCAGTAATCTGTATGGGTATGGGTGGAGGTTGGTACCCCAACTGTTTGCTCCTCATAGCAGCTTCATCGTTCGCAGCAGGAGTGGGAGGAATAAGCTGCAACTTGACGGGAGACAAAGGTGAAGTAAACGCTGATTGATCCTTCGCACGCTCCTTGCCCTTCCCGGCGGACGTAGAGCTTTCGCCAAGACTTAGATCCGGACCTTCACCAAATGAAAACGATGGCACATTATGAGTCGATGTTGATGCGTTCGGGTGCTCTGGTTTCTTGGCTGGTGTGACGATGATAACAGAGGAAGCTGCTGCTTCTTCCACAAATTCAGTAGGTTTGGTGCCTTTTGAGCTTGTGCGGACGAGAACTTCCTTGACAGACCCGCTGCGAGCCACACTAGTGGTGACTATCTCTGCTTTTTCGCCTGCGCTGAGAACCTCGACGCCGCTGGAGAATGAAAAGCGTTGACCATCAGAACGGGGAATAGTTTCATCCGACTCCTTTTGGCTTCCTTTTTTGGTAGCGTCGCCGTTGAGGATTGTTGCCAGGCTGGGTCGTTGAGCAGCCTCCGCACTAGGCCTTTGGAGGCTCCCCGAATTAGTAGTAAAAGAATCCTTTCTTAGCCAAATGTCCAAGAGTTCGCTGGGTTTTCCCGTTTTTCCGACAGAGCTTTTACGCGCTGGGATCTGTGGTGGCCCGTCTCCGATACTTCTGCTGCGACCGCGACCGCGATCTGGTTCTTCAGTCGCCGCATTTGCAGAGCTACTCCGTTGGCGTTGAGCCGGTAGAGGGTAGTTCCTACCTCTATCATTGTAGACGGAGCTCGAGTCGATCGACTTCCCACGGACATGTGCACCTGGACGTTGAGTCGTTGGAGGGTATGATTTTGTAGGTATTGTTTCTGCAGAGACATTACGAGAATGGGAAAGGGAAGACCTTCTTGCTGGGATCGGCGGGCGAGTTGGCGTGGACTGCGATGAAGACGTTGAGCCTGCAGGTGCCGCCTTTGGTGGAGGGGTCTGGGGCCTCGCCACTTCTTGTGTCGCACCCACCGCAGGAACCAATGGGATCGCTTCCAGAGGATTGGAGATCTCGAAGAAAGGCGTTCGCACCTCCGCCGGCGTGAAGAAGGCAGTGTCATTTGTAGCCTCGCTGGTCAGCGATTCTTGCGTATCTGTATGTGCGAATGTCGGTCGCTGAATTGGCCGCGGTGTCTCTTCCGTATCGTGAAAGTCGCCTGCCCCCTCCCTTGCGCTGGCTTGGGTAGGGGTACCGTGTAAAGACTCGCTCCTCTCGGCCTCCTCGCGTTCCTTCCTTCTCAACGGCGAAGATCTCAGCAATGCTTCGATCTCATCAACGAGGTCGGAGTTAGGGTCAGGAGTGGTTGGTTCGAACCCCCCAAGTTGCGTGGCCGGCGAATCAGGCGCAGCCTGCGGCGGGCTCCCCAAAAACATTGGTATTTCTAACACCGTTTCCATTTGCGGCGGTCTAGGTGTCTCCTGCTCCCCGATTGCTTCCTGCGGCCAATCCTGATATTGCCTTTCAACTTCAGGTGATGGATCGAGCAAGAACGTCTGCGGTAATTGCCCTTCCGCGAACGCTTCCTCCTGGGGACTCAAATGTGATTCGATAATATCTTCGTAGTCGTCGTAGAATGGGTGCTCCACTGGCGAGTCCGGCACTATAGATCTCGGCGTCATTCCAGAATACTCTACTCGTCCTCCATTGCTCCCTACCTCGCCGGGTGGCGTGATAGGTGGAGAAGGCAAATCGCTATCTACAACCACCGACCGCCTGAGAACCTCAAACTGCGATGTCCTACTACCCAAAGCCCTCAAATTCCTCCAACTCCGCATCTTCCTGACCCTCAGCCCGCCTTCTCCCCTACCTCGCCTTCCCATCAACGCAGTGCCAGGAAGAGTTTTATTCCCACCAGGCATATCCATGACCCATGCCTGGACCGTGGTTACAGTTTTCGAGACTCCGGCACTGGGCGGTCTTTCCATAGTCGAGATCTCGTCCAATAGTTGCGAAATCGCTGGCGTAAGTGGTGACAACGGCATATTATCAAGGTCAACACTACTACTGTTCGATTCTCTTTGATGTCTATGAACCATCCTCCCTAACGAGTCCTGGACATCTAAAGAATTCCGCGGTGTTATCTCCGGTGATACGATGGTACTCGGCGGAGGCGGCCACGCGGGTCCAGGTGTAAGAGTATATATGGATCCATCGTCGTCGGGTGGTACAGGCCCCGAATCGCCGTCAACACTTTCAGTTGGCGAAGGCGACGCTGGTGAGACTGCCGACGAAGGTTTGGAGATTTCTCCGAACCGCCATGCGATGAGCGGCTCAGGCGAGGAGATTATAGAGCTGCTGGTTGATGGGAAAACCGGAATACCAAGTCCCAGTCCGAATCCCACTGGGACTTCGGCCTTTTCTTTGCCCTTGCCGCTGCTGCTGTCTGGAGCGAAGAGGTTGTCATCGAGAGGATCGAGTATTTGTGAGCGGCTGTCTTCAGGTCGGGGACTGGTAGAACGGGATCGCGGAGAGTCTCTGCGCCGACGCTTGATGCGAGGCGAAGGTGTCGTGGCAGCTTTGAACAGCTGGCGGGAAGTTTCCGGAGATTCAGCGTAGAAAGGGTGAGGTGGAGATGGTTTGAGATATGACGAAGCTGAAAGAGCGTGGGATGTCGACATGATGGCGTAAACGAGAGTGATGGCGCAAAGACCGACAAGAATGCTATATCATGGAACCAAAAGAATAGTATCGAGAAAGAAAGAAAGAAAACCAGAACCTAGGCAGTAGAGAAAATCATGGAAACGTATTCACAATCATTAAAGGTACATCATTCGCAAGATCTTTCGTTTAGGTGAGAGTCGTAGGATGTTAATGGCTGTAGTTGAATGAGGAGTGAGGAAGAGATCCTTGGCTGCGAAACGATCAAAAAGAAGGAATGAATAGAAGGGAAGCTCGACAGGCGACCAGAAATAAGTAAAAATCAGCAGCTGTAGCACCTGTCAGGGCGCAGCATCCAAGGTACTCGTGAACAAACTAGCAGAGCAGCAGCCCGAGAGTACACTGCAGCTGGAGCGGATGCGGTGCAGCAGCAAAAGGTTGGGTGGCGGGCCCAGTCTGGTCTTGCACCCAAATAAAGCTGCCTTACTAACCGGTCTAGCCAAAAAGCCTCGAGACTTCTGATTCTTTTGCTGCTTTCCAGGTTTTGGATTCGTCGATAGCTTTGCCTGTACGATGATGTGACCCAGCCCTGCAGAGAAAAAAAAGGAACCTTAACGAAAGTGAAGAGGTTGGTTAGTGCCAGTATTAGTGACTCGAAGAGACAATCCGGCTCATCAACATGCAAACGGTGGCCTCCTTTCGCTTTCAAAGGAAGCCAGAATTCTCAAATGTCGTGGGAAGACCCGTCGATTTTATTTTTCCATTCAGCCCGAGTCCAAAATGAATAGAGCCGCCAGAGGGCGCAGAGGAATAGGAGAATCCCCATACATCCACTGCATCATCTCGCACCTCGGTCCCCATTTGATTCGCTACTCTCTATAGCGCATGAGTGGTAGGCCCGGGGTTCCAGGGAAGATAAAAAAAATCATCAAACCCAAAATTGTGTCTCGGCTGCATTCTATGGCCTTGTCCTCCAGTAGAATCCGCAGGCCACAAAGATCTTGCTTGGACTCACCGGCCATTTGTCGTCATCCATTTGTTCATCGGACAAACCAGGACCACAGCACCAAATTTGGAAGCCATATTATTTCTCCGGGACCGAGTATACCCCATCGATTGGTTCCCAGCCCAAGCTCGCACAGCCCTGGCCATAGCTCCCTTTTCCCACCGCCAAGCCACTTCAACACAGCTCGAACTGACGGTGTGCCTTTGTGAAGAACCGCTCGATTGGTTCTCATCTGTCCTTGAAGATTGACGGGTAAGTTTCCTATTTCTCTTTTACCTCCATAAGGCTGCGTGGTGTAGAGACGAAGGTCTCATTTCCTTATGTCAAAGGAACTGAATGGACCCAGCTCCGTGGCAAGGGCGTAGACACTGTCTCGGGCACCGCGCTGCTGAACATTGCATGACTGGTTCGGACGATGTCGCAGTATTACTGCCCTTTTGCCGTATACGGTCATAGTTTAGGCTTCGCAGCTTTTCAGAGTGCGGTCCGGTGACGGTTTCATTGTTCCACCGCCCAGGATCGAAGGTTGGGCACTTGACTAGCTTGGTAGATGCAAGTTAGCATAGCTCGCGGGCCCACGGAGCTCCCATCGACTGACACCAACAACGATGTAAAAATGGCCGTCGACCTGCCCATTAAAGCTGCAGCTTTGTCAGCTGTACTCGCCCCCATTATATCTTATTGTGTATCGATATATTAATTCTAGCAAAGAGATGGCAAAAGAAATGGGGGGTTTTTTGGGAATGGACATCAGCGATTGGTGCTGGAGAGGATTCAACACAATTTCCTCTTTCGAGTAACACGCCACAGTTTTCAAGCACATACGAAGTACATGCTCGCAGTTTTCTAAAGCTCCGTGAGTAGGAAGTTGGCATTATTCTGTTGTGGCACATAAAGTAGCTATGATTTTATAAATCTACCTCTTCCGCAGTTCTCATTGTTTTCTAAATAACAGTCGGGTTGAGAATAGTCCGGATAGAATACCTCTATTATAAATATCTCTCGTTATCAAGCAACCAAAAACTCTGGAATACAGTTAATATTAATTTTCTAGGAGTATATCTCAAATAGTTAAGCTAGTTTGGGACATTGATCCATGGAATTTGGCGGCTGTGTATTTGAGAGCGGAGTATAAACCATTTACCGGTAGAAATTTGTCGATTACTTAAGGTCTTCTATATAATATATTACACATATCTATAGTAGAAATGCAAAGTTATCAAGGGATATATGCTCTCCCCGATTTTAATAACTTGACCAATTGAACAACTTGAATAAAGCCCCCCCTCTCTCTATAGATTTTTATTGATAAATCCCCTAGAACGCTAAAAGGAAGCCCAAAAAGCCGACTAAAGCAGCGAAGCCAACCTCGATGCTTGTCGCCGCACCTGTGTATGCTGGCGGTGGCACGACAGAAGTCTGGCTAGGACGACCGGCTGTTGTGGTGTTCTGAGGAACCGGAGCCGGTCCATAGTTTCCTGGTACATCTGGTCCACCGGGACAGGGAGTACACCAGTTGTCGTCTGTTGGGTCGGGAAATATGTTGCTCTCCGAGCAGTACCAGAAGTTGATTGATTTCTGGCCGCAAATGAAACCGCATTTGGCATCGTATCTTGCTGGGCAAGTACGTCTGGTTTCAGAAGCAGTGGTGGTGGCGGTTGGACTGAGGGTACTGGAAGCATAGCTCTCAACCTTACTCGGTCCTATGGGGCATGGAGTGCACCAATTATCATCCGTTGGGTCCGGAAATATATTTTTCTCCGAACAATACCAATAGTTGATAGACTTTTGGCCGCAGACGAAGTTGCATGTCGGTTCATATTCCGCTGGGCAAGTGTCTTGGACCTTTTGAGGGGCAGAATACGCGTTATTATCGTGAGCAGCGACAAGCCCAGTGAGGGTAATGATGCTTTTCAGAGTAAACGTTAACATATCGTCAGTAACTAGTTCATCTCGAATGATTCAAACTTCAAATATATATATATATATATATATATACATACCTGAGCAAAGTGAATGATTTCATCCTGACAAGATCTTAAGGAAAAGTAGCCGCGTTCGATTCTTTATTGTCGATTCTAGAGATTCTGTATGAACACCCAAATAGAAAGACCAGAGTATTTGCGGTAATCCAAGCAATGTCCGTGATGAAGTGAGCTAGGTATTACTGCGTTTCTAACATGACCGATCCCAATCTTTTATATTCACACTATATATAGTACTAGAATTCAGAGAAGACTTTCATCTGAGGTTCTAGAGTAGTCGGGTTTCGTCCTTGCCAGGGCCATTCCTCCGTTAGAATCAGGGTCAGGCATCATATGCACGCACATATGCCAGCCGACCGGGCAGTCTGATGTGGCATAAAACAAATCGGATACCGGAATCGATGTGAAAATTCGAGCGCTATGGCTCTGAAAGACGCTGTGATGGGAATGCAAGATTTCGATGACCTTCTCGATTGAAGTTAACCGAAATACGATACATAGAAATTTACTAAAACTGTAAATACCATGTCTCACTGCATAGCTTTTTGTCGCAATTTGGATATTAGATGCCACTAAAAATCCCACAATCGATCGTCAGGCCAATCAAAAGATAGAGTGGTAGTCTACATCGAATTTTTAGATCTCAAGAAATTTTTCGATGAACATAAAAACTAAGTTAGATCATTTTATGAGTATTTGAATGGAATGTCACATCCAAGAGCTCTATGGCCCTGGAACCATAAACTCCATGTCTTAAACTAAAACTCACAACATATGGGCTACAAAACTTGCGCCGTGGAGACGAAAACACTCATTATTCTGAGATCCTTGCGGGGTCTCAGGCATGGTATCAGGCAGCATCACATTCCACGAGGTCTACCGTTAGCTGGGCACCTGGGTTAAGATGATGCAATTGATTGCCTCTAACTTCCACTTTCTGCCTGCTAATATTCGACCGGGCAGATTACAAAGTTCCAAAAAACTCCCCGAACAAACACGGGCTAAGCCATGGCGGGCGGCATCATACTCTCTACTCGCCGAGTTCGGTCCCCGCCCAATAATCCACATTCATACCAGACGATTCAAAGGAGTTCAAGTCAGTATATGTCTAAAGAAAGATGGTGTGTTGACTCTCATGATCAGGTGTCCTATTGTCGAATGTGTGCCTCATAGGTATTGCAACGTCTTCTATACCTTATTGGTCGTAAACGAACACGAACTCCGCCACTTTCCGGAGACAATAATGTCAAGAATTTCTCATTCCCCCTAAACTCGCGAACGATCTCGCAAAGGATATCTGCGCGATGCACGACATATCCCGTCTGATCGTACCCGTCCACGAGACCCATCTGCGGAATCAAGTGGGTCTCGATATTCAGCGAAACGGCCAATAATACGTAAGCTTTCAAGTATATCGGCATGTCGACACCGTTATCCTTGTCGACGGGGTCCAAAATCCAACTCACAACGCACGAAAGCTTCATCCGCGTTGCCAGAAGTTGATTTTTGGAACTGACCGAGAAACTGGAGCATTTTGGGTGCACCATCATAACAGTTTGGCTATGAGGCTGAGTTTTGAAACCGGTTTCCTTCGTATATACTGTGCCAACGCGAACGTGGAATCACACTTTGTCTTGTCTCTCGACTAATACTGTGCTAGAAGTGGGGTTATTTACAATACTACTTCCATCTGATCAAATTGCATCTTTGACTCTTAGTACTATTCTAAAATGCTAGTTTCGTGAACAAACCGGCCGTCGTAATAAAAAATCTCGCTGTGACACCGTAGTGATGATACCGTACCAATAAACCCCCTTTCTGCCATAGTGTCTACAATGCAACCGACTAGTCTCGGGACCGGTCGTATTGGTGTGATATAGTCGGACGGGGTTTTCCTTGAGATTATAATATTAGTGTTCTTGAACATTAAGCTTCTGGCTTGAACTTGACGCGACTAGCCCTCTTCCATCTGTCTCACTTTGATAGTCTGATTCCTCAGACACCGTAAATTGCAAGGAGGCTTCTGACGTCTTTTCTTCTTTTAACAATCTTTCAATTGCATCCGCATGCTGCCCTGTAAACTCCGATCCATAATTTTCTTCCAGGCCTTTCTTAACCACACCAAACATCTTCACCAGAAAATCCTCGCCAACAGATCTTAGTTCAACAATGTGCTTTGCCGTAAATTCTTTGACCAGTTTCTCGAGCGTGTCGCAAACTTCAGTTGGTATCTGTGCTGCAGCCTCCTTACATTTCATCCGCTGAACTCTTATAAACTCTCTCCCAACAAATATCCCAAAACGTCATAGTCAGTACATATACACCGTGCAAGCTATTCGGAGACCGTATAATACTCTCTGCTTACCTCAATAATGGGGATATTTCGCTCGATGCAATTCATATTCTCTTTGCTTCCTAATTACTGTTCGTCTGATCTCCTCGTCGCCCCAAAAGACAACCATCTGATTGAACCCGGCGCCTCTAATAAAATGCTTGAATCCTTGAGAGTCCTTTTATTATGATCCAGAAAATGTTTCACCATAGCTTTTGGAAAGACAGCTCTTTCATGAGTCGCGTCCCACGGATTGTCGGGTTTCCTAGTCCTGAGATATACCCATTCCAGGTTACCTGTGACTCTTGAAATTTGCTTGAAATAAGTACCATAACCCTCTTTACGGTGTCTCCCGAACGTGGGTGTGAGTAATTTGAGCCGCTTCACCGTCGATGGACCAGTACCACGAGGAACAGGCGGTTTGGGGTTGCTCAATGGGCGCCCATTGCTTAGATAGTTACCAATAAACCCCGTATTGGCAAAGAACCGTACAGTCTGGATCCGGGGGAATAGAAGTACCGGATAAACGTCCCAATAACGGATCTTAGTAGCTTCGTCCTGCCCGTATACGTACACGTCGCTCCACTCCTCCGTCCCCATCGAGAAATGTTGTAGGTTTGCAAGTCCGGGAAAGAGCTTTGTCGAGCCAGTGATTTTGTTTTCCCACCTGAATTGAAGGTTTTCGAACAACAGTATAGAATGGTTCCATGATTCTTATTTTTCCGCGGTCACATAATATTTTCCAAATTGTTGAAATTCCTCCTCTTCGTCCTCATTTTCGTCGTCGTAGACGTCGTATTTCTCGTCATCGGAAGAGTCGGTCCAGTCGAGGCCATGATCTTGCCCGCCTCTCAGAATCTCCAGCGCCCGTTCTACCTCCGTCGATTCATCGTCATCAGTCCGATTCTCGATATCAAAAACCAGAATATTTGTGTCCACATCTCCAAGATCCAACGATTTCAATCTCCGCGTAAAGCAAAGGATCGAAGGGAGGAGTGCTTCGGAATTCTTGCCCCCCAAAATCAACCGCACCGTCTTCTTATTGATCTCCCATCTTTGACAGATTTCAGAGATTTTTTGCTTCTCATCTGGGGTCCAGAGCCAATCAGTAGTATGCGTTTCGGGCTTGCACATCTTTCTTCGCTGCCATTTGACGGTGATATCGACTATCTGCTCCCCAAAATAGGGATCCTCGAGGAGGCACCTTGCCAGCTTCCATGTTGGATGAGCAGGAGCATCGATTGCAAAGCTACATTTCCGATTCCATTCGATTGTATCCTTAAACTTCCTGCATACTTTTAGGGCGCTGGTGTGATCTTTAGCAGAGAGGACTTCGTCCTCGAGAATTTTGGCGATTAGTTCGTCGGAGAGGTCTCGAATAGACATCGTTTCTCGTGTTCAACTGATGGGGGAGGGAAGAAAAAAAGGAAAAAAAAAAACCCTGCTCCTTAGGAACGGCGCTTTGAAATCTACGACTTCTTTATAGGCTTACGGACCACAAAGCTTAAACCGTAAGAATACTACCGGGTTTATTAATTGCATTGGTGGATTTTACAAATGTTGGAAGCGACAACAAATATTTATATGCTGGTGGCACTGAACCACCAGCATAGAAGCCCGTTAGCAGTGTCCGAATTCGGAACATTAAATATATACTTTTCGTATAGAAGAGATGAAAAGGATTTCGATTACCAGAAGAATACATAAGATTAGTGATTTTAGGAGATTCGTGTCTGAACACCTCATTCGTAGTATAATAGTATAATAGTATAATTGTAGTAAAGTCAAAAAACACTGCTTCGAGAGCGAACAATCGATTAAGAGGTAGGAAACACACAAAACCAACCATGTAAATATGCGTAAGAACCATAATCCCATTCCTATCCATATATTCTCCACAAACCCAAAAGAGACGTGTCGAAATGAGCCAGAAAGATATAGAGAAAACAGCGGGTAAAGAGATAGAACGGTCATCGCAAGAAAAAAACGAAAGGTCATCTAACGCTTATCGACTTTCTAAGCTTGAGCGCTAACAACACCCCCGTCTCCATTCCTCTTTCTCCTCCCAATTAATGTCGCATTATCTAGGGTCAACTCAAACCCTGCCTTCTTTCGACCCCTTTGCTGTTGCGAGGTTTTGGGTGGAGCCCTCTTGTGGGATCCACCAATACTGGCTTTCCTCAGATCTCTTTCCATGCCTTCAACATCATCTGCAGGTGGTGCGATGACAGCTCCATGATTTTCGTCATATTCATATTCTTCCTCTTCATTGAGTGTCATGTTCGCCGCTAGGTTTGAAAATCCCCCCTTATGTTTCTTCCTTTGTTTTGTCTCCTCTTCCATTCTGTGAACTGCGTAGCCGACATCGAATACCTCCCTCAACGCTAGATGACCAGGTGATCTGAAGTCTGAGCGCTTTCCTGCCTTTTCACCTGTTGCTCCAGGAGTAAAATCGTCCAAAAGCATCGGTGACCCATCTTTATAATATCCAGATCTGCTTATAGATGGTGTTGCCAGTGGTGGCGCATCAGCAGCGGGGTAGGTTTCCTCGTCGGTACCCCGAATCCACGGATGCTCCATAAATTCCTCTATGGTGTATCTTTTGTCCGGATCAACTGTCAACAAGTGTGACACAAGATCTTGTGCAGGTTTCGAGATATCATCCCACCAGGGTGACAAAAATGTATATTGCCCTCTGGCAACTTTCTCAGTAAGAACGCTGATGCTCTCGTCGTAAAAAGGTGGGAAGCCACATAGAAGAGTGTATAAGACGCATCCGAGGGCCCACATGTCAACAGACTTAGAGTATCTCTCATCCTTGACAATTTCTGGCGCCGTATAGCCAACGGTCCCGCAAGGAGTCATGGTGACAGAATCCCAGACAACCTTAGACAAACCAAAGTCGGCGATTTTGATCCGGCCGATGCCACCAGCACCAACTCCCGGAATGAATTCTCCCTCGTCGACCTTGTCTTCATCGTTGGGGTTTCTCGGCTTCGGACTTTTGGTTGGAATGAAGGGAATAGGTTCGAAGAGAAGATTTTCCGGTTTGATGTCACTATTTTACCATGACGTCAGTTGCTAGATATAACACAAAACGTAGTCTATCTCTCACTCACCGATGAACAACACCCTTTTCTTCATGGAGATACTTGAGGGCCTCCGCCACTTGCGTGATGACATGCCGGCTTAGTTTCTCTGAGAAATATGTGAGTCTGACGATCTGGTGGAAGAGTTCACCGCCAGGGCATAATTCTAGGATGATGTAGTAATAAGATCTTGATTCTGAGAATGATATCAGCTTGACGATATTTGGGTGGTTTAGTTGTCGCATAATCTGGACTTCTTTAAGTATATTCGCTCTCTGGATTAGATTGTAAGTTAGCAAGGAAGGTTTTGGAAGAGGCATGATATCTGAAGGAGTAGCTGATACAGCAATCTAGCGGCGGGGGAAGACGTAGAAATTAAAACAACAAATGCCACTCCTCAGAAGTCGAAAGTAAAAAACAAAGGAAATACATGAACGAATCATGCCGCACCTCAACGGTTTTTGGAATTTTCTTAAAGTCCGGATGCATGTGATTGGCGCCCTACAGTCGTCGTAAACGAAAAGATGCCGCTGTTATTAAAGGTCTCCAAAGATAAAGATTAACTCGAAAGCAAGAAAGCAGCTCGCTCCGGTCGTTGGATCAATTGTGCTGCCGGCCGGTCGGGAATTAAGTCGAAGGGGAAATGCCGTTTTGGATAGGAAGATAGTAGGGGCATCAGGCCGCATCGGACAGAGAGGTTCACGCATGAGAATCACTTTATGGTTTTTATTTTTCCTTATGGCGGGGACATGACGGGGAAAGACATCAAAAGAAAGTTGTTGGAGCTCTCTGTCCGATCTCTTCTAACGCCCATGTGTATATTCGTATTCAATTCGGAGTAAATATCGAATTTCGCGTAAATGGCTAGATGGTTTGCTGGACTCCAAATAATAATCAGGGGTGCGGCACTGGGATTTAGCTTACCTGGCTCGAGCTGAGCTCATACTTTCTAACGACCTTGATGGCGACTTCTCCAAGTTCGCCTAATGAGTCTTTCGCACGGTAAACATTGCTGAATGCTCCGTCTCCCATCTTTTCTACGAGGATCCATCGTTCCAGTCCGGGGTATCGAGGTAGTTTGCCTTTGTTTTCTCGTTCTTCTGCAACTATCCGTGCAACGGCAGCATCTCGGTCATCGTCCTCAAGTTGTTGCTTAGCCATCTGCTTTTGAGCGACCTGATTTTCTGCCTGAGCAACGAGGTTGGCGTGTGCACCTCCGCCGCCAACGGTATACTCGCCCACCCTCTCATCATGAGGCTTCGGTTGCTGGCCGAAGGCGGGTTCCGTTACAGCGTGTGCATGCGCATGGGTGCTGGCAGTCGTTGGCGCAGCAGGGCCCGGGTCTCGGGCTTGCTTCCCGTGACGGATGAAGTTTTTGAAGTTCTGAACGTGTGAAGCCATAGTGACGCGGGTTAGTATGTCTTATAAAAGTGCGAGGTTTATAAAAAAAAAAAGGACGAAGAGAGGGAGTGGGTTAAGGATGATAACGGATGCGGTTGGAGTGTTGCGGAGGCAAGAGATTAATGAAGGGGTTATGACGTTGATAGCAAAATAAACGGGATTACGCTGCTACACAGGAATAAGGTAGCTAACTGCCTATAAAAGCGGTATTAATCCAGAAAATGAGTTGAGATGATATATAAAACTCAGATGGCCATATTAAACGAGACGTGGAATGGATTCCAAAGCCTGGCCCACAGCGTCTCAATACAAGAAATACAAGCAAGTCGGGGCAGCAGATCAGGGAAATCGAATATGAAGGTTGAAAGCGGCGCCGGGAGACGTATAAAGAGACAGTTAGGGCTGATTAAAGTAGAAACGACCAATAAAAAGAATAAAAAACCAAAAAACCAAAGGAGCTCAAAAGCTTCGGCTTAGCCAAGCATCCGCAATGGACAGATCGGTGCGTTTCAAGTAATCAGGCTTCGGCTTTGGTAGGCCCACATTGGAGGGAGCTGATGTCTCCTGGCCATGTCTGCTTAGCAAGCTTAAGCTGGTCATCCAGCAAAATAACAGAGCTTGTAAGGAAGTAAACGGTCAACCAGCATCAAACAAAAACAAGAGGATGTAGTACGGATTTTGCAATTCAGAAACGGTGGGTATTGAAGGTACCCTGGGGCTTGTCATATGTGCGATGACGTCCTAGCGGCTGTTCGGATATCTCAACTGGCCAACCACAGGAGAGTATCAAGACCAGGGCGTCGGCATGCTCTCAGGACCAGGAGGGGTCCTTCCATTCAAGGCTATAGCACAATGAAGCTTGAGCAGCCGCTGTTAACAAGAACAAGCCCAATGACAGCATTTTTCCAGCCACAGGGTGAAGACTGATCTCAGTAAAATTGTAAAATAGACCAGGATCAGGAAAACAAAGGGCACACGATTGAAAACGGTTTTCTGCGGGGAATGATGAACGATCCTGAGAGTGGATTCCTCGGAGCATTCCACGATGAGTTTGTTCCGCTTCCAGCTGCAAATGTCTGTGCCTTTTTTTTTTTTTNAAAAAAAAAAAAAAAAGGAAGAAGGATTTGATACAAAAGGAAACGGAAAGTGGGAGGGAAGGGAAGAGAAGAACGATAACGGGGCAGCAAAAGGCTTGAAGCAGAAAAGAGAAGCATATCCTAGTTAGAAGCTTATATAAGCATTTGTCCACTGACCTCGATCATTGGCATCTTGGACGACGAGAAAGAGAAGCCGGAGGATTAGGTTGACTGGCGTTTCACAGACTTCTGTGCCCTGCAGGACTCGTCTTATGGCGTATTCGAACGAACCCGAATCGCAGGGAAACTTTGTATTCGTAGACAAACGGGAAGAGATGGTGGTTGCCGGGAAGCTTCGGCAGGAATGTTAAACTGACGATCTCTGCGAGACGGCAACCAGGTAAGGAGCCGTTTGGGAGAGGAAGGGCGTAAGTGCGTAATGTACGTAGGTAGCTGGAGGACCGGTGTGTGAAAGGGATAAAAGAAAAGGATAGATGGAAGGAGGGGATCGAGCTAGTTAGATGGGAAGAAGTAGCAGCAGTATTCTATCCACCTGCTCTCGCTGTGGGTGTCTCTTTCTATCGTTGTTTCTCAGCTTGTATCCGCTGTCTCTGGTCGCGACTGGGACTTGGGATGATGAAACGATGGATGGGATGGAGGAACTTGGAAAGCAGGAAGGTTGGATGACGCTAGCTAAGACCTGTTCAAGGCTAAGGAATACATCGACTGGATGAATGGGACGGTGTGGCTTGTGTCCGAGCAGCTTCTCTCTGCCTCGCCTTTCCTTTTTGTTTTTCCTTTTCTTTTTTCTGTGCTTCTCAGATCGGGCGAAACAACTGGGCTGTTTCACGTCCTTTGTCCGCTGCCCGAATCTGGTCGTATCTGCTGATATTAGAATGATGCTGATGCTGAGAAAACGATGCTGGATATGCGAGGTTATGACGGCGGGATGATGGAAAGTTGAGGTTGTTTTCCCTCCGCTCCGTCGAAATCAGGTGTGGCAAAGCCGTCGATGATGTCAGTTGCAAGGTCCCCGCCAAATCCTGCCCTGGCAGGAACCCTCCGATCTTGTCCTGGACCCGCACAAACCCAAAACAACCAGCACGAACACCACGAGGGAGCCAGCGTCCGAAACACGGCCTGCCATTACTAAGGTCTTAGTACCTATGAAATATTACTTTATCAGTTAGTTACTGCCTGCTCGAGAATTGTGTATGTACGAAGTAGGTCCGAAGTACTTACTGCCTTGATGCGATCCTAGCACGGTGGCTGTACATACGTACCACTTTATCCTGACCAGCTCTGGACGTTGCTTTGATGCGGCCCGGTAACTACCATTTGAAAATGGCTATTTTTCCAAGTCCTCTACAACACATCGCCAATGGGCAATTTGGGCGCGTCCATGCAATGTATATATTTTTATATATATTTACAAGGGTACCTGGGCTAGAGTCTGTTTACGAGATTGCTGGACTGGATTCGAATTTGAATTCGTTAGGACAGCAACAACTAATCTCCTGATTCAGGCATAGCCAATAATACTTCAATCCGACGGCCTGATATTTTGTGCTCAAATGTACGCACCATCGACCGATATATATATACCAGAATACGAAGTAAAGCCAAATAATTATTTCTAAAATCTGTTCAGTTCTTATAGGTAATATACATCATACGTGTAGTATGGGCACTCACAATAAAACCCATAATATCAATATCCTAGTCGAACAAATCCTTAGTGCTACACTCCACCGGGTCTAAGTTGTGCTGTTGATTTCGAAGTTTTGGCTTCTATGACTTTGCGACATACTTTGATAACCCGATAACCTCTGTCAGCAGCCCACTGTTCAACAGCTTAAGGATGAATTCTAGATCCTTTTTTCCCTTGTACTACCTAAAAATAATAATAACCGCATTGAAATTCGACGATTCGTAGCACGATAGCTGTTCACATGCATATGAACATCCGGTGCTTTTGTAGTCCTGATCCGTGTAATAGTTGTATAGTTTCCTAACCAGTCAACCTGCACACAGTACGTGTTCTCGGTGATCCAGTGATATACCGATGAAGATTTGCACCCCGAATTTTCATTTGAATGTTGAGTTACTATGCCTCGTGCACGCAACAAGCGAAAGACCTGAACATCAGCCAAGTCCACATTGAATCAGGTTGGGAAAATAAAAGGTTCTTCATTTGACTCCCTCTGGCATGGTACCACGGTGACATATCCACATGTCGACACACGCATTCCAAAATTGTAAAATTGGCTATCTTAACTGCCAAGTCGGAGCTCGAGTAGCGTATTCACGAATTCAGCAGATTACGGCCGGGCAAAACATTGTGCATAGAGGAGTTCCCGAAAGGGCTGTCCTGGGGATCGGACTCAGATCGGCTTCGAAAAAATCGATAGGAAGATAATTTTATGATTTCGATATGGCAACTTTGTCTTTCAAATCCGTAAATTTGTATCACTTGCGAACTGCAAGTACGCTTTCACAATCGAGCTCACCGGTCGACCCGAAATTGCTCTCCCTCTGTACTTTCCTTCTAAAAAATCTTTTCCTCAGTATTTTACGGTAAATGTACTATTTTGCATTACTGGACGCCTTGAAAACGGAATTCAGAATTCAGAAACTCGATCCACACACCGGCCGGTTATGCTTGACAAAGTATTTTACAACTTGAGCCGTTACAGTATCAAAATATAGTTACGGCTGGTCTTGTTCTTGGCTCACACAAAAATTGGTTACGGCGCAGCGGCTGGCTAGGATCAGATCGATGTTCTAGTGGATGTTAATTACCATAGTTCCCTGCACCGTGCGTTTAAATACTGTTTTCCAGATTAGAATATTCAAAATCCTGGACCGGTAGATGGTGTGATACAGACCGGGTTGAAATATCTTCTGAGATCATAGAAGCACTAGAATAGCGCGTTCACCGAACTCTAGTTCATTTAAGTTGATAACAAGGTTTAATGCTAGCCTTGATACTTTTGGGAGCTCAAGAAGAATGGGGCCATTTAGTGCTCTGGTATTTTCAATTTTTTTGTTTGGCGCCACACAGAACCTCGATTCTTTTTCTCTGTCTTCAACAAATACATCAATGCTACAATCTGGTTTACCATGTATAAATTACGGCTGCAGATAGAGATGGTAACTTTGACCAACCAAACGGCATTTGTATTTCACGCCCAGGGTCGTCATTCTAACATTACATACATTTTACCTACGCGTATGTGTGGTATTCTCACCATATTGAGTAGTTACAGCAGCATCTACAAAATCAGCCCTAATAAAATCTCACAGGAAAGATCGAGATAGTAGTCAATAAAGAATTGACGAAATAGAATGTCGTTTCGGTCTGCCCTCTTGGACTGTGCTCGCGCAATTTCTATTTGGGATAGAGGGTCCTTTAAGTTTTGTTGCTCATATGCATGGAGTTTGTCGCCCGGTATCCCCAAACCATCAGATATGGGACTACATTACGGCGTCCCTAACCGAAAACGTACACAATCACGGATTCAATTCACAATCCCACATGAACAACACCTCCTTTCAAGGAGGAATTCGCAGTGGGCGAGCACTCCTACCGGGCGGCATTTAAAGAAAAACGAAATGTTAAATAGACAACCTTTTAACATTAGCGAAGGCAGGTGAAAACGAGATATCCTGTTTATCCTAATTGATGGCGGCGACGTCTCTGTTAACTTTTAGGTGGTTGTAATGGGTGGCCCTGTGCATTTGGTGTGGTGGGAAGAACCTGTACTCCTAAGCATGAGTAGAGGGGGGGAATCATGATATGCTAACACATATATCCCCGAAAATTTCTCTGTGCATCGATTTAGGGGGCTGATTATCGGGTCAACAGTCAGCCTGCGTCTACCCAAAATATCGACAGAGCAAACGGATTCTTTAAAAGCGGCCAGCTCTCCTCTATTCGTCTATGTTATAATTTTCTTATCTCTATCCAGTCTATCTCTTCTCTGAAGGCTTGTCATTCATTTAAGTTTAATCTTCAAAATACTTTCCCCAAGAAACCTGTGACTGGTCATATTTATTAGGCGCTAGCACCTGAAATATCATATTTTAACATTCATTTCTACAAATCAAAATGGCAGCCGTTCCGTTTCCAAAGGTTTCGCGAGCCTATTCGATAATATCTAATTCGTCATGCGATTCAGAGGATGAAGAATCGCTATCAAGCATGGATAGTGAATTTAGAAGCGAGAAGGGCTTCTCTACAAGACCAAGGACTCCTATTAGGGCATTGAAACCGATTTTGAAGATTATAGGGCCTTTCCTATGGTTTTTCCTCGGGGCCGCTTTCATCTTTGCATTCGGATTCCACCTCGGAAGTAGTGTCGCTATGTATAATCTCGAAAACAGTATCATGAATTCAGTAAGTAGCCAACTTATGTTCGATGTGGAGATCGTTTTGTTCCGACATTACATTATAATTGACCCCATAACACCATCTAACACTTGCATTTTGAATTATATCAGCCTCCCAACGTTAACTCATCCGATTTCACGAACTCGTCTTCGTCGACGAATAACAGGGGCCTTGTCTTCAAAGATGCGGACAGTGATCCCTTCTTCGAGGAAGAAGAGGAAGAAAAGGCTCTCATAACTTACGTCTATTTTGAAACGCCGAATGCCCGCCAAAACGCTCTTTTCTTCATCAACCACGGAATCCACACATATGCCGATTTCATCTTCATTTTAAACGGCAAGACCGACATTGCTACGCATATTCCAAAGGCATCTAATATCCAGATAATACATCGCAACAATACATGCTTCGATCTGGGCACCCACGCCGAGGTGCTGACGGCCAACAATAGAACGCTGATGAGTAAATATAACCGATTCATCATGATGAATGCTTCCATCCGAGGACCTTTCTTGCCTACCTGGAGCAAAGAGTGCTGGAGCGATGCTTATCTCGATAAAATAACTGAAACAAACAAGGTATTTTAAACCCCCCCTTGCATAAAGCTTAGTATGACAACATCCGCACGAGCCATCATAATGTGCAATCGATGCATTGTTTGTCGTTGGGCGCCTCATCAATGGAGTCTTTGATACCAGTTCACGGATGTGTTGACTAACCAAAACTCCACATGTCAGCTTGTCGGAATGACCATGCGCTGCAATGCTGACGAGGGGAAACGTAAAGTAATGCAATCGATGCTCTTCGCCACCGACCGTACGGGCCTCGAAGTCCTCCTTCCAGTTTTAAATCATTGTTTTCCCGATTTCTCGGAAGCTGTTAACGCTGAGGAATACGCCGCTCAAACGATGTTGGACGGCGGGTACGACATCAGCGTTCTTATGTCCTCTTTCCAGTCGTCGCCGGATTATGTGCACACCTGCACCCATGGAGAGGTACTAGGCAACGACTGGTACTTTGGCACAAGTTTACATCCATATGAAACGATCTTTCAGAAGGCGAATAGGGATATCTTCCCGCGACAATTAGAACTCTTGACCCAATGGCACGATCAGTCAAGATATTCGAGCTGGGATGCTTGTTCGAAGAAGAGGATGGAAAAGAAGAGGGCACAGCAGAGGCACTGAGTGACGGATGGCGCGTTGCCCGCCTAAAAATGTAACAGGGTGTCCAGCCCCAATGACCTTCCCACAACACATTTCAGCGCGAGCGCTCTCCTTATATCTTCGAAGACAATATAATATATGTAACTAACCAACGTATTTAAAAATTTTATTTTTGCTGTATAATAGATTTAACTTGGCTTCATGTTGTATATCAGCGATTGCATTCGGTGTTCTTGCGGCTATTATAGATCCAACAGTCTGCTGAGGCCCTCACCTGGACGTCATGTCGCGAGCTCTTTGAAGGATATACAAGCCCTAAAGCCCTATCCTATCCTCTGGTCTCTATATCTTTTGTTATTTCTATCTTAATATACTTATTTGCAAAGAACGTAGAATACAAAAGCTAGTTCTAGTCAATATCGAAATTCTAGGCCCCAAGACAAGTTAGCAACTAGCTTGCGTCTGAATGTTGACTCAAGACTGCAGGCAATGCAGATTATGTTACAAAAAAAAAGAAGAACAATATCGAGTTACGTGTAGCCCAATGTGTATGTATACCTATATGTACATAAAAGTTACTGCATATTGCCCTGCCATGGGTACTGTACTAGCGCCCTGCCATGTGCCGAGAGAACCGAGTTCAAAAGGTTTAAACTGAAAGCGTGGAAAAGGATTTTGAAACATAAGCGACGAGAAGATCGCCCGTACTAGAAATGTAATAGGCTATCACCGGCGGAGCCTGGAAGATGGGGCTATTCAAAAATTAATGAGAGGTTGGATCAACAGGATTGATTCCCAAGCCTGTTCAGCTGTCACTAGGCGTATCAGATATCAGCCTGAATCTGCCCAGAGCACTCAAAATTTCTTCATATCTTACGACCGGTTAAGACTTAGTTTAATGGTACTTATACCGGTGGGCGTAATTATCGAGGATGTAAGTGGTCATGTATGATCGAAATATCAAGCCCTGGTAGTTACATATATTTGCCGCTACGATGAGTTGCCGTAAAGCACAGCTTCAAGTCCGATCGGCCGCGACGAATGATAAAGAAACTTTTCAATCTTGAGAGTGAGATTTACGTATCACGCTTGAGTCTGACACCCGAGAGACTTTGTGTTAGGGAGTTGCAATTCCCAGTCCGCAACATTATAGAATAGAAGAAAGCTTTGGAATGTGGTATTATGGCCGGGATAAGTGGCATTGCCCGTGGAATTGATGAAATACACCGAAAAAATACAAAGGAATATTAATATATAATTATGACTCACAGGATCTTCAATATGTCGTTGAAGCTGCCTTGGGAAGAATAGCCTATTGGCCCCAAATTCCAATTGTCGCATGATATCGATATTAATATATTCTTAAACAAGTGAAGGATTGATAGAAATCTGGTTGGCATCCATGCTAGAATTATGACTACATGTCATTGTAATATTATCGATATCATATGGGCCTTCGGATGCTCAAACGTCGTAGAGCTACTGAAAAAACCGGTTAAGCCTGGTAATGAGACTATAATCGCGGGAGATCAAAGAAAGGAAATTTGACCACGTAATCCGTCGTATAAATCTGCAAGTTTTATTCCTGACGATGGTGGCATGAATGCCAGTGAGTTTTGCGACGCTACAGTTCGCGTGGGAAGTACATTTATTTCATAGAGCGATCAGTGGCGCGTGAGTTATAGACAAGGCGGAACTGCCACCCTCGGCAAATCATCCAATAATTCTTAAGCTATAGAATCTAAGTCTTCAGCATTGTAGACGTGAAGGGTCGTGCTTACCCCACACCGTGTCATGTGAGTTGAAATATATTGCATCAATAAATACATTTAATCAAAGGATTCCTGATCTGAGGCTAGGCCGTTGACGTTTACGCATTTGAAGGATATGATAATGTGGAGATTGGACGAGGGTAGCGTAAGCACCTGTGCGTATGCGGCACGAGCCCATCCTGTCTCTAAGAATCGGACTGTGCATTGATAGTGTTGTGGCCCTATATCGCCCTGGTTCTTCGAGGCTAATATCGCCTTCTAAATTTAAACCTCCATTGCAGATTACTGTGATGATGTCTACGTGGTGGGATTTATAAGTTTAATAAAAAGGACCACGAAAGGGGAGAAATGGTGAAGGATGAACCTTCCGCTCCCAATTCACTCGTATGGAAAGCGAGGCGGAATATCAATGGCTGGGTTTGCGTGTCTCACTCGAGCCGTATAAAAGTTCATGCGTCTGGCCTGACGCCAAAAAAGACTCTTGTCCTTGTCTAACTCCCACACTTCCGAGATAAGATAGCGGCTGGAAATATTAAGGGCAGGCCGTCGCACAGCTCTCTAGGAAGATCATGGAGTAGAGGACTACGACGACTATTCCAATCTAGCTCCTGCCTGCGAGATAGGACTTTTGCACGCGCGGCTTATATAACCCCGACTGCATCGCTGGACGGCAGCCCCCCGCCCCCACTAAACCCCACGTGGTTCAAGTTCAATCCCCCGACGACTGCGGCTTAAAAGTCACACTAGTTAGCAGCCCGATCGAAATGGGAAGAGTTAAACCAACACAGTCGGAAAACCAGGTCGCTGACCTAGGTTCTGATCCTGATCTATGGGCCTATATGACCTCTGTAAATGCCGGTTAGTATACCAGATCCTTGTCTTCGTCCCGGATACCACAAACCGAGATCATGAGCTCCCTATATGGAACCCTTCTAACCGTTCTCCCAGATTCTTCTTCATGGCTTTACGACCCCCTCTTCCCGCTGGATTCCGAATCCTTACAGCAAATGCAACAACAACGCACATTATTATACAACAATAATTATTCATGGTACGACTTTGAGAACCTCAAGGCGATGCAGGAGCTCCCTCTGCAACCAACATCAGTATGGGGAGAAAGTGACGTTGCGTCGCCAAATTCGCAAAATTATGTCCTCAGCGACAGCCGTGACTCTAGCCCTTGCGTTTCGACCAACGCACCAAGTGAATCTGGCGCCCAGAGGTTGATCATGGGCGAGAATTTCTCGGGATTTCGTGACGAATTTAGGACATTGCCTTTATTAGAACAACACAAGATACTAGCCTCAGATGACGTCGACCTGCCCCGCAAGGTCGAGCTCCATGAGATATTCATGGACAACGTATCCCGGATCAAGGCACGGGTATTCAATCATCCTGACGCGGGAGAGACATCAAAGGATGCAACACGAACAGAGAGCCCCAAAACTAGGAGCGTGCAGCCGGATCGAAAGCAGTCGGACACCTCCAGTGAAAAAGAGGAAGAGAGAGAACAAGAAGCAGATACTAGCAAAAAGATATCAAAGAAGGGTGTCCTACCAAGCGACGAAATGCTTTTTTCATGCACCCGTTGCGGGGTTGGATGCAGGGATAAAACCTCATTACGGTAATCATAACACCTTTCCGTTGATTCTTCCCGTTATGTCAATGTTGATAGAAGAAAATCTAGGAAACACATGTATGTCCACCAGCCACGGCGTTACTTCTGTGAGTTCAGTGGCTGCAATATTGGGTTCCACACCAAGCGTGACTTGAGAAGGCACACAGACACCAAACACCGGAAATTAGCAACTGGAGTAGTTGGATCGAGAGTACGGCGGAAGTCATTCATCTGTAAAATTCCCGCCTGTGAGCGTGGGAAAGCGAAGCCTTTTTCTAGAAGAGATAATGCCAGACAGCATGTTGTCGGCGTTCATGGTATTAAAAATGCTCGTGGGGAAGCGGAGAAGGTCATCGAGGAAATCGATATTGAGATCGAAGGCGATGGCGCAACAGAGCCGGTTGAAGAGCCAAAGGTATCATCAACGACACAAGAGGCGGCGCCAAAGAAACCCGCAGAAGCGTCAAGTAAATCGGCGATTATAACCGACGGAGCTCCCCTTTCTAGTCACAAGGCTAGTAGACCCAAAGAGTCAGAAGATGTACTTGCAGAGTTCACGAATCTGCAGGAAATACGTCACGATCCTAGTGTAACGAAACCGAAGGGCCAAAATGCACAAATACCCCCAAATAAAACAAGCGCTTCGGAACCTCGCGATAATAAGCCCCTCACTGACTCAGGGTCCTCGTCTGTACCCGCAGATAATAATGAGCAATACAAGCGTAAGTCGTCTTCTCTTTTCCAGGAATCTCAGTTTTCGGAGATACCTAGGCTAACCACCTGTCCAAAATATGCATATACAGTCATACAACAACAACAACAACAACAACAACTCATGATGACTTCATTACTTACACTTAGCCAACCTGATACACCTCAAGCCGACCTCGATCGAGCAATGGATATTTGGGAGCAAATGGCAAAAGCTGAGGCGAACGGAACTGCTCCTCCGATCGATCCTGCTAGCCTCTTTGACATGGACTTGAGCGTGCTTGCTAGCTTTGCTAATATGGCCATTTAAGTAATATAATTTCTTCTTGTTGAGTATATTCTCCGACTTTCCTTCGAAAACCGGGGCAACTGTGTTTACATGTTGTACTCATCGGTGGCCTCTAAGGGGCTTGCACTCCCCTCGATATGTTTCGATTCTTTCCTTTATTTGCAACGGGAATTGTTGAGTGCTTGATTTATCAGTTCTGCTTGAATGTCGTTTAATACGATTGTGGTGTCGGCTTTGCCAATCGCAAATTGACCACTGGCTTGTTTTGAGACCGTGTCTTGTGGGTCTATCTTGTAAACATTGCACTATTGTAGCGGATTCTAGTTCGAGCTATAGCTATATTGAGCCTGTGTTACCCCTGATTATTCAGATACGTGCCGAATATCAACGTGGTCCATCCGGAGCTTTGACCGGGTCTCTGCCGTCCCAAACCCTGAATAAAAACAAATAAAGGATCTAAATATATCAACATGGCAAGGTAAGGGCCCTCATAAAGCGGGAAGCTCAGAAAATATTGAAACTTTAGCCTTTCCATTCCGCAAAACGGCTCGGGCACGTCGAAAACCGGGAGCTTATCAACGCCCATTTCTGAGGCCCCCTTTTCCCCAACGCAGTCACCAATTGGCAGAAATCGAGGATGCGTCGATGTCGCCGGGCGGAGCGGCAGGAGTGAGAGAGTGGCAAGGATCAGGTACAAAGTTTTCCCAATTCGGATGCCGGGCCTGAGTTTGTTGCCTGAATTGTACCAATAGCTGTTGCCATAGCACAATCCGCTCGAGAGCTGTATACGTCTATGTAGAAAAATGAGCCATGGGCCTAAAGTAATGGTTTGGCTAAGGGGTTAGGACTTTGTTGTGGTCTGCTAGAACTATACTATGTATAAATACCTGCTGAGAATTGTGTGAATGTCACTTGTTCGTCGACCAACCGAAAAGAACCTGCATTTCCAAACTGGGCCTTAGCGTACGTGCAAGTGCTGAAATCGACCGTCAGGGGCAATGAATTCCTCTACCAACTTTTCTGGCCCATATCAACAACAATGGTGGGGTCAGGATGCTAGGCTTGAGGCTTCCACGAATGCTGGTAACACCTTTTATTTTTGGTTTCGAACTTTGGGTCCATTTATATTAATTCTTGCTTAAACTAGACGCATCATTGGATTCCAATCAAATTTCCGCACCTGGACTTCATTACGAAATACCACATGAACAACACGGAACTGGTCATTATCCTCCCGCACCGCCCCATTCGCAAGGTTCTCAGCGCGGATCTCGTAAGGCTCGCAAACGCCCTGGGCAGAGTTCCGACTTCAGAAGCGAAGAAGTTGAGGTTAGCCCTCATCGACCATTATTTTCTGTGCGACAGGAAAGTGTAGCATCGAAAGATGCCCAATATGAATTCAAGGACTCGTGTCACGAGTTCAGGGCATGGTCTGGCCCAGAGGCGGAAACCCTGCCTCAAAGCACAAATGCTTGGGAAAACAATTCTAGAACGCAAGGAATACCTCGGCAGGGCCGACGTTATCCCCGCGAAATGGAATGGGATTACAGATACCCATACGAGCCCCAACGAAACGAGTTTGAAGATGGAAATCATAGGAGAACGGCCTATGATACGGATCAAGATGAAATCTCAGATGTACTTCCGTGCCCCTATCCCGAATGCGGTCACGTATTCGCGGGTAAAAACGCTCTCAGGTAAGGCAGCTATCCTTGAGCCTCGATACCTTTAGCAATGGACATATGAATATAGGTATATGGTTGAATACTGAAACTTAAGCCTGTTGTAGGAAACATGTAAAGATACATGGGGTTAGAGAGTTCACCTGCGGAGAGTGCAACTCAGATTTCCATACTTCAAGAGATCTTCAGCGGCACCGAACCGCGATGCACGAAGTGACACAACCGAAGAAGTCCTACATTTGTAAAGTGGCTGGCTGCGATAGAGGAAAGCATCGGCCGTTTTCCCGAAGGGACAATGCCATGCAACATATCAAGAACGTTCATTCAATTGGTAGCAGGAGAGTAAATGACATGATTGAGGAGATCGTGAAACCTTCATTGGCTCAGCCTTCGGGCACTTCTGAGCACGGGTTCAGGTTCGGACATCGGATTACAGGGAGTTCATCTACCGACGACACTGTGTACTCTGCTTTGTCACATGAGTCAAATTCTGGCTATCATAGTTACGAAGACCCAGACGACGATATTTTCACAAAATTTACACATCTTGATAAATATCGCGATGACTTGGATATAGATTGCGGTTCTGCCATTAATGAGTCTCAATATTGGTCTCATTCGCAGAGTAGGCAAGAACAAGAATTCGACAACTCAGAGTACGAACGAAATAAGATATCCACAAGCACCAGGCCCTCCTATCGACAAAAGCCAAAGTCTGAAGCACAGTTGCGGTCAAGCCCTCACACCAACCGAGATGCATTTCATTATAGCCAGAAATCACAGAGAGATGCGCAACGAGAAGGAACCCAAGGACTCCAGAATTATGAAGGATCTTATCCTTATGCTGAAGGCTCTTCTATCCAATACGATTACCCAATGCGACTTAAGGTAAAAGAAGAAAGCCCCGTCCCGATGATAAACATGAGACCACAAGGCCAGTCCGCCCAGCTTCAAGACCAAATCCGAACTGTATCTGCAGCGAAGAAGCAACCAAATGGACATTCGTTCGGTGATAAAGGTGAGGGATACTATTCAACGGCTACAGATGGTACTGATGCACTCGGAGATGCATTTAAAAAGTCGCTGGTTATCTCACACCGCAACCGGTGATTAGACTCACTGGATGGGAGGCTGGGGATATTGTCCGTTGGTAACTCTTGCGCAGTCTGCAAAAACTTTCCAGCTTTACTGAATTATTCGTTCCTAGAACTTTAGATGTTTCCTTAAAAAAATTTCCAAAATCTTTTCAAAGCGTTTTCAATGTCTTTCAGCCTGCGTACCTTCTTTTTCAATTTTGATCAGTTTGCGAGTTTGCTGGCATTTTTTTTTTTGGGCGACAAGTACTAGTACTGCCGGTTGTTTATTTATTCTTCATGGACTAGAATAAGTTTCTAGAGCCTTCGCTATAGTGTTGCAGTCTGGTTTAAAAGGCAAGCCTTCATTCCTGTCCTGAGTTTTGCAAACACTTTGTACCGATATTTAGACTCTGAACGTGGAGCGTTCATTATACCAATCGAAAAAAATTCGCCTCCTGGCGAGGTTAGCTCTAAAAACTATAGCGATTAATATAATTCTATCCTAAATCGAGAACTGTGAAATTTTGACGATACAGCCAGCGACTAAAATAAACCAATCATCAAATTGCTTTTAGTGTCTCTAGATGAACAAGGACAATGTTGTCTTTAGGATATGAACAAGAATATATTATCCTTATTTGTTTAACGAATACATAGATATAGGCTTATCTTTTCAGATCGACTTAATCTCCTACCGAGTAATTGAAATCGAGTATTCGCTATTGGCTCGGATTAGAGCTCTTGAAAGGGCCAAGTTATAATTGAGTGAAAATAGAAGCTGGGATCAAGATTCTGATGAGCCTATCACTAGCCGGGTACCATCGCTTTTGCATCTTTTCTGGAAAGGGCCAAAAAGCGGTTGCAAAGTTCACTAGAACATAAACTCTGTTGAGCCGGTCTGTCGGTCTCTAAAGCCTAGGACAAGCAGTCAGTATACACAATTATCCCCACTTGATTTTGTATTCATCTTGCCGGATGTTATCCTTGTATCTGTGGTCCTGCGATGCGGTATCTGTGAATCCGAGGGAAATTGTTCTTCTAGAATTTTAATCAGATATTCTTATCATCCATTCATTTTCTCGTAGGACTTCGAAGGACAATGCTAGATCTCTCTTCCAGTATGAGGGTGGTGCAGTCAAAGCAGAACGCCAGATACGTGTTATAAACTATCCCTGAGGAGGGCAACGAAAATAAATGGTGAGCTTGAACGATAGAGCGTTGGATCCTAAATCCGCGGAGATTACCGGGGGTCTAAAATCTCACGACGACTTCTCATCAGACAGTATATAAGAATATTGGAGATATATAGCATAGGGCTTAAGATGCTATAGCTAGAGGAATATAAGTTTGCGCAAAGCTCTGAAATACTCTACGCAGTGTAATATCTCTTGATTTGGAGTGCCTAGTTCAATGCTCTGACTTTAGAAAATTCTATCGCACAAGAAATCTTTCGTCCTAACAGAAATTCCACGGTTGAGCGTGCGGACAGAAATTTATTGCTTTTATCAGAGTAAATATTGTTAATACACCTCGAGAACACTGGAGCTTCGAAGAGAAACTGTATTTAGAATTGTCGCTAGCTCATATTTTCTTGGGAAATTTGTATATGTATGTCATGGAGAACCCTTCTAATAGGCATCGCTACGGACCGACCTAATTTTCCTGTAGTTCCGCGAGTAACTGATCGGTGGATTTGAAGAGCGCCATCTTGTTTGGATTTGGTCGGATATTCAACGGTTCGGTATTTTCAAAATGATCCTGATATTCTCCAACTCTAGCCATAGAAGACGGAGCCTGTAGACTGAGATCCATTCCCATATCATCATCGTGGGAGCCCTTTTCTTTCTGGCTGAAGGAGAGGAGTAGATTTGTGTGAGCCATATAAACGTCCCATGAAAGTGGTAGGTTCGGGTTCGGAAGGCCGGTAAGAGACCCATAGATTTCCGAATTGATCAATTGAACATTGAATCCCAGAGTCTGCGAGTTATCCCATTTGATTTTGGGCTTGTAGTCTCCAGCGGTCAAACGAGTGATATTATCACTGGCTCTGGCTCCTATTTTTGCTGGGCGCTTTGTAGCGGAGATGCTATTCTTAAACCCGGTTTTGGTGGAGCATTTCGTAGTATGGCTGCTATTCCTGAGGCGGTTCTTTCCTAGGCGTTTGAGAGAAAGCTGTCTAGGAACGAGATAAAGTGTGGCATTATTGATGATTCCGTATTGAAACAGAGCTATAGACACTTTTGTTAATCTTGAACGCTGAAGGCAGGTGTGGGGAAGAATTACTCAGGTCATGATTTAGTTGTTTCCCTTTGAATATTATCCAATGTCGACCAGGTGGGACCCCTTCTTCGTACTTGATTGCTTCAGAAATTCGGAATACTTCCCAGTCTGGTGAAGCATTGACTTTGATCGCCCCATTATTGGGGGTCTTGATCGTGAGTTCGATAGTATGTTTCTTGAAAGGCTGCAAGAAATGTCAGAATATCGTGCTTAGGGTGGCTACGAGACGTCATATGGAACCTACACAAAACCCAGGAGTTCGAGCATAGACGACCTCAGGAGTAATTTGAAATTGAAGGGCACCACTATTTTCTATGCCTGTGATCTGAGCTTCGACACTCTTGCTCCTGTCTAAAGCCGTAGCGACAAATTGTTGAACCTTTCCTGGTTCAATTACGCATCCATTAAGCCAAGGTTGCCCAGGCACAACGACATAATCCTGAATTGATTTTCCTTGTGCAATGAGACTCTGTTGTCGTTGCTTCTTCTCCTCGGTATCAGAGTCCGATTCGCCTGTAATGGCGTTGATGTTCCCATTTAAGAGTTTGATTGCGTATGACTTTTTAGTCAGAGTAGCGAATTTGATCCACAATGCTTCGTTTTCTGTTTGGGCCACAAAGACTATTAGCGAAGCTCCACGCAGTATATGCAATCAATTTCAAGTAGGGAAAAGGGGGAAAAGGTTGTAGGCGCGGTCGCCACATACCATACATAGGTATGACAAGCCCTCCTTTGACCTTTATAGCGTCAGGGAGGTCATCGATCTCGTCCACGTTGACGAGTTTGAGTGTGCCGAGGTCTGGTGGTAGATTTGACACCTGTTTGTTGACCGGGATCCTAATGGTGCGGCGAAAGGATATCTTGAGTTGACCGTCAACAATAACTGTAGTGTTTCCGTGATCTAGTTTAAGGGATAATGGCTGAGGTTCTACCAGCACTGGGGCTGGTACCTCTTTGGAGTCTGACATTCTAGATTAAGCCTAAGCGATGGTCTGGAATTGGTTAGATGGTTACTTCGAATTGGAAAAAGCGCTCTTTAGTGATGAAACAGTGAGAAATTAAAGGAAGAGAGAAAGAGAAGAAATTTTCAGAACCAATTGGGGAGTATAGATGCCAGTACTTACGCTCGGAATCGTTTAGAGTCGGGTGTGAGTGATACGTAGAATAGTGATGTAAATCCACGAGGTCTAAGAGTATGAGAGAAACCAGAAGCCTTGAGGGAGTATATGAGCGATTGATATTTACCCGTTGCTCGTCCCTGTCTCTGGTCCTACTCATTTATGTTTACAGTTTACTAATTTGGCTCAGCAATGACCATAAGTCCTAGGCGTGAGCGAATGTTGCTTTCTAAAGAAGCAAAAGGACACAAGCCAGTTCTTGATTAATAAAAATAGCATGTATCAACTTATTCTAATACATATACCACCGAGCGTGAATAGAATACAAAGAACTTGGTTTCGTCCCTGGCCAAGAGAACTGGCCTCGTTTGTTTTGTTGAGCGTTGTTGTTGCATTTTGAGGCGCGTGCAGTGGGGATTTGTGTTGTTGGTGTTGTGCTGCGAGAGCCGACCCTAGTCACACAGACGAGGCTAAAGGGAGACCCGCCTCGCCTTATCTTTCCACTATCCTTGTGATTCCCCATCGCCATCGACAAATCCACCTTCCTTCTTACCATCACCACCATCCGACACTGAGCCGGTTTTCCGTTACTCAGACGGCTTCATAGACGTCAAGATTTCCCAGGTTATCTGCTCGACCGGTGGCCATCCTCATCTTCATCCAAACAAAAAAAAAAGAAGAAAAAAACCTGGGCTGGATATCACGCCCGGCTCCCCGACCTCCACCACATTTGCATGCATTAGCTGGCTGGACCTCCTGCATGCACGTCTAGGACTGTGCAGCTTCACTTCAGTCAGGATCCATCGATACAGCTACAAATCTATCTCTCCTCAATAGAGCTTGTTAGTGGGATCCTGCGGCAAGGGAAAGAACCCCCCAAACACCTGTCGACAACCTCGAAAGGCTGTTTGGGGCCTGCTGAAATTGGATTTAAACGGACCCGACTTTCTCGCCTCAAGGGGACCCGGACTGCACCCCCTTGTCCTCCCCACCAATAGGCTTGAGAATGCTGAGCTGTCATACGTCCTAAACACGCATCATCACCCGAGAAAGCGCCGGATTTATCAAAGGTCACCAGCATTCCACCAGCGACGAGACGACACAAATACTTAGGGTCACACGTAAACGTAGCAAGCTAGAGCAGAGGAGGTTGGAAGAGACATTCCCAAAGTACGCTAGCCAGGCCTTTAAGGAACCAAGGGAGACTGGTTTGGATTGGGATCGGTTCCTGGGATCCCCCATTTTCCTCCCTAACCTTTCGATCTTTCGATCTCCACACATGCATTTTCCTGCGATCATACGCCTGCGAACTTGAACAAGCACTCACCCATCCGACACTAAAAGCATCAGTCTAAGGAATACCTCTAGATGCCGGTTACGATTGGGCAAAGCGAGACTGGAGACCACCAACTTCATCGCGACTATACTGCCGGCGCCCCTACCACTAGATCTCACCACTCTGGAGTATCTTTAAATCCCTTCCAAAGGCGGCCATTCGCGGCTGGATTTGCGAATAGAGACCACCGAGCATCTGCCCGAGCTAAAATCACAGTCTCCTACAACGACGAGGACGATACACCTGCAAACGCCATCAGTGCTGAGACATCCCAGCCGGTAATGACCGATCACCAAACAACAGAGACGATAGCGGACTACGGACAACACGAGATTCCATCGGTCGCTCACGACAAATTAGCAGAAGTAATTTACACCCCCCCAAGCACGGCATCAGAAGAGGACGAAGAAGAAACCACGACCACCGTCGGCCCTTCACGAGCCGGACCGTACGCTACATTCGGTCAAACTTCACAGGAGAGATTTTATCCAAAGAAAGAGGAAGAACTAGAAGAGGACGACAGTGAATCCGACGCCGGGAGAATGATGTCTTCGGACAATGTGTCCATGTCCGAGGTGACGTCTGATGCCCGTCCGAGAAGAGGTTACCGGCGGACCAGCAATGACCAAACTCGGAGGGAGCTCAGACAGCTAATGGGTCAAACATTGAAAGAAATGGAAGAGAAGCTGAGGGTTTGTTCATGCACTGCCTTGATTATGCAATGTTTGCCACGACTGACATCTGGACGAGTAGAACCTTGAAATGGCACGAACAAAGCAGGATCAGGAAATTTCGGTAATGGAGGTCCATCACCAAAAAGAGCAAGATGAATTGCTACTTCGGCTGTCGACCAAGCATCACGAAGAGATCCAAAAGCTAAAGGAAGAGCATGCGAAACAGATGGTGAATGCCAAGAAAGAGGGAGCAACTGCTGAACTCGTTCAAGGCTTACATAAAAGCTACGGCCAACAACTTGAGAACTTGATCCTTGAGATAGGCGATGTTAAAAGATTGAATGAATTGCTGCAAGAAAAGTTAAACATAGCCGAACAAGAGGAGCGCGCTGCAAGTGTACAGGAAACAGTTAGGCCCGCTTCGCGGCATTCAACAATCCCTACCGTCCTTGAAGAACATCGTTCACCTCCTGGGTACCTCCAAGTCAGCTTGCAGTTTGTGTCCTTTAACACCGCATATGACGTCCCATCTATCAGAGTACCGCACCCCGGAGCATCGTATACTGCGCTTACAAAAAGTGTACGATGTGCTATCGGGAATTACCTCGCATTCTTGAGATCCAAAGACTCTATACATTCGTCGTCGGGGGATTCGGCCTTCGCGTATAAATTGTCTCTAAACCTGGACAGCTGCACACGACTATTATTTTTTGGTAAAGGGGATTTGAATGGCGAGGAGATTACTGAAGATAAATGGCTATCACGGTTCAACAAAACTGACGACCTGATTGCGTGTGTGTCCCCGCCACCGCAACATGGCAGAAAACCAGCATCAATCAACGTCTCTCAGATTCCAGAATCGAATACTCAGGCCTCCTATGAAGAGCCTCCTCCTACTGCTTCAACAGTTCGAACCACGAGGTCGTCTGCTATTTGGGGACGCCAACCCTCCAGTGTCACATCCTCGCTCCTTCGAAGATCGCACTCCTATAGCATGTCGAGTGCACGGCCTGCGACTAGCGACATTGCCGAAGAAGAGTCTATCAGTACAGAATCCCCGCCGCGAGGAAGATCACGCGTTAGATCTCCCGAGTATGTTCCTGCATCCGAAGATGAACCGTCAGTACCCTACTTCGATGCGGCAAAGGAATTAGAGATGATTGATGACCAACTGAGCCAAATGGACGGTTCCAGAGCAACTGTTAAAACTGCATCGCTAATCGACAAGGACGACAATATGACTCGGGTATCAGGGCATGCAAGTGGAATCTACACCACGAGGCAGGGTTCATCGGCTTCGGTCATCGCTGCTTATGCAAGAGTTCGTCAACCGCTTCTGAGGACGAATGCCGATAATGGAGAAGGTTTAGATGTGGAAGATCTCCGGAACGATGTTGAGGACGACGACGAGAGGGGTGAGGGCGTAGAATTGGAAGCTGGTTCGGTCCTAAACGCGATGTCACCACATATGGTTCCCGATACGAGAGATTTGGGGGATGTCGAGGAAGTACCAGGTATTCATGCATCACCTGTGGATAGTCGAGCTCATCAATATGAAATGGTGGGGAGCGGTGTCGATACTCTCCGAGTCGATGAATCTACCGAAGACGAGGAAGAAGATGAAGATGAGTCGAAAGAGATGATGGTTGGGGATAAACGTGAGTTTGAAAGTCTGTTAGAGAAGGAAAAGGCCCCTCCTCTGTATCTGGATGAGTTTTTGATGCGGCCTTTGGATAAAGGTAAGGCTTGCATATATCGCGAATATTTTACAGACGCTAACTTCGGTGCAGAGAAGGATCTCCGCGACCGTTCTCATTCCCCTGCATTCCCAAGGGAAGTCAAAGCGCACTTGACTGGGGCGAAGAGCGTGTATCAGCCCCTAGATGACATGCAATCTTCAATTAACAGCCCTGCCGAGCAAACCGAACAGCAGCAGAAGAGCCAGGAGGCTATTCATACCGTCCTTAAAGAACTAAAGACTGGCCCATCCGCTACTGCAGAAAACCCTCTCTTACAAGCACTTGCTAGGTCAATCAACGTGGATGTTTTGCGCAAAGCTCTGGACGAAACCCCAGCTGGCCGGGAGATCCTGTTGTCAGCAACTCCAGTCCCTCGACCCGTTTCTAATCGAGCAATGGAAGATCCGAAAATTATCCAGATCCCGGAGAGCGAGAATGTCGCGTATGAGAAGACAGGCTCATCACGTTCTCGTTCCAATAACCCCTGGAGCCATAGCCGTCCAGCGGAGCTGTCCCCTAAAACCACTGAGAATTCTCATCCTCTCGTCGATATCTCGGGAAACTCACCCCCTCACCCTACTCCGCCTCCGCTTGCAGAATCCAAGGTACGAGCGAGCGCATTCGCCCCTCCCCAAGGCGCCACAGCTAAACCACTCTCGAACCCTCATTTGCAGGCTCCAAATTTTGGAATCTACGGTTTTGCTAAGGGGGCCGAGCCGCTTCCCGGCCGGTCCCCGATTAGCACGCCGAGCATCGTATCTCGGGATGAAAACAATGAAGCTAAGAAGTTGTGGATGAAGCGAACATTGGTCACTAGTGCGCCATTATCTCGTGTGTCATCTCCTGCTTCAACGGAGGCTTCTTGGGGCGCCGGCAAGCAGCCAAGAAGTCTCACGTTAGAAGATGACGAAGCAACCGCCACGGCACCCAGGGGGCGCGCTCGACTACTTGAACTTGATGACGAACCACCATTTTATTCTAGAGGAAGCCGAGGTTCTGGCCCCCCGGTTGAGCAATATCCTTCCCCGTACATCACTTCTACGAGCACACGGGGCAATACTTTTGGCGCGCCGCCACCGTTACCTCATCCATTCCCGACTCTGGAAGAAACCTACAGCTTGCGGGATGATGGGAGTGTAAGAAGCCAATATCGTGAACCTTCTCTAGCCTCTTCGAACCCATTCTCGAACAAGATTTATATGGCACATCATCACTCGCAGATTCCGCCACCACCACCACCGCCTAGCTCTTCGACAAGACGATCACAGCAAATTCCAGTGTACCCTAGCCGAGACCAAATCCAACGGGTGACTGATTCCTTACGGGAAGCTGGGCTAAACCCACAAGACTTCTCACCATCGTTTTACGCAGAATTCGCTAGTGCTACGCCAGAGATGCAAAAGGAGGCTATCGATAACATCATTCTCCATCAAGCACAACGCAAGCGTATCGAACAACAGCAGCAACAGGTCCAACAACAACAACAGCAGCAGCAACAGCAGCAGCAGCAGCAGCAGCAGCAGCAGGCTGGATCCCAAGTGGGATCTGGGTCACAGGCCGGTAATGGGGGATGGGGGTATACAAACGGAGTCCCTCCGCCCCCATTACCAATGGGCTTTTATACCGGACAGACTAATACGAGACATGGACATGGATATGGTAGCATGAGCTCTCGTGGAAGTGGACAGACGGCTAGTGGGTATCCCGGAAGCGGGTATCCTTGGCAGTAGATGCTAGTAAATACGGCAACAAATGAGAAGACGATCTGATTTTAAGTGAAGGCTGTTGGATACTTTACTTCTTCGGTAATCATGGAGTCTTTATTGATTTTGTTTCTCGGCGAGATGGTGTTTTATCGGCGTTTCTAGGTACTTTTCTTCTTATTACTTTCTTGTGGGTGTAAACTTGCCTTCTGTCTGCTTTTTATTTCGGCGTAGGACTTAGGCGCCAGCGATTGCCGGGGATTGGAGGATTCAGAATATCATAGGACCAAATGGAATCGATGGCATGGTCCACTTTGCCGTACTTTCCAGTATTTTTTATTCTATTTGCATCGACTATCATGACCATCGGTATCAATATCACCATCAAAGGGGCCGAAAAGCGGCTCCAGACACGATAAAAGTTCCCGAATGGGAATTCGTGCATTCCTTTAATATAGCTTCCTTTCTTTGGGCGAAAGTCTTGCAAGTCATTCCTTACATGTATCCATCAAACTTCCTAGAAAGTTATATGTTACCGTCTGATACAGGCGCTTGAACAGGTCTATCTTTGTATGGCGGGTCTCAAAGATATTTCTTCTTCATCCAAAGAATAGTTTCGTTTACATTTAATATCATATATTACACATTCATCGGCGGAAGCCTAAAACTCTTCCTTGAAAGCTTTCCAAAGGCATTTGACAGACAAACAATTATACAAACGATGCAAACATCCTTGTGTTCACCTACCCTGGAAATATATCCCGAAAATACTCTCTAGGCCCTCAAAATACGTATTTGGTTTTAAAGTTTTAGAACTTTAAGCTAATTAGGTTTTGTGTGCATTTCGGGTATGAGGGTCTGGGGCCGTATAGCTCAAAGGCCAGCAGACCGACCTTTGGCGTCTCTGTTCAGGCAATCGCACAGGACGCGCCGATCGACCGACATTCTTCGGCTCTTGACTATGAAGATCAGCGCCGCCTTTCAATTTCGCAGGCGATCTTAAGATATTCTAGTAAATATTGTAAGTTTTATAGTATGATAGTTGTATAATTATTGTTAAGCCTACAATGGGACACATGACTTAATGTAGAGCTTCGGTGCAATTCCACTCTTTTCTATATCGTTAATACATCCGTCGACGGTTTTACGTGCACTGTGGAATGAAATAATATTAGTACGCTACTATCGGCCATAATAGCTGTACTTTGAAAGAAAGAATTAGATGCACTTTCAGTGTTATATTTAACGTCTCGTAATTCATCGTTAAAGCTTCATAAGCCGACTTGAAAGTTGGAACATCTATAAGTATATTATTAGGGATTATTCATGATCACCATAAAATCAAAGAATCTGAGTGACCCGTTATCGAATTTGCGAAGGTGGTGTGACGCAGCACGCACGGAAGAATTTCTTCCCGTCGTTTGCAGGCGTCCTCGAAATCCGAATTGACTTTGAACGTTGACTGGAGTTTCGTCCAGTCGTTTCATTTGGCTTTAATTTTAGTTTGGTGGTAGCCTTTTCCTTATTCATTGCGCGACGATTCCTTTTCCTCTGCTGTGATGATATACCTCTGAAAGGCTTGACCTGGATGAATTCCGGCCGGCGACTGTCAGACAGCGTTGGCCCTACAGATGAAGATGAGCTTTCGAGACCGCCAAGGCAATCCTTTTCAGGGACCTCAGATTGTAGATTATCCTTTCCATTTGGCGCTTCATATATTACAATTGTCTCCCGCGAAAAGTTCGGTTGTTTGCTAAGGCAAGGAGCCGGAACAGAGTCGTGCGATGTGTTTTCGCTTTGTGGCACCAGGGCCCTTTCTGTACCTTCAGCTTTTTATATTAGTATGCTTTACCTCCGTTGATATCGATTGGGATAAATAGCTCAATAATCTACCCACAAACCAAGGGGTCTAGTGTCGGGTATATTTCGTTCTTGATATCTGATAACTCGGGTATCTCTAACTTCTTAAACAGATATAATCCACTTAATAGAGTATTTCTGTAGCTTTCTTCATGGCTTTTTTGGCTCAGCCTTTTGAAACCAAGTTCTCCGAGGTTTTCGATGTAGACCTTCGCAGACCGGTCCAAATTGTAATTCTCGCAGCTACTGATTTGTTGTATATCATTCCCCACACGGGGATCTTCACTTTCATGAGATGTTTTAGTGCCCAATGTCTCAGGTTTATGAATAAAACATTTAGCAGTATCGCCGTATGAAGCTTCCTGCGTTCTATTGTGGATAGAGTCATTTGACTCTTGGCTTCGGTCTTGGTCAATGGATTCCTTGTTGCTTGATGTCATCCTAAGGGAGAATTTGCTGGGAATTTTTTCAAAATCGAACATTGGAATGAGTTTTAGACCCGTGATCAAGTCTTCATTGACAAGTCAAACACCATCCACTATTAAACATTGTTAGACAATGGTGGATAATATACACTTAAAAAAAACAGGAATCTCACCATTGCCAAGGGGCGTATTAACATAATCACATGCATCAGAGCCGTTATCGTTAGAGCCAAATTCAGCTACCCCGTCAACATTTATATTCTGGGTTGACCTTGCTACGCCTTTTGTTTGGTTTGAGGGAGCTGCAAAACAGCATAAAATACGCTTGATAATACGCTTCAGCTTCATTTCGGGGATAGTAATGAGAAAGGTGTCAGAATAAACAAAATCGTGTTCTCTTGTGACTTACTTTTCAAAACTCTGCAGATCATATGGTCATTTTTGTCAGGTAATCAAGATGGGTGCTGCCCACAAGCATGAGCATGGATCTGCGTTGACCACGTTGGAATACTAAACGGAACTCCTATGTTTTAACGATCGGAAATAATGTCTTAAATCCGGAACTATCTTACGTCTTCATGTTCGATTCCCCTGCATGGTATTGAGGCCAGGGTTCTGGAGGCTTTCTTCTCCCTCTATCGTCCTATTACAACCAGAGTGCCGGGCACTTTCTAAATATTGTTCACCCAACATGGATTTTCAGTTCATAGATGGCACGCATATTGATGCATCGGCTCGAAAAAAAATTCGAAGCTCGGTTATGCGAGGCCGTAATGCAGGCAAGAAACGACCACCAAGGGAACCGACACGACCTTCAAAACCTCGAGTCTTGATACCAGATGTTGCGGGTATAAATCGTAGGGCCACGGACGGAGACCAACAAGACCCAGAGGGCGCTATCAGCCGTATGCTAGCGACGGTGGGCAATGAATTTGCGAGTCTCAGATACCCTAGACCCTTGGAGCCTTATATGCAGCGGATTGTTCGTGAATGTAAGGCATAGGAATGATTCATTTGTTGTTTTGATATAATACACGCGGGCAGCTTGCATGCACGGAGCTAACTAACATTGCGGCCCAACAGTCATGCAGTTGACCAACGGGATCATATATCCGAAGGAGCTATGCACAAATGTGGAGGTGTCCCATACGGCCTGGTTTGCGTATTTCCAAAGTGACGAAGCCTGTAAGTCACTTCTTCCGCCAATCCAGAAACAGGGGGCTTTGATACTCATGGCATAGTAGTCTTCCATTGCATATTGGCAATGGCGCAAGCATTCACAGATTGGGCGCGAGGAGGGCAAGGTGAATCCATCAGAGTCATGAGATATCTGGCGGATACATACCGTTGCATTAATGAAAAGCTACGACTAGAGGATACCCCTGATGATGCTACAGTTGCTGTTGTGATGTCTATGACAATGCATAGTAATCTTTTGCGTGCACCTGGAGGGGCGAAGGTGCATCTCAACGCTCTACAGAGAATTATTGAACTACGAGGTGGACTTACGACCTTTCCTACGAGCTTATTGCTTCATAAGATTTGCCGGTAAATAGGCCCTTGACAAAAGAAAGAAAGAAAGAAAGACAGACCTGAAAATTTGGTTTACTAACCCTAACACAGAACAGATATAGAATTCTCTCTTCAATCCGGCTCGCCTCCTCGCTTTTACCGCGATGAATTCCCATATTCTGTGATACGATCATCACATATATGGCCCGGAACAGCCCATGAGGCATTTATTACGAGCATGAACGCAGAAATATACGATCTTGTAATCCAGACCGCGTTTCGAGACGTACTTTGCGCCTCAAAATTTATCAACACCATGGGGATCACACATCAAAAACTTGAGCCGTTCATGTTTCAGGAAATCCTGATATCAATTGGATATAGACTGATGCGTTCATATCCATTGAATGAATTTCGTTCTCTAAGTGCAGCAGACGACTCATGCCAGTTGGCCTTGCTAGCCCTGGTTTCGACTATGTTTATTAGGCACAACTCTTCGAAGTTACCATACAAGTTTATGGCTGGGTTATTCCGCGATGCAATCGGCAGGCTTGACGAAAACCTGATAGGCAACGAAAAATTTCTGCTATGGCTACTCTTTGTAGCCGGAATATCTGTTCTAGAGATTGAAGAAGACCTTCTATTAAAGATACGCAGATGCATCACCGCCCTGGGGCTCGGAAGCTGGCAAGCAGTTAAAATTATATTGCAAGATTACCCGTGGATAGAATTTTTCCACGACAGACCAGGGTTCCAGCTATGGAACATGTTAACTAGACCCTAGAAATACAAAATTATCATGATATTAGGGTTCGCCTATTCAACGAAAGACCTGCTAGCAGCTGCAGAGACGGAATTGGAATTACGTAATTTCGAGAATGCGAAAATGCGACGTTCAAATACAACCCGGTTCAATGATGTTCAACTTCCTCGTCAAACTTTCCCAAACACGCTGCTGAATCTTCCGCCCTGAATCATTCGTCATCCAATTAGGAACATAATGGCTATCGTTGTCATATGTTATCAGCGAGTTTCATCTCTAAACTCATAAGATGTGACTTACTCTTTCACGACGCATTCGGAATTATATTTTCCGTGCGACTCTTCGCCAGCAAATGCGCCTGCCAATAATGTGCGACTACCAACCTCAGTGCTCCGGCCGACGAGGAATCTCATAATATTTATCTGCATTCGGAGAATGAACGGGGCGTTTCTGTTCAATTCGGAGTAGCAAAGGCCGGGGTTGATATAATTTATGATAACACCAGTCCTGGATGGTGGATTCAACGAAGCGAGTTGTCTGACGGCGTATAATTGCAGGAGCTTGGATTCTTGATACCTGCGATTGTGTGATAGTTTCTCAGCGGTGGATCAGCTACGCAATTGGGTTTTGGGATGTCCATACCTATCGGACATGATAGCATTTGCTTTGACACTCATTGAATCCAACATGTCACCCTGAACTTTCTCAAGCCTGCCTGGAACCATGAACGCCACACCACTCCCGATGACTGTCAAATGGGTCTTTTCACCAGTCATCCTCGCGGTATCTTTAAGCTTTGGCAATATCATGGCAGCTAAGAGGAAGGTGCCTGTGACATTGATAGTCAAGGTGGTCTCCAACCCTTCCGATGGACTCCAAACCGCCAGAGCGACACTCGCATTCTCAATAATTGCATCTAATCTACTCAAAGCTTCGGCTTTCTTCGCGAAAGCCTTTACCGACTCGTAGGAGGAAAGATCAAGCTGCCATACCTCCGCAATACCTTTCTTCTTAGTTGCTGCCTCGATCTTGGCTTTCGCGTCCTCACCCCTTTGGAGGGAGCGAACTGCAAGGATGACTCGAGCTGGCGAGAATGAAACGAGACGCTTTGCAGCTTCGAACCCGAGACCCGTGTTTGCTCCTGTGACTATAAAGGTCTTGCCGGCGCAGTTGGTTGCGTTGGGGACTATGGGAAGCTTAGTGTACTGGTCTGAGATTATTTGAGTCAAAGACATATTTTAAGATATGATAAATAAGAGATATTATATTGGGTCTTGGTGTATATTACTCAGCGTCTAACACGGAGTCGCTAAGTTGGGACGGGAGCATCAAGACTACGAGGGAACGCCGACTCGACAATATCGACATGACCATTTTATAAGGAAGATATACCCGTACTGCAATATTCGAAGCTCCTAATTCCGACCCCAAATCCCTAAATCCATTTACCTTCAAAATTTTAACTCCTTGACTGCTCCATAAAACGATATTCTTATCTACTTTCAGTAATTGAGGTAACCCCAATCATTTCCCAGAGGTTCGAAGACAGGTGCGATATGATTGGTCGAAGATTGGCACCCCGATTCGGAATAGTTTGGTACACAAACCTTCCATGGGATTGTCTGCAGGTATTGAATACAGCCTCAGTGCCTCGGTTCAATGTTGCGTTCTACAATTCTGAACCAGAATTTCTATTTTGCGTGTAAATCTGGGTGCTATCGTTTGAATTTATTCATTCGATACGTCTTCCGAATTCAACGGGGCGGTTGCGATTGACTACAAAGCTTCAGATTGTAGAATGTTGCCCTAAGACCTTTTATTCCATCAAAGAAATGCTTACCTAATAAGGGTGACTAAGCATTACATTTCGATCGGGTCAGCTACGATATTATGTAATCCGTTCATCAGCTTCGTTCACACTGGGGAGACTTGAAAGCATCGGTAATCAGGCCGGTTTGGGCAGAGGAAACGCCCAACTAAGCAAATATCACGGTATTGACTCAAGGTCAGCTAGCTAAATTAATCATTGTATTGATTGTTAATCTTATGGGTTATCAACCAAATGGTGGATCTTGCACACACATATTTGTGGTATCATTAGTAGAATATCGGCTGAGCAAATTTCTCTATAAAATATCGATATAATTTGGACAAATTGATCAATTACTTCATTAACCATATTCAGAGTCTTTACACTTACAAAGTTCTTAAGTAGCTCTAAATACATAAAAAATACATCGATATTCCGAAAGCGAAAGTCAAGGTCTACCCATCCGCAATGGCTTCTGCAGAACTTATTACTTCCATCCTCAAGGAAAATCTCTACGAAATCTTTGGATCTCCATCTCATGAGGAGCGACTTAAAAATCTCTCTCGCCTTTGGAAAACCGATGCTCTCTTTATCGACCCGTTCGGTATCTTCCAAACCCACGAAGACGTTTCAAATGCTATTTCTGGGCTTCAACAGGAAGGCTGGGTGTTCACTGAATTAAGTTCGTCAAAATATCTCCTTCGGTTGATTTAGCGGAATCTGGCTAATAAAGGTAAATATTTCTAGGTGACGTGCAAGTTACTTCTCCACCCAACAGTGTAATTGGGGTTGCGAGATTGCATTGGGGATATGGAAAACCTGGAGAAAAGCCAGAATTAACTGGCTTGGATGTTATTTCTGTCAAAGATGGGAAGGTGGAGAGGCTCTATACGTTTTTGGACCGCAAGCCCGCTGAATAGTCATCGACTAATTAGAATTGTCACCTATCTAAGACAACTTCTTGGAAATTAAAGCAATTCATGCACAAAATACAGAACGTCCGTTATTATACTCGATCTCGTAGTATAGAATTAGCCACTGACCCCAAAACTTTCCCCTCCCTCTTCTAACCATGCTCGTTCTTCATCCGTGCATTCCCTTCCTAAACAGTTATTCCGGTATGGATACCTCCCGAATCGCTCGATAATGCCGATATGCATCGCCTCGAACTTTTCCAAATTCCCCATATAATCGGATATCTCCTTATCGTCTTTATTTTCTTCTTTCAGCTCCTTCATAATATTCACAAGAGTTTTGTGGTCGGATAAACTCTCAGAATGCATCAAAGGCATATAGAACCACTGTCGGTATGGCAGCGAATGTCGAATTCCCGGGATAAGGTCCAGCCGTGTACTTGAAGCCCCAAGCGGCGTCGATATGATATGTCTTGCTAGGGAGATGGCGATTCCGTCATAATGACCGTACACCAAAGGTAGAGTTTCCTTTGTTCGATATAAGTTCCGCGGAATCTGGTCTAGTAGGATCATGAAGCTCAACGCAGTTTTCGTCTTGGCTTCATCCCCGGTTTCTCCTGTTGCTTCAATTTCAGCGACAAATGGTGCCGCGATTTCTGCATCCGAGAGGCCTTCGATAGGAAAATTGGGGGGGGAAATTGAGGAAATAGCATGATTTAACTGCTGATGACAAAGCCCATCGAATGCGGCTTTTGCTTCTTTAGAACCGGTGAACCACCGGTGCATTGCTTCCTCATCTGGGGATTTAGCACCCCAGGGCAAACCAGCGAACCAAAGGTCGCGGATGCTTTGGTATAGAGTCGGAGTAAAGATAGAATTGTCTAAGATACGGGGAACGGCCATATTGTGCGTATATTAGCGGTGGCCTTGGAGGTATAGCGCAGTGGTGGGAGTTTGGTCAGTGAGCAGTTTAACGGCTGCTTGCGGGTATCGCTTTCTTGATGCATCCACGGTGTTTTTGTGGCATTTTTGTAGCCTCGAATCCAAGCAGGTAGGATTATTTAATAGCAGTTTACCGTGTTACTCGACAGAGACGAGGCCGGCGAGACTACATGCCGGCGAGACCACGGGTCGGCGACACTACACGCCGAGCCTTATATGCCACATCACCAACACAGACAGAACACGCCCAGATGATCAAGCCGTATTTTTTGAAGGTTACTAAATTTCGCCCAAGATCAGGAAGGTGACTTGTGTAGCGCTAATGGAAAAATATAGTCGGAGATATTACGGGAATTATTTATACTACAGCCCCGCCCCCCAACGAATGGCACGTTATAGCGCATAGAGTTTAGAATCTTTCGTAGACTTATCTTCGTCTTAGCCATCCCAATATGATCATAATCCTGGAAAGAGTGAAACTAGCTTGTAGCTCGTGGGCAGGAAGAATCTATTCAGAGATGCAGCTCGCTCAAGGAAAGACTATCGGGAGGGAATGAAGCCGGATTTTGAACTTTCCGTTACCGATGGTGTCGGGCTAATTCAAATTATTTGGATTTGTAAGCATCCTCTCCAGTTCATCGTAATATTTGTAGGCATTAAAAGAACATCTGAGCTGTTTAGTTGCGCTTATTGCATCGCCGTAGTAGTCTCCCCTCGCATGTATATCGGCCCCAGAGTTAATCAGTGTTTGAATTATCTCGAGATGCGACTTGTCACAATACCCCTTTTCAATACAGGTCTGCGGCACACTTCCGGAGGGGCCTTGGTGATTGATATCTGCGCCAGCGGCTACCAATATTTGGATAATTTTGACGTTTGTACTGACATCGACTTCCTGTTCATGAGAGTTACGGTCCATTCCAGGTCGATAGAGTGCCGCGATGAGAAGTGGAGTCATCGGAATTCCATATGCCCACCATAATTGAACTGTCATGTTGACGTTGGCACCACCATCGATAAGTGTCCTGACCATCTCTACAGAGTGTTTCTTCAAAATAGCATTTCTAATGGCTGACATCAAAGCTCGTCCATGTCCTCTATCAGTGTAAGTATGTTCTTTATTCTTATAAGTACATGATATATTATATAGCCTATAATTATTTTATTTACAGTACTTTGGTTTGAGATAGCTATAAATTATTTCATTAATTTTCTACTATAACATACAAGATTCAATATATATTTTCTTCTTCTAGAAATATTATAATTGTTTATTTTATTATACAACTACTATATAATATAAATAAATAAAACTTTATAACTAATAAATAGTATAATCTTTTTAATAGTTAAAATTATTAAACTAATTAAAACCAAAAGTTAATTTAGTACTATAACTATAAAATTTTGTCGTATTTTTATATCATTTTCTGGCGTGAATATCCTCAAGCTAGAGCTGGCCGTCTACACTTCAATTGACCGACTGGGTAAAGTCACACTGCATGATACCGCCGCCACTCGTCCACGCGGTGTATATATTTTTTTGGTCGTCAGCCATATAAGCGAATCGGACTGGGGATGAATCGGAAGTCGTGGTAATGTTCGATTTAGTAGGGTTAGCGAAATTGGTTGTACTCGTAAACTGAACTCTCGTTAAATACGTAGAAGGCGCGGTATACCAGATGGTCAGCTGTTTATTACCAGGGTCATTGTAACCGGCGAGGCGACTGCTCAGGTGGACGCTGCCCGGTCCGAGTAGCACTTGAGCTGGTGTCGCCGATTGGCTTTGCTGATTGACAGTAACGCAGCAGAGTTCACCATTCGCTGTGACGTAGAAGAAGAGGTTGTCAGTAGCGAATATTCCACTGCAAGAACTTGCTACAGGGGCCACTTTAATCGTGATCACGGGAGCTTTGATAGCCGGATTGACAATATATAGCTCGCCCGCGGTATCCCAGAAGCTGACAGTTTGTGCTTGCCGGCACATTAGCTGCGATGCGCAATTCGCATTCGACAGACTTTTGAGGGCTGATAGAGCACTCTCGTTGGCCGGCGTGGTTTCCACAGCCCATTGATCGCCCTTTTTACGCTGTCGTGTTTGAAGCGATCCATCTGGTCCGACCCACCATAGTCGGGCCCAGCTACCCTGGTTGACTGCGGAACATAGAGATCCGCCAGAGGTCATAGAGACTATGCCCGATTGAGTGTACAATGGATCTGTTCTTTCCGCCCATTGACCTCCGGTATAGTACCACCCTTTCAATCCTCCGTCGATCGTAACAAATACAACTTCTTTTTCGCCGACACCCTCCGAAAATGCAGTAATATCCCCACACCCCTGGCCCAGCGACCCCGGCATATTTTTGGAACTCCAAAGGCCTGTTTGGTAGTTACGAGTCATATTTCCAATGGTACCGCTCATATCGACCCAAAAATAATCCAGAGTGAATTCCAAACTTCCGGCACGCGCCAAGGAAGTTAAACCTATTGGGGGTCTTGCAGTCCCTGCACCCTCGGTCTGATAAGGCTTACCCCAGCCGAGCGTTGGTATCTGATATGTGAACGAATATGAAGCAGGTTGCCCACTTGCAGGGAAACCCCAAGTTGTGATGTATAGAATAAAACCCGGTGAGAAAGATGTCTTGAATACAGAATATCCTTGAGTAGAAGTGGAACCTTCCACAAGCTTGGAGCTATCTTGCGATTCATAAGCGCCTACAAAGAAGCTGACAGCGTTTGTGCCACCCTGGAACTGAACCTCGAGGTTTTTAGTGTGAGTTATAACCGGCCAGGCAAAGGTTAATTTCAAGGTAGAAGGTTTCAACGGGAAAGAGACGAGCGTGCCGCTTTTTCCAGCGATTTCGGGAACAACGGTCACCTCTTGGAGAGATTGCATGGGTAGCTGCAGGCCCGAAAAAGTTAGCTGCTGCGAGCTAGTCCCACTAGCGGAAATACTGCATTGCGATGCAGGTACCAGCGTCGTAGTCCCTTCGTAGATGAAATTCGCGTTAAAACTGCCATTGCTCGGCATCTGCGAAGATAAAACAACATCGAGTGTGAGAGAGACACCCCCGGTATTGTTTATTGGTGTGAAAACCGGGTTGCTCAAGGTAATGGTGGGAAAAACTATGGGGACAGTCTGCTGGATGGTGCTGAATAGAAGAATGCTCCCGCTTGATGGCTCCGAAGCCCGAACGGCGATTGTATAAGTCGAACCGGGGGTCCAAGAGGTACTGGTCAATGTTGCTCCGGATTGACCAAGAGTTTGTGTGCAGTTGAATTGCTGCCCCTGACCGTCAAAGACTAAAACAAGGACGTCTGAAGCCGTCGAGGTTGCGCCAGCTAGAGACCAACTCAGTGTTAAGACGCTGTCTTCGAAGCCAGATGAGGAAAGAGATGCTATAGAGCTAGATACCGTCGGTAAGGAATTCGAGATGGCCCAAGAAGAAGAGTTGGCCGTGTTTGAGGTGGGAATCTGTTGAACTTGACACTTTACTTGCAAACCTGATGTATCGCATCTTGTAAGGTCAAAATCACTAATATTGATTGATACAGGCGTAAGTAAGCCACTTTCGGTCGAAGTCACAGTTTTTTGGAAGATGATTGATGGCAGACTCTGCCCCGAGGTGGCCGAAATAATTTGGAGCTGGTAAGATCCTGCTTGCGGGGCAACTATTTCTACGTTACACGTAGAGCTCTCTTGACCGGTTCCGGCAGTTAATACAACGCTGGAAGGGGCCATCAGTGTCGGAGTATGGGTAGCTGTGCCAATACGACTCGCAGACCCTGTTGCGATGGTAGCTCCATTGTAGACAAAACTAGCCTCAACCCACGTCGACACACTTTGTTCGTAGACGTAGGCGGGGTTTGTCGCAGTGTAACTGAGAGTTCCGGCGACCGCAACGGCCGTCGGTGACGGATTTTGAGCATCTTGTATGTAAACCAGCCAGGTTACGTTCGCACACGTCGTAGGAGTGAGGGGCGAATTAGCTGGCAAGGCTTGTGACCAATCCACCACAACCTGGCTATCGGATATGAATGTGACGGAGGGCGCCGAACTCATGGCTAGCGCCTTGATAATATTTTCGGTCGCCTGGATTCTGGCTGCCAGCGCCTGCTGCCTGGCTTGTGTTATAGAATTCGGGTTGATGGAAACCGGGATCGGGTTGCTGGGATTCGTGCCGTTAAAATTCGATATCTTTTTCAAAAACTGACCAAGAGATGTAAGGAACCCCATAAACTGATTAAAAAGGGTTTCTGCATCTTCGAAGGCTTGAAATATGCCACCGATGCCGCCGCCGCCGCCGCCGCCTCCACCGCTACCGCCGCTCCCACTTCCACTTCCATCGCCAACATTATTGTAAGCATTTTCAGTATTTTCTGATTGCTCATTCATCTGATTTTGATCATCTGATTGATTCTCCTCGGCTTGCTTCGCTACATTATCTGTATCAACATCCCGGCAAATTAGACCCATAATGGTCTGTTTTGTCAAAGTCGGTAAGGTCACAGCTCCGACGACCTTTGCGAACTGAACAGGGTCATTCACCAACTCTTCTGCGATTTGAATTTCAATATTGACCTGATTATTTGTGATATTGCTCGTGATAGTCTCTAAGACATCCCCAACGGTAGAAGTGTTTCCAAATGTGAGGTTTAAATTCACGTCCCCTAACACCAAGTCGCTAATAATCTCCTGCTTTAGGACAGAAAGACTGTAAGTCGCACCGATATCGAATGAAAAGGTACCGGCGGTTGAGCTGTTAGCCACTGATGCTGAGAACTTGAAGCTAGTCGTGACGGATTCCTTGAATCCAAGACCCACAAGCTGCTCGCATTGACAAGTTTCGCTACTACCCGGAGCAGTTGCCTGTAGGATACCATGATCGAGGTCAATTGCTGGGGCTGTCGTGGGGACAAATGGTAATCCGCTTAAACTGAAACTATGATTGCTATAGTTACAGCTAATCTGGGGATTAGTGGCTCCCAAGAAAGTGCCATCATACGTTATCGTCCCTTTATAGGACTCGGCTGTCGTGCCTGATGCCCCATTGTGCTGAAGCTTAAGGGTAAATGGAGTTGTATTTTGAAACAACTCGATGCCAGCTTCAATATCCCACAAAACCTAGTCTACGGTTAGCCCTCCGCATAGTGCGGTGGGAGAGGACGGATATCGAAAAAAAACGTACCGGATTTTTAGTGGTGTCGATTGAAACAGTTGGCCCACTTATCTGTTGTCCTGATGAATCCGTGCCTGCGGTCAAGACCGCAAACCCAAGATTGATAGATTCCGGATACGAGGCTCTTAGCTGGATACCTTGGCTCATTAGGCTAAGACTAGCAGAGAAGGTCGTATCCAAAAACGATATATCGGCGGAAATATGGCAACCCGCGCTATAATCTGTATTTCCTATCAAAGCTGCCTCATTGGCATAATAGATGAAAGGGTTCGAAAGTTCGCCCAAAGTGGATCCGCTCGGCCACGAGCAAATCGGCAGGATATCCGCCAGGATGGATTCAATACTCAAAGAAGTGGTGGTACTCAAACCAACTATCGCCGGAACCCCACCAACAATGTACATATCTGCGCTTAGTGCAACACCACCTACATCAAACACACCGGATACCGTATAAACTGCTTGGGTGTTTTTAGCAACTGGGATGACACCAGAAAAGGTCGGCTTAGTGATTTGTATGCTGGACGTCTCAGCAAATGGTGGCTTAATTGCAGTAGCTGAAGACGTCGTGGCCGTGGCTGAGAATTGTGTGTTTTGTTCATTGATGCTCAATGTTGCGTCAAGACTTATAGGAGTGCCGCCGAAAGAGAATGTAAATTCAATTCCGTTGCCATCCGTTGCTAGCGTCTGCTTGGTTGGGTCCCAAGTCGCGCCTCCTGAGCAGCTGATATCTCCTCCAAAAAGGGTGAGGTTTTGAATTGCGACCTGAAATTCCACATCATTGCTTTCCCACCTACCAGTATCGGTGCTAGCGTAAAGACTAATATTAAACTCGCTCGAGGAGTCACAGCTAGCATTGAAAGCCTGAGTCATGGGGTTCTTTGTCCCACTTGTTTTCGAGTTTTCTAATTTTAGAAAAAAGGAGGTCCCGGTGGGTACCTGTACCGTAGGAGGGACGCTATTCAGAGTCGATATAATTGATGCAAACTGAGGGGGGTTGGGACCCAAGCTTTGCGCCATTTGGGCAAATGAAGTGATACTTTGAAGCAAATCGCCGGCTGTTCCATGGTACGCCATTACCTCGACGCCAGCATCTAAAAAGTCGAATTCATTCACAATAGGGTCTTCTAATGAAGGCCAAAGACTTACAAGATCCTGAATTTCAATGAAAAATACAAAAGATCTTTCTTGAGTGGTCTCAGCGGCACCTGAAGTAATAGCACTAGTATCGGAAGTGGTAGCAGTAGCACTCTGAGTTGTAGTACCCATGAATAAGGCATTCCCTTGGCCGGCAATCGATCCCGAGAAGAAAAAGTTGGAATTTTGAAAGTCAAGACAAATAAAAGCTGCTGTCGTCTCCGTATAGCCCGAGAGTTCAAACGAACTGCTATAATTCGGTATCAGCGAGCTTGCTTTCACGTTCGAGCCCGCCTGCGTCGCTAAATCATCAAGTTTTGGTGGGCTCCCAGTCGTCAACAGAGCTGTTAGAATCGGGGCTTTCTGCGATCCCAATTCGATTTGGGCTGTTATTGTTGTTGCCGTCGAAAAGGCCGAAAACGAGAGATTCCCGGTCAGGTAGCCGGTAAACTTTGGTTTAGCAGGCGGAGGAGTGTTTGTACTCGAACTCCCCGATGGGGGGGTTGTCAGGGAAGCTGGAGGATCCGCCGGCTCTAATGTAAGTGAAGTTCCCAATGAACCAACCGTAAAATCAGCTCCCATACCAGATATGACCCAATCAAGTTGACTGGAGCATGATATCGTGACCGAATGGCCGACCTGGATATTCACATCAATTCCAGGAAATACGGATCCAGGATCCAGTCCGTCCAATGTCGGTATACCGGCCTGGTCCGAATTAAAGCCCAAGTATTGAGTGAGATTGGAGAAAGAAGCGTTTGACGTTGATATAGATCCAGCCCAACTCTCAACGGCACCCACCTTGGAATATTCTATTTGAAAATCTTGGTCGCAAATATCCAGCAGAGCAGCGGCATTGACGGTCCAAGTCGAGCTCAAAGCCTCCCAGCTCACATTCAATAATGTTGATTTAACAGTGCACGGTAACAGCCAAATTTTTATAGGGGTGTCGCTCGCGACTGTGAATGACAGCGATTGTACCGTCGAGGCTTTACCATTTGCAAAATTTACGATGGTACCTGTCGCTTCCGTCAGAATAAACGAAGATAAGTCTGTCGGAAAGTCATCAGGTTGACTTTGGGTAGGAAAAGCGTCTAGACCGAACAGAGTCAGGAAATCTGATAAAGGTACCCCGGCTGCATTAAGCGAGGCGATGGAGATATCTGCTGTGGAGGATGTAGCATCTTTAGTGCAGTCAATAGCTATAATAACGGAAGTGTTTGTTTTGTCCGAAATTGTTCCAACAGCAGTAAGCGAATATCCGGCAGGATTTGTCTGATCTGCCGATGCTTGATAATTTATAATTAGCGACTGCAGAGTGTAAGAGTTAACTTGCACGGATGCCGAGTCTGATAGTTTGAGGTTAAATTCCAACACGTTAAACTGTGTTGCATCGAGGATGAGATTGGCTTCGTCCACTTCCAGGGCAGCAATCTCCTCGTTGATCGCTTTGCCTATTGTGCTACCAACCAAAATACCCACAATATCAGATACAATGATGGATTGGATAGGTGTGATTGAAATTTGTATTTGTTTAGTGGTGACTGTGGTGGCGGGTGCTGTTGTTGATGCTGTTGTAGGTGTTGTTGCAGGCGCTGTTGTGGAGACTGCTGTAGAAGCTGTTGTAGAAGCTGTTGTCGTCGTTGTAGATGCTGATGTCGCTGTTGGCGGTGTAGCAGACGAGGTCTCACTACAGTAAGCCAAAAATACAGCCGCACTTAGGTTTCCATCACTCAAAAAGGCATTTATTTCAACACTATGGCTGTCGGTTTTATTGCCGTAAGGATCATTTGCCGAGTTATACATGATGGTACCGCTGAGCCCCGTGATGTTAAACGCTCCGATAGATGTATTGTCGTACCCGAAGTCCACCCTCCAGCCGATGGCCTCCAGGCTCGAAGCTTTCGCGTTCGATGTGGTATTGTAACCCAGAGTTACCGACACGGCTGACAGACTGAGATCTTCCAGAATTGGAGTGATTATGGGGAGAGTTGGGATAGAGAGTCCCAAGCCGGCGAGGATATCATCAGGCGAGAACATTTCAGGAGCCATGAAACTCAGGGTCCCTAGTAATTGTCAGCAACGTCAAGCACTTTTTCGAACGGGGATAGGGGGTAGAATTACCTGGTACATCAGACATAGGCAAGCTTAGCGTAACATCTATATCAATATCTTTGGAAGTGACAGTAAATGTGCCAGAAAGGGACCCCTCTAAGACATTATTGGTAGACGCTAGATCGATTTGGGCATCTTCTAAAGTTAAAATGTTGTCGGGTAATAACGCCAAGGAGCTGGTCGAAACACCCAAAGTCCATTGGATGATGGAATAGGACTTGGAAGAGTCCTCGTTCACGATAGCTGAGAGATACTCAACAGCAACATCTTCAAAAGCCGAACTGAGCCATTGGAACTCTGTAGAAACTGCTTTGGTGACATCGGGTATATCTAGAATAAGGGCAATATCGGAGATGGTTATTCCTTTTCCATGTGTATCAAAGGAAAAGCTGAAGCAATGCCCAGTTTGTGAGCCCGGTAATGAAGGAATAATACCCGTAGGCTCCCCGGAACCTCCAGAGCCTCCTCCAGCTGTCGAAGAAGAAGAAGAAGAAGAAGCAGTTGATGTTGAAATCAAATTAGACGCTGGATTGGAGGTTGAAGTGGAAGTGGAAGTAGAGGCCGAGGTTGAAGGAGCAACCGACGCCGCCGTAATCCCGAGAGGTAAAACCTTGAATTCAGCGGTTATCAATACTTGGGTACCAGAAACAGTCGTGACGGGAATTGTAAATTGAACTTCAACACCACAAGCGCGAAGCGTACTGTCAAGAGGGTTCAAGACTTCCAACTGGACCTGTACGTCTTGGATATCACTCAGGGAAACTTTCGAGCTCACGCTTTGAAGAAGTTGTTGCCATTCAGAAAAGTTAGAAGCCTCCACAGCCGCATATACGCTTTCGACACGGTACCCCGGAAAGTTTTTGACGGACTGAGCGAGAGAGAAACCAAGACCGACTATCGGAAGATCGCTCAAGGCGCTGTTCTTTAGCGGCACATTGGACTGCAAGAACTGCGTCATGGTTAGATTGGGAATTATATTATCGAGATTTTCCCATACGGAACCTTCCGTCAATGCAAATTTGAGACTATTCTTTCCTTCGGCGAGCTCGACAGATAGGGTAGCATCAATGGCCGCCTTCCCAGCGGTTATGCTTAGGGTCCCACTGATCGTAAGTTTTTGCGTCGCTAACATTGCATTCTCCAAAATGAATGTCAAATCTTGAACCGTAATCGGGATATTGGCGATATTTGAGAATGACGAATTCCAACTGGTACAAACAACAATCGCCTTGGAAATAACGATCCGTCCAGTTATACTGTAGCTCGCAGCGACGAGTGAACAGTTCACATTCGGAGATAAATTCAAGATGTCCTTATCTGCCAGGTTGAATTCTATCGGTGCATATTCTTCGAGATAACCGAGGATCGCTTGACCGCTGTCTGTGAACGATCCGAGAATGGAGTAAATGGTCAGGGGTGGTGCAGCACCAGAAGTAGTATTCATCTCGTTTATGACGTGTGGCAGAGTTGAATATCTGAAGGCGTTATCTATGGTGTTCGATACAACAGAGCTCCCCCAGGTTCCGCTATAGGTGGTTTGGAGCACAATCTCGGAGTCTACGTTCCACGTCACGACGAGTTGCATCGATTTCGCATTTACTTGTTCTCCCTGGTATTCAATGTTGGTATTTCCATCAGTAATAAAGACAACAGTCGCTGAGGTGATGACGTTGCATATCCCGTTGTCCGTGTACTCGACCGATCCTTGCGTCTCGTCAACGGTCAAGCTTATCAAATTTGCATCATAGCTATCATCGCTCGAGAATCCAAAACTTGCATAATTAGGGGGCCCGAGCAATGCAGAAAGAATTTCTTGCCCGGATGCAGATGTAGCAGGTAGTGGCGCAAGAGGTGCATTCGCCAGCGCCAGGAACGTACTCAAGGAGCTTTGCTGTGGTGATGATGCTGTTGTCGTCGTTGACAAAACAACCATTTGAGCCAATTGTGGATTAGATGGTGCGACTTGATCTTGACGAGTAAAAGTGAACTTCAAAAGGCGAGAGGTTACCACGTTTGGTACCCAAGGCGTCGTCGCAATTTCCCAATCATCGGTGACATAAAACAGACTCCAATAGTCAGCGAGGCCATCTTGCACATCGCCACATTGAAATACAGGGTATTGCTTCTCCAGCAGTCGGATGGGGCGGTAAATAAGTTCGTTTGGGTCAAGGGCAGATGGCTGGGATAATACATAAGAGCCGGCATCTTCTGCTGCTAGAGATAGGAGGTCTGTTACTTGAATGGGATTCCCAGGCTGTGTAGTGACCAGTTTTGGAGCGTCACCGGAGACGTCTAGGTATAAAGTCTGCTGCAAATTCAAACCTTTGTTATTTTCCGGGGTTACGCTAATGACAAATGGCGCGCTGCAGGGCCCGGGGTCTTTCTGTGCTAGATCCTGGCCTTGCGGCCCTGCACGAAACTTTTTCTCGAGTTCCCGGCAAGTTGCCATGCTCTCCTTCCGCAAGTGAAAGGAGGCGGTTCTTTTCGTAAATTCACGCTCCTGCGCAGAAACGCCGCTGTCGCAATTAATAGTGAAGAAGGTTCCGGGAGGGCCCGTGTCCAAGAAGTAGATCGGAAGCACCTTAGTTGAGAACAGTTCCCTGATTTGGGCATCATCAAGACCATAGTGATTCCCAAGCTTTAATAACTCGTTAACATCTAAACTTGCGGCACTCGTCATGAACACTGCACTTGACTGGACTTGAGGATTTTTTTTTTGGTGATCTTGGACGGCTAAAGCTAAACCGAGTAGCGTCGAACATGAAGGATGTCGATGAACTGAGTCGCCGCTGATTACATAGGCTTCCGCAGTGAAGGTGCTAAAAAAAGAACGAATCTGAGTGACCAGTAATATGTTCTCAAAGCCTTTTCCATGTTCCTTCGTCTTGATATATTTTGTCCACCAATCTAACATCTTCCCTCGTCGCAGAAACACGGGCGGCTTGTTTTGCGGACCCTTTTTCGGCTTGTTTTGCGAGCTGGGTATCGGCTTCGACATATTTCGGGAACCCTTGTAACTCCAGAATAACCGGCTCAGGTCAAATACTTTACTAGTCGGGCGCATATTGGCCACGAATAATTGAAAGTCGTCAAAAACGTCAGCTGGGTCAGGATTATTTTGCGCTCCCACACCCAGCGTTGTCACCGCTATTTGCTCTAACTGGCCGTCTTGGCTATTTTTACAGTTTGCGATATAGGCATCCCGACGCTTCTCAAGCCAAGTTGCATAGGCATTATAATCTTCAACCTTATACTTATTCTCGAATATATCTTTTAAGGTTTTGTGAAGAATCTCTTTGAGGTAGCTGGGAACCCAACTACTATCCGCAGGACCGCCAGCAGCAAGGATCATGAGATTAAGAAGCGCAGCCTCTTTGCGGACATCGAGGGCTACGCCGATGTTCCGCCCTTGTATTTGTGCGTTACGAAGTGCGCCGTGATGCTGTACTTTGTAAACTTGAAAATGCGGGCACTGGTCGCCAACAAATTGCTTGATCTTCCAGCCTACCGAGTCACCGGTAAAGAGCATCTCCGAACTCCCTGCGTTCCCATGGCTCGGGAATCGCATCAGGATGCTGCTCAAATTTTTGGGGCTGGTATCCAGTGCAGGCGTACCGGTAAGCGATTTCGGTACGGGAACTTGGATTTGGGCGAAGACAGGAGGTTTTTGGTTGAAGTATAAGATTCTATCATTCTTGCTAGGAGATGTGGTAGGAATATCCATAACGAAACCGTTGACACTTATGGCATCGTGTGACGGTCTGAGGGGCACCTTAGCTTTGGCTAGGAGAACTTTCATCTTATCGTATGCATCACACGAAGCGTCCGGCATTATGAACGGAACCCCGAAGAGTCCTGACGTCGGGTCAACGAGGGCCAATTTATACAGTTGCATGATGCCGTAGATATGATCGTCGTCCCCGTGAGAATTGATGATGGCGGAAGGAGGTTGCTTATTAAATCTTTCCTTGGTAATTTGCGAGACGACGTTGCAAAAATAAAGCCAATATGGAGCGGGGCGCCCGAGATGTTTGTCGCTTGGTGGCCCCCCGTCTAACACGACCATCTGTTTCGTGGGTTTCTCGTTCGCATGGATATGCGTATATTCGATGATGAACGCATCCCCGCGGCCGGCGTACACCGCATAAAGGAGAGTAGTATTCTCGTCAACCCCTGACATGTTGTAATGGTTTAGCTCGGTGGCTCGAACGGAAGAGATCTAAGGCGTAATTTCGATGTTAAAATAGAATTTAGTTATGAATTTAACATGCTCGTTCTGCGGGGTCGAAGACTGGATAGTGATAAAGATCTTATGGTTTCGGAAGCCGGCAACGAGGCTTTTTATATACTGCTCAAGAACTTACCGTATTGACTGCAAGTATTAATGTTGATGGGCTACTCGTTGGTGGCCAAAAACGGAGACGAAGCCCTTTTCGGAGGACACATGTGCCCGAAAGATGAACCTGAAGTACGCCACCGCACACAGGCAATATGCGACCCAATCATAATGCGAAAAAGCCGAGAGGCGTCCCCTAGTACTGATTTTTCAAGCGTTATCGGCTCGACAGTCCAGCGGAGCTAGAGCGTTATTTGAAACGCGGCGTTGAAAGCTGAATTACTTAGATGTGATTGGTATGCATATATGCAGTAGCTAGTACGTAAAATCTCTTAGCCGCGAGCCGCACTGGCCATTCGAACCACCAAAACACACACAAATTTGACGAAAACGACAGTAAGAAAACCGTCAATTCTTATTATAAAAATTTCTAAAAATTTACATTTATTATTTTATAGGTCTCTAGTATTGTAGTATAGTACTAACTAGAGTATAATAGGGTATAATGGATAAGATAGAGCATAATAAAGAGGTGCTCCGTCCAATACATTTACGGAACTGTATTTTTTCTTAATGTTAAAAACTACTTGAATTCATAATATAATAGTTAATAGTATTAATTTTAATTTTTTTATATTAATTCTTTAATTTTTAATTACATTTATAGAGCACTATCAAATCCTATATTTTTAATTAAATTTAAACAATATTCATTATGTTGTGAAGCACTAAAGTCGTAATAGGGCTTTTTGGAGGTAGCTGTACCTTAGATATAATTACTATGTTGACTTACACCCTATTCACAACGGAACCCGTTCTCACTTAACAATTTAATATGGCAGTCTCGGCAGCCAATACGATATATAGGAACTTTCAAGTAGAATGATTGAGTATGGGTTCAACAACTTGATTTGTTCAAACAAACGGTGCGTTATATAAGTACAGTACAGCAAAAGAAGATGTGCGAAGATGTTGCTTCTGAATGTGATCGGGCTTTCATTGAGCATGCCAAGAAAAGTAAATAGATGCTAGTTATTTCCTGAGCTTTCGATATTATGTCCATTCCTCTTGTACCGCCACATATGTTACCCCAACCGATATTCCATTACTAGACATTGAATGAAGATAAAAGCCGCTCTCGTTGACGATGGAAGTAAATGCCCTCGTATCAACAAATCTATCATTTGTGATAAGATCTAGCTTACTAAATGCCACCATCACTTTCACTGTTTTCCCAGGTAGTTGCTGAAATGGAGAGTCGAATCTGACAAATTTGTTCTTTGGGCGGATGCCGCCACCAACAAACACCGTGCCGGATCTTATACCAGGCGCACCTTTGGGGTAAACGAGCACGTGAACCATGACTCCGATCCTAAGTGACTCTCCCCATGTTCCGGTCTTGACCACAACCCTCTTTACCTTACTTTGTTCGACCACATGCGTTGACGCATCTGTCTGCACTTTAAGCGGGTACCTTAGACCGGCGTTGATCATTCCATACCAAACCACAGCTACGGGGTTGCGGTCATCGTAGAATCGAGGTAAATCGAAACTATGCTGGGTGTCGTGAGAATCGTTTACCGACGGCCATACAATTTCGAGGGTAAAGTTTCTTAATATTAGGCAATCGGAGGATGAATATGGGGAGGTTATCCCCAAGAGAGCCTCATCTGGTGTGAACCTAAGATACGTAGCGCCAACTTCCTTCCAATGAGATCCTGATATTCTTGTAAGAGATAGTTCGTCGACGTCCTTTCGATTTTCTGTTCTGGTAACCTTCACACTGCTAATGGCCATTGTTAGAGGTATCTCGATATGGTTCAACCCAAGGAGCCATGTGGTGTTCTCGCCACTCCGTTCAACGTGCTTCCGCACTGGGTTAGGTGTTTCCATATTCACTGCATCTACCCTAGAAAAGCCGTCTGTAAGGCGGAATTTTCCCTGGTAGAAATCGCGCGTTAAACCTGGACTTGTTCCGCCGATTAAGGGTGCGGGATCCAGGTAAGTGTCATAAAAGAGTTTAAATTTAGCAACGCCATCGGCTAGCTTCACTCTTTCTATTTGGGGGTCTCGCGTTGGGTGTGTGGCGAGAGAGCCCAAAAAGTTTAGCAGAAGGGACTCTAATTGGTAGAGCATCTTGTCTGAGAGATTTGATATAGCTTTAAGAAAATATCAGTATGAGATTTGTGCAGAGGAAATGAATAAGGGGAGACACTTATCATACCAGAGGTAATATCTTCTAAAGCAGAGAGGTAATCTCCTGCCATATAGATAGTACGATCTGCCACTGCTGAGAGTTCGTGCGCAGCATTAACCATTGGGTTAGAAGTGGGCGAAATACCCAATGAGGCGTAAAAGTTCATCCAGGCTGTTGTGGCAGGGTTTCTCAGTAAGCTACTGAGATCGTTTATTTTCTAATTCAGTGTTAGTAGAACGGCTTAACACAACGTTGTCAATCAAGTCTACAGACTCTAACCTACTTGATGGATACTATCCGCCCCCGGTTGAGTCTTGAAAGTGGCAAGCAAATCTCTTATTTGATCAATATTACGGAACTGTGTGATGATAGACGCTTGAGCCTCCTTTAGTACCCTCGTTCGCCGAGGTTGGTCCTCCTCAGACTGCAAGCCTTCGAGGTCAAGCTGGGAGATAATCGTGGTCCTCTGGACTAGTACGTTGATCGAATTGCGAACTACAAATTCATGAACGAGGGAAAAAACCATGTTGCTTCTGGAGTATAACGTAAAAGATATTCAAGTAAACAGAATATTATTTTCAAAAGGGTTATTAGAAAATACGCTTACGGTCTATTTCAAGAAAAATGCGAACGTATTCGAGGGTGTTTGGCTGAATTCTAAGGAATAAATCTTTTTTGGAGGATTGGTGGAGGTTGAGTAGAGTCTTGACTTGAGAGTAGTTTGTGCCGTGACCATGGGCTACAAAGAAATCGTTGATGGTTACGACCATATAAACTTCTCGATCGTAAGCCGGCCATGGTTGGATAAAATCTAACAAGGCTCTCTTCTCGTCTTTTCTAGCTCGGTTGTATGCGACAGCCATAATTTATTCTGGTTTGCATTTGCAAAGCTTGAGCTGTGATGGAAGGGAGATAGGATTTCGATGTATTGAAGCATTTTGCAAGGAAATGATGTGATTCTATATTGAATTCCTAGCAACAGATGCCAGTGCTGTCTACCTTAGCTAGGATTGCGTAATCTGGCTGATGGGAGACCAATCTTTGTTCTACAGTATTGGTAACAGCGGCTGATAGTGTATAATCGGCCGAGTGAGAGATATTCCAAGACCCTACTTAAGCTAAGCTATTTAGGCTTTCGTCTAGTTAGTGGGTCCTCTACCTAGATTGGCGGGAGCTAGCCTCCAACAGGCGAAAGTGGAGACTAAGTTAGGCATTCTGCATGATCATATATGAAAAACTGTGTCGATTGAAAGATCACTGAGTTGAAATTTGTTGGATTTTACCCCGCTCATGAACGCCACCTATTGGATTGTTGTATATATATCTCAAGATGAGAATGACGACTACGACTACCACCCGACTCAACCCGCATTTTGTAGAGTTTTGACCCCGACTACGACATATTGCGGAAACTTACATCCGACTGCGACGTGAACCCGAAATTTCAAGGTGAAAATGGCCGACCGACCCATAGCTAATCTGCACCGATCAGGCAATCTGGTCTCTTCGAGTCTAGTATCCATATATGCGATGCGTGTTATGATATGACATCACTATTATAGTATCTTAATTTTCCGCCAACCCAAGTCAGATCTCAATGCATGACGTGGGTGACGACAGGTCCAAGCGGCAAATATAAAATTAATCATGTATCTTTCAGCCGTAGCTAGCTATGCTGGGTGGATAGGAGTTTCAGAAATATGCAACTAGAAAAATATGAAATCCACTTTGCGGCCTTGTATCGATGTATCCAGATATGTAGATAGGTTAATGAGTTAAGCCTTAATATCTTAGATTATTCTTTCCTCGCAAACGAGATCCGTCCTTATTATTTGACAATATCACACCAAGCGTAATTTAAGATCTTATATCTTTCTCAATTTTTCCTTCTACGTTTTCCATTCACTGCGTAATCGATCAACACACAAGCATATATTCCTCCCCCATTAGTATATCCCGATATTACAGTTGCTTTTGGACAAAATTGCCAGAAGACCGTTTACGCACGAACAGAATAATCTGAAAAGTTTGACGCCGAAAAATATTAAAAATATAAATAATTAAAAAAGTCATCTGTGTATATCAAGTATCTTATACTTGTATATGTGAATGCATAACCACTATAAGAAATAGAAACAAAATATTGAACGCCATTTGGCTATTTTGAGACAACTTCATTGCTCCAATGTCTTTCGATATAACTACACTCACCCTCAGGGAATATAGGAAGATGATGTTTTACTCAGCCATCAGCAAGTCGGATTTTACGGCGAGTGATCTAGCCCTTGTGGTGCAAAACAACTGGTTGAGGCCAGATATTTCCTTCGGGTCTACTCTTGCAGCTCTTGGTCAAAGCTCCATGACCGGAAGTGCAACTCGCTCAGAAGTACTTCGGGCAGTTAGGGTCCTCCATGAATTTGAGCTTTTAATTCCAAAATCTGCAGTTTTTCGCAAAGTTTTTCCAGATCCCATGATATTTACCTATCTTGCGAGCAAAGGAATCGAGAGTGCTCAGGATGGACTGAAGCTCAATGGCAGGGGTTCGCTCATTCTCAGCGGCTTCCCACCATCCTTTCCATCAGACGAGACGGAGCTTGACGCAAATGTGCTTGTTTGGAACGTAGCCTCTCCGATTTATGCGCTTCTCGTGGTAGCACTATATCGTGCAAAACAAGGCCAAGCAGGATTGCCGGCTCATGTTTCGTCGAAATTTATCTCTGTTCTTGAAGCACTCTTCACAAAAATGCAACGTGTCATTGACTATGGCAATGAATCGATATCCAAAATGCTGGCGATTGACAAAGGGAAGCCATCCATTGCGGGGGTCACCACTGTTTACAAGAAGAAGATCATGACTATTCTTAATCAGTTGAAGTGTATCAATGACGTCACGAAGACTCCTGAAATGACCATTTTCCTCTACTCAAAAGGGTACACCACGTTGTATAGCATCTCACAACTAGACAGCAACAAATTCAGAGATTTGTTTACGTTTTCAAAACCGTGGCAAATATCATCTGGGTGGATCTGGTCTCAAATTACGGAGATTGTCTCACGGACGGCTTTCCACGGCATCAAACTCATCCAGCAGAGGCAAGGTTCTGGCCTTCATCTCCTAGATCAACGAAAAGACCGCGTCCAGTTAGATATCACTCTGGCAGTCGAAGGCATTAACGAGTTGACACAAGCTACGCATGTCCCCCTAACATACGAAAATCTCTTTGGTAGCCATATGGTTGCCTCCTGTCCCCATGGCTGTAACACAGTCTTGAGCCCTACCGCATATTTTGTGGATCTGATGCAGTTTTTGAAGTACTGTAAGACGGACGAGGCAGAGCGGGACAGCGACAGCCGATTTAGCGTTCTGACCCATCTTCTAGCTCGGCGGCCAGATCTCGTTGATTTAGAGCTTTCCTGTGAGAATGCAATGCTTCAAATACCTTACATAGACCTAGCGAATGAGGCTATGGAGTCATGGATCTTTAGCCGCCTAACACCACTTGGAGTGTCTGAGCCTGAAGTGGCTTACCCCCAATCCATATTAAATCCTACCTTGACTCCAAAGAGCATCCTATCAAGTCGCCTAGAAATTCGCAATAATAATGCCGGCCTCACCAGCGAAGAACTCGCTGCCAATCCAGCCTACGTCTTGCACGAGGTTTACAAAGAGAAGATCAGCGAGCAAGTTTACCCAATGAACATTTTCCCATACAGCTATGCTGTGGATACTATTCGAACGATCCTCAAGGCAATGAAATCCTCCCGACTGGAGATTTGTCGTCTTTTTTATCCAAAAACCTTCAATACGCCAACTACAATCGGCTCACCGACGCAAACGCCCCGATTGTTTGATGATAGAACCAGTCGCATCCAGGCGGCCGAAAATCTAGGGCTTATTGAGGAAGAGTTCCTCGCTATTACGGGTGAAGGCTTCTCACCTCCAGGGACAGGCATTGCTCGTTCTCGGCCACCAATATATGCTTACTGGGGTTACGAGACTATGGACAGCTTGAAAAGTGTGGACTTTGGCACAGGAACGGGACTCTCCTTTGTGAAAGATCAGTTTCTAGCCAGGGCCGGGATTAATCTCAAGGATCTTGTGCTGCTTTTGTCCACTCGATACCTAAACTCTGAAAAAAATATTGTGCTTGTTGTCACACCTGATCATGATTTCCGTAAAGTAGTATTGAAGTACCACGATGGCAAAGCTTTGACCGATGCTGTTTGGGACAAATTCTCACGATTTTTAAGGTTGTTAAAGGCTGTTGGCTGTTCTGTGCGAGATCTAGATAACGCAATTGATACGGCCATGAGGGTAGAAGAGGATGCCATGCCATATCTCAAGCCGTCATACATAATTCACATCAGCAAGATGTCTGAGGTTTCTAAGCTCACAGGATTCAAATTCTCAGATACTCTGAAATTTTGGAGCAATCTCAACACGGACTCCAGCAAAGTCTTGACAAAGGAAGCGGTAGAACGGTTCTTGTACGACAAAATAGTGGATAAATCTGAAAGCGAAGAAAGACAACTAGAGCCTAGCTCTCTCACCTCCGTCCTTCGGCTTAACTCGCAAGAATTTTTGGCGATACAGGCGAGTGGCAGCATTTTAGGTAGCGGGTTCGATGACAAGGTCACGGCGGCGAATCTTTCGCGCGCATACAGGCTAGTACTTTTGAGCAGAAGCCTATCACTTCCCATACTCTCTAGTCCAATCTTTTTTGAGAAGATTTTCCTTCACAGATATGAGTCTCCATTCGGAAGCCCTTCTGCCACCCTCAATTTCATAACACGATGCAAAAGCATGCTGAGTTATGGATTTGGTTGGCAAGATTTGGCTTTATTGTCGACTTATCAGAAAGAAATTATCACACGCGGAGAATATGGTAGATTCGACAGAAGCCTAAAGGATCTTCTCCCTGTGTCTGAAAAGACAGGCCTCATACGATCTCTATCTCTCTTGTCCTCACTTTGGCAGTTTAGGGTGGAGATCAATAACAAGTTTCCTGTTCTGAGAGAAACGACCGTCGAGGATGTCCAGCGTTTGGCCCTCAATATATTTAATTCGCCAACAGTCCTCGAGATAATCGCTTTCCTTCAAAGAGAGCAGGCACACGGAGGGAAACAATTCAAGTCAACTTCGGAGCTGGAAGAGTTCTACACAAGTACATTGCTTGATATCTTCGCTCGCTACCCAGACGCGAAAAAGGAGCTTCTCTCGCGGACTGCTTCCGCTACCGACAGGAGACTCAAGTTTTGTGAGTATCTTACAAATTATCTGCGAAGGAGGGATGACGAAGCAGCGATGCTTAGCGTTCTGAGAAGCAGTGGACTTGAAGTGGTCGGCCCGGAAATCCTCAACGTTCTCGCGATGGACATACAGAAACGAGGAGACTCTTCGGTCGGCACAATCATGCATGATCTCACCTCGGAAAGCCTTGACGAAGCTACAGACGGAGACGAAAATACGAAAAATGGTGCTTTTGACGGGTTTTTGCAGCCACATGCCACCGACTCCTATCGATTCGTTATTCACCAAACCGATGTCGAGATATTCATAAACGATGAGAAGCTGGCCATATCAGACCTGAGCACCACCGACAACAAGAAGACAACCGTCGCGGTTAAATTAACGGCAGGTAACTTTTATCGCTTCAGAACAAGCCGTGATACGATTAAAAAGCTCGAGTGGAGGGGAGTCAGGTCAAGCGACACACCTGTGTCTTCAGCATCGTACCTTGTGACGAAGTCCTTACAAAGCCATATAGACGAGCAAATTTTCGAACGATTGCATGGTGCTGCTATAGTCACACAGAAGCTTGGACTGGGGCCGGCTGAGATCTTGCATATACAGAAGGATACTTTCCGCTTCCCTGATGTCGACTTCGGTAGAATGACGCTAGCGGGCCTGGAGACGCTTATAAATTATAAAGCGATGAAGACAATATCTGAAAAGATCGAGAGGGACTTTATAACCCTTTTCTCCGTCGTTGACAAACAAGAATCACTAGAGACAAGCAAACTAGTAGACTTGATCTCTAAAAGTTTGATCCTGCCGACTTCATATATTTCCCAGTTCCTTGCCATGCATTCTAGCCCGACCATGGGGAAAGAAACCACAAACTTGAAGACTCTGTCACAAATAATTCAGCAAGCTAGCTTGTTGGAGAAACTTGAGCAGTGGGACATCAGCCTCGAGTTTTTGAAGGATCTGGCTTTGAGTGAGCGGAACGAATATGACGTTGCTCGCGAGCTGAAGAATATATATGACTCTAGAACTCCTAGGGAGCGATGGCTTTCATCTGCTGGAGAGCAGGTTTACGAGCCTCTGAGAACCAACCGACGCAAGGCGCTTACCAACTATCTACTACATCAACCAGAAATGAAAGAGCTGAAAGTCTTTAACGCGGACCATCTTTTCGAGTATTTCTTGATCGATGTTCAGATGGGCCCCGAGCTGAAAACGTCACGAGTAAGACAAGCAGTGTCTACAATTCAACTTTTTGTTCAACGTTGCCAACTAGGGCTCGAGGCAAACACCGGGATCAATCCTAAAGATATCATGAATGAACGGTGGGAATGGATGAAAAAATACAACTTATGGGAAGCGAATAGAAGAATATTCTTATACCCAGAGAATTGGATCGAGCCCTCGGTGAGAGACAACAAAACGGAAATCTTCGACGAGTTTGAAACAAAGCTCCAGCAGAAAAACTTGACACTTGATGTTATTCATAGCGGCCTTAAGGACTACATAACATCTTTATATAATATTAGATCGCTGTCTATACAAGCGGTATATAAAGAATTTACGAAGACACCGTCAAATGCCCTCGAGAATCCAGGTATCGTCGCGATCCACTATTTTGGAAGAACGCCCGTTGCGCCCTACATGTTTTACTACTGCAAATGGATGGCAGATGGAGATATCTGGACGCAGTGGACGAAGATTGACGTTGAAATCACCACCCACGAAACAGAAGCAGCCGGAGGTAGCGGCAGTGCCGCGCTGAGGGAACCTTCTGCTTTCCTGGTCCCGGCGATGTGGGATGGTCGCCTTTTTCTTTTTTTACCTGAGTTCCGCGCTTGCGTCTCACCGGTTCCGGTTCCCTCTGCCAATAAGGACGACCCATCCGCGTCTGGTATGTACAACCAGATGCAGGGCAGTCAACCAGCACTGTATTATGAAATTCGTATCAACTGGACGGAGTACCGGCACGGGAAATGGACACCCTTACACTCGTGCTCACCACCAGCAATTTCAAATGGGAATGAAAACGAGTATGTTGGCAAGATGCCGCCAGAAGCTTGGGGGAAGGACTGGAGTAAAAATGTCACGGACAGACGTCTACCCCCTCTCACGGATTATACTTTTGTTACCGGAACGGTTAGCCAGTGCGAAGACGGCGACATGAATGACAGTCGTCTGTGCCTTGTGATTAAACGCAGGGGAAAAGGTACTGTAAGAGCATTCGTCATCAACGGCGGTAGTTTAGCGGCAACAGATGTCAGTCTAGTAAGGCGTAACGCTGCCAACGTTGGTGTAGACAAAGATCTTCAGTTCTCCAAAGATACCTCGGATTCAACCAAACACAGGATTTGCACCTACCAGGAGATGTCAGCAGATAACAGTCTTGTTTACGTCAACAAGGATATTGCTGATCACCACTTCATAATAACTAAAGCAAAGTTACCAACTGATAGAGAAGATGACCTTTATAACGCCGCTGCTCCGCCGTTACTCAATTCGTCAAAGTCAACAGATTTTATGGCAATATTCAAAACTTTCAATCAGCAGTGGGGCCACATCACTTCGGAGACTTATGGCAACCTGAGAGGCACACTCAATTGGCACGAAATGCGAACGCTTTATTCTTTATACAACTGGGAAATTGGGGTTCACACACCGATGCTGCTTATGGATAGGCTGCTGAAAACTCAGCAATTCGACCTCGCCCTCCAGGTAGGACGGGCTGTCTTCGATCCATTCGAGGCCAACGGTCCTGAGGGGCTATCGTCATGTTGGCAGTGGCCCGCTTTCCTAAATCTTTCCGCTGAAGAAGCGATGCAGAGCGCGCTTGGGAAGTATAATCCATCAGCAGAAGACACCGCATTCCTGAACCAGGCTGTTGCTGAATGGCGTAATAAGCCTTTCCAGCCATATCTGATTGCTCGCGGCCGACCGCTAGCTTACATGAAGTGGATTTTGGTGAAGTACCTCGAAACTCTTGTGGCATACGGCGATTATTATTTCCGACAGAACTCATTCGATACAATACCTTTAGCTATCCAGCTTTACGTGCAAGCAGCACATTTGTACGGCAATCCAGAGGTTGAACCAGTGCGAATGGCTGGCATGCAAGTTCAATCTTACCACACTCTGTCCACAATGGATGGAGGGCTGGATAAATTCTCGGATGCTGTTGTTCAGATGGAATACAAGCTTCCATTTGTCGGGTCTGCTGCAGGGGGGGGCGCAGGCTCCGGTGGGAACGCAGCTATTATTGGTGCAGCCACAGCCTCGAGCATTGTCAGTATGGCTGCGACACGATACTTCAGTGTACCATTGAACCCTAAGATCCGAGAAATTGGCAATGTTATTCATGATCGACTGGACAAGATACGTGCAAGTTTGGACATCAACGGCATTCCCATCCGCATACCTCTTTTCGATGCGCCTGTTGAGCCTGGTTTGCTCATTCAAGCCGTTGCGGCAGGTGGGATTGGTGGGCTTGCCAGTGTTTCCGATAGTTTGTCCAGTCCGATGCCCAACTACCGTTTTAATTTCGCATACCAACGGGCGCTGAGTCTTTGCCAAGAGTTAATGTCATCGGGGTCGAGATACCTGGAAATCAGAGAAAAGCGAGATGCAGAGTCGATGACCCTGTTACAAACACAGCAGCAGTCAACGATTTTTGCTATGGCGCTTAAGATTAAACAGTTGGCCGTAGACGATTCAAAGAAGGAGTTGAAGTCTCTAGAGCAATCTCGAAAAGGAGTAGAGTCGCGAATGGGCTACTACCTTAAGCTTATCGGGGAGTCCACGTCTAGTATTCCAAACTCGAAATCGGAGTTTAAGGAGATTGCCCAAGAAATTGACGAACCAACAAAAGGTGCTCTCAGAATGAGTCCTGAAGAGACTGCTGAGTTTGCATTGACTGCCGCGGCGGACAGGTTTAATGATGCAGCCAACGTGGATAATATCCTTGCAACTGCCTGTAAGATGTTGCCAGAGATAGCAGTTGAAGTTGAACCGCTCGGAGTTGGGGCCGGAACATACTACGATGCAGCGAAATTAGGCACGATGTTCGAGCTGGGTGCTCAGATCAAGCAATTACTCGCAGGAATAGCAAGCTCTTCGGCTGGCCAGTTGGCTCGAGTTTCAAGTCTAAAGAATCAGTTAAGAGAGCGAAGATTACTAGCGAACGAAGCAGGGTACGAACTGAAAACAATCGATGCCCAGATTGACACTCAACAAGTAAAAATCGAAATGGCGGAGAAGGATTTAGAGATGCAAGCGAAGCAAATTGAGCAATCGCACCAAGTTGAGGAATACCTTAGATCAAAGTTTACCAATGAAGCTTTATATCTTTGGATGGACAACGCCTTTCAGCAATTCTACTACCAATCATACACATTAGCTTACGACTTAGCAAAAGCCTCGGAGAAGACTTACCACTACGAGAGGGGCGAAGAAACCGTCAACTATATCAAGTTTGGCTATTGGAATGCCGGGAAGCAGGGCATCGGTTGTGCCGAGAACCTGTACTTGGATTTGAAAAAGCTGGAGCTGGCATATGTTGAGAAGAGGGCGCACGATTACGAGCTAGCGAAGGATATATCTTTGAAGCGGTTGAATCCAGTCGAGCTGTTAAGACTTATGGAAACTGGTAGTGCGGAAATTGACATTCCGGAAGTTTTGTTCGACTTGGACTTCCCAGGGCATTATACTCGACGGATCAAATCAGTTTCGATTACAATTGACTGTGCTACAGAGCCACACACGACTATTAACTGCGTCCTGAGGTTACTACAACATAGGTACCGAGCGGACTCGAAGGGAGATACTTACCTTGAGGATGCGAACGGCGATCCCAGATTCAAATCGATGCAGGTGCCGATCCAGAGCATAGCTACGAGTACCGCTCAATCCGATAGCGGAGTATTCGAAATAGAGTTTAATAATGATCGCTATATACCATTTGAAGGTGCTGGTGTGATCAGCAAGTGGAGCATCGAGTTGCCCGAGCAGTACAGACAATTTGACTATTTCGCGATATCAGATGTAGTATTTCACTTAAAGTACACATCGAAGGATGGAGGAGAGACTTTAAAGGAAAGGGCAATAGAATCCATCGGAAAAATCTTGAAGGGGGCCAATGCGAACAAGTCTCAGCTCTGTATCGATGTTTCAACAGAGTTTGCCATCGAGTGGTCTCGCTTTACGACGAGCGAAACGAAGGCGCCTTCGATAGAGCTAAAGGGCTTGGGGAAGAGTTTACCGTATCTCGCGTCATACGTGGGTGTCAAACTTTCGAAAGTTCACCTGTACACCACAAATGAGGCGGCTGATCTCGTTGTGGAGATGGCTGAGTTGAAGGTGGGACAGACTACTTCTAACAAGTTGGCACTGAAATACATTGGCAGTGAGGAAGGGCTGCAGCATTATGCCTCTGAGGGCGATAATGTAAATTTTGGAGTTACGAGTTGGACAATGGACGTGAAGGGAGAGTTGAAAGAGGATGATAAGTGTTGGTTGATTGTAGATTACTCATTGGGGGGTAAATAGAACGGCCGCTGTTGTGTTTAAATCATCGTGTGGCTTGGATGGTTTTAAACCCCAATTGATTTTATCTAGTTTTCTTGCTGCTTCATGAATTAATTTCCACTTGCATGTATATGCGTATCTGATAAATTTGTTCTCATCCATGTCAAAGGGCCTGCTGGCACGTCTGGTACTGAGACTAGAGCGCCAGCAAAGCTAAAGGAGGTTATTTTGGTGCGGACAAGCACGTTGGTGGTATATAAACCCGTAGCCCAGGCGCCCTGAAGTCATTTATGAAAACACCTAGACTGTCGGGCTGGCATCACGGAGCTACAGAGTTATACTAATGTAATTACCTAGTTTCTGTTGACTCATGTCTACTATATAGTTAATTCTCTGCTACAGCTACTCGGGTACTCACTGGGTAGTCAACCGAGTTCGGCTGGTTTGCTATTTGACGGTGGACATGAATTTATGAAAGCCTTTCATACGTTTTTGATGTATGACTGGTCTGTTTTGCAAATATGTATGCTCAGATGCTAAGACTCTTGAAAATCTCCCGCCGCCGACGCTCTAGAATATTTCAGGGATCGAAAACCCCAATGCCGTCACGTCAAGCCGAAAACCGGAGTCGCAACTGCAAAGCATTTTCGGCGGGAGCTCGACCCGATGCTGCGTTGCAATGAGTTGACCCCGCGCGAGGCTGCAGGATCAGGATCAAACCCCTCTTTGCACTCCCCGCAAGTGTAGGCAATCGGCACCTGCGTTTAATAGCACGGATACGACATATCCCAGAAGACTGCTTGTTCCGGATTCGCGTGTTTTCGGCCGCTTTCCGTCAAGATACCATGTACTATCCCTATCTTTCGGAAACAGCTTTCACCTAGTCACCATAGCGAAGCCACGCTGTCGTATATCGATATTCAGTGTATAAGTTTGTCGTGTGGGATTGGGCGAATATTCAAGAGTGATAAGTCAATTTCACGGCACTCCGATCTTGGGTTCGGAAGCTTCAGTCAATATGCATTACGGTAAAACTCCCGGTTCATATTCATCGTCCACCGCCGTATAGATATCGATCGCTAAGCTGACTATAATAAATCCGGACTCATTTATCAAGTTTCTTCGATGTAGGTGACGTTATGCCCACTTAGCCCTGAACGTACTGCGCTACATGCATATATCAAGGATCTGTTCTCGGCTGTTGTGCACCGCGCCGAAATAACGTGCTTAGAAAAAAAACATATCTAGATTTCGAATTTGAATATTTGCACCACCATATTACCTCAAGGGCCAGCTCAGCGGATGGATCACGCCTGACATCAAAATGAAATCTCAATCAAACGTAATCCTTAATGTAGGGGGAACAACTGCGCAAATCAGCGCTACAGCAGAGACTCGTGTACTAGGACCTCTGTCAACTGGATTTTTCGAACATGCCTATATAGGTGTATAGTAGATCGATTGCGCCATAAATCGCAAATTGTTAGCGATTCCAATTTCTTTTTCTAAGACTCTTGAGTCTCGACGATCTTTCGACTGCTTCTATCTAACCAAGCTCAAGACCTTGGCCAAGGATTGCATGGATCTGCGGCGCTTATTAAGCTTCACAACAAAATTTGTGCTCCACTCTGGTCGCGCGACACACTTCCTTCAGTCTATTCCGGTACGAGCCACATGCACGAGTCCCAAAATTCTGTTCGAATACCCGTATCTCAGTTAACAGTCTGAGCACAGAGCTTCATATTGTCGGTAGTGTAGAAGCAAAACATATGATCTATAAAAGGTTCTCATTTTTCCCGGGCTTCGTAATTATTTTACTTGGCTGCTGGACGTTGATAACATTAACTTCACAATCCAAACTCTTTGATTCATTCTCGTCATATCTTAATCTGGGATCCTCATATAAGTCATCGAACAAAATGACTTCTACGATAAAGATCGTCTGTGTTTCGGACACACACAATGACAATTGTGCTTCAAAAATCCCAGACGGAGATATATTCATACACGCCGGGGATATGACTGATTTTGGGACCTTGGAGGAGCTCCGGAAAGCATATAACTGGATAGCTTCTCTCCCTCATAAAACAAAAATAATTGTGGCGGGTAGGCCCATAGAAACCCTAGCGCATACTTATGTAGGCTTGAGACTGTGTACGCTAATTTGCAACTGTAGGGAATCATGACTTTGGTCTGGATTCTAAGCATCAAAACTTCCTACCCGAGGCGGTTGAACTATTCACCTCGGATGCTGCGAGAGCTGCCGGAATCAATTATATCGATCGACAGATTCGAACTTTCACTAACTATACAGCTGGTCCATCCAACGACCCTGAACTCCGTGTGTATGGCAATCCTTGCCAACCGGAGTTCATTGGGAAGCCATACGCGTTCATATACCGCCCATATCCGTCAGAGACCGCTTCCGAGGCATGGATCACTGCGCCAAACCAGGAAAATAATGCCCAAATATGGGTTATGCATTCACCACCACTGAATCGGTTGGACTCTATCAACCAAAAATATAAAGATATGGGGCTGACTGGTTGCGCGGTACAAGCCAAGAAAATCGCAACTGCGAAGCCTGTACTTTGTGTCTTCGGTCACTACCACTTCAGTCGAGGAGTGGAAAGGGTAAGGTGGGAAAAAGACGGTGAGAATATCGAAAAGAGCGAGATACTAAATATGTCTGCTGAAAGACGACTCGAAGAAGGAAGAACTGGTCCTGAATCGTCAAGTGAATTTGATTTCAGTGATTTGGAGATTGGCAGGGAGACAATTTTCGTCAATGCTGCGTGGAAAACCATGGACAAAACGCCCGGGGCGGCGACGAACGACCCGATTGTAATTACTCTCACTTTGTAGTTGGATAGTAACTACCTAGGGTTATGTGAATATTTAATACAGGTCAATCGCCTAGAGCATGCGAGCTCAGAAAATCTTTTTATACCATGAGCCGGACAGGCGCAATGCAACACTGAAACTGCCAACGGGTCTCTGAACATAAGATTAAGTACTACATGCCTAAAGGTCGAGTCTCTTCGATGATTAAATCAAAGTGACACAATACAGACATTTCGGAGGGGGGAGGCCCTGATTTAATTGACGAACGTACGTACATATGTAACTATTGAAATTATGGAAATTATGGAAACTATAAAATTTATGAAAATAATAGAAATCACTGAAATCATGGGAGTCTACCTTGCTCGAGAAACCATGTGGCCTAGAAGATTTGCTCCGTATCCAGCTCCACCACGCATATAGCGGTGAGGGATCATCCAAGCCTCCGGGCCCGAAATACCCCAGCCTCTGGCAACTGCCGTTACAATCAAGATACCGACCGCTAAAATCTGTGAGTATATAGTAGCTACGAGCGAACTCGCAATCAACAAAGCAACGCTGATACCCAGAAATAGCAGAAACCAACCCATACAGAAGTACCATGAAGTCGGGCGGACGAACTTCAGCCGACTCGAACAAAGCTCTTCGACAATATTCCGACGAACTTTGCATGTCCCTCCACCGCCTCTGTGGAATTCTGAACCATGAAGGTAGCCAAAGTTAAGCGTCAAATATTCCTTTTGCTCCTCATTTGGATATTGACCTCCATGAGAAGACGGTGAGCCAGCTAACTCGATTGCTTCGTCGATTCTGTCTTGAATGTGCTGCGGAATGCCTTTGTCATCTGGAACGATCTGTACTCGAGGGTTTCCACCCACCATAAGAAGCCCGATAGAACCAAAAGCCCAAGCAAACAGTGATGCGACTTGAATCAAGAATGGTAACCCGCGCTTGAAGATATTTTTGTCAAACATGGCAAAAGCAACAGCCACAACCAAGCAGACGGTTATAAAGTTGAAAACAATCAATGCATACTTGAGCGCTCCAAACACCCTCCCAAGCCGGTGGTCAACTTGAAAATCCCGTGCTAAGACATCTCTCCACTGCTCATGGTACTTGTGTTTCAGAAGTCCCATGGCCACCAAAACTACACTGACATACTGCCAGCGAGCCTGCTCATCTATAGTGTATGTGGCTCCGGTTTTTGGACGGAGGAGCTCACACATATAGCCATTTCCACCTCGACTTCCATCAACCAGTTTACTCGGCCTCGCCAGATTAAACTCTCTATTGTCATCGACCATTAATTTGATCCACCTTTTCGCTAGCTGAGCTTCTTGCTTAACTTCTTGAGCCCCACCAGGTGAACTCCTTTGAGACCCCCATGTAGTAAGTCTCTGAATTTGTTTCTCAAACATTGAGGCTGTGGAGGCCTTGCGTCCGCCGAGTGTTGGAGGTGCCGCACCCTCCCCTACGACATATTCGGTGGGGGAATCGAAATGAATTGAATCCCAAACTTCAATTCGATTGCGAATGGAACATGAAAAGTACTCGTATAAGACATTCATAGGGCAGTTGACCCCGAAGCTCGAAGACCATTTATCTTGACCCCACTGTACGCTTCTTTGCATTATCTGCCAACCACCACGAGGCTGGATGCCGATAAGGACACAACCTAGTGGGGCACTATTCCACCAATGCGGCTGGTCCGCTGCGATACCTGCATCGCTCACCAGCATTGCAACCAGTTGGACAGAGTTCACGTTCAAGCTTTCGGTCCATTGCGGAGTGTTCCCATCAGGGATCGCGTGCCCGAGACTCGTTGAGTTCGCGTTGTTTTGGAGCAGCTGGGTAGCGTTTGATTTGACGAACTCTAGGATCAATTTTGCTATATTGGCCGTTAGCGCAATCATAACGCAATGCATAAGATCCTTTCGATGAAGCGCCACTTACTATCTATTGGTGCCATGAGTAGATATAAGAGGAGATTTTATCTTCGTTTCACGATTTTTAATGGGGTGTACACTGGTTTTGATTTAAAGTATGAAAAATACATAAACCCGATTAAGATAGACTTGTTCATTTATTGTATGGAATGATGGTTCCACAGCTTTGAGCACCCAAAAGCAGTACCAGCCTTAAACTATATAACATTTTCACCCCTTAATCGAGCCGCAGCTCTTGACTAGGTCGTTATCTCCAAGAGGGGGTTCCGTATCTTTCCTAACTCTATGACTCTTCAACTACCTTGATTTCAGGTATAGTGATTGCTATAAAAATTTCTCCCATGCCTGAGGGAAGCGTCTGCTCTCAAAAAGACTGCTGCCGCTTGCACACCACCAGCGAACGAGGCGGCCATTGATTTTCTTAGTGTCATATTTCAAGGCTTTGCACCAAAATATGCAGGTGGTTCCAGTTGCATTTCGGGAGTATGACAGCCTTGTAGGAATTGAGCAAGAAATATACCTATTTTGTCGCGAAGCCGGCTTGGCTTGTACGGCTGAAATCCTGCAAATACGACCCGGCTTCATGGTAATAGTTATCGATCATGCTTCTCTTTAACGATAAAATGCGACAGCCTTCCCTTGGCCACAACATGCGTCGGGTAAATACGTCCATGTGAACAGGAGAATGTGGTTGTTGCGAATGGCAGGAGTCGGACCTGTACAGGGATGTGGTGATAGTTGCCGCACCCCAAAAATGTCAGCCTTTGAACCAAAGTATCGAACGTCTGAATTCATGAATGAGAGGATCTAGAAAATGTTTTTCATTGAATATTTTATATGAAAGAAGCTACGGTAAGCGAACCCGATTCTGCCGGATGAATCGAGACGCAAACAGTTATATCATTAAGCCATCCCACATGATCATATCAATATGGGATGATGCTTTGTCGAATAGGTCTTGACACCAACGTCGCCAATCTATGCCAGCGTTAACACTCGAGGCTCGCCAAATATGTATGGTGTTGCCAAGAGTTAACGTCCACAACTGAGCCCACATTTACATATTAGAAAGACACGCTTATAAAACAATCATCCTAATCACTTATGTATCAAGAATTAGGAGCGACAATAATCACTAGCAACTAAACAGCACGGGTTCAAATCTAAGAGCATTGAATCGGTGCTCGAAGTAACCTTTGATCTCCGGCAATTTGTTCGATCTGTTGAGGCCGCCATGGTATATTATAGACTGATATCTTAATATAAGGCTGACTGATACCCATACAGCAAATATGCGATAATTGAGAACCCGTAAACATAGAGCTTGATTATATACATTCAATTAATACAGCCCGTTTTCCTGTCAGTATATATTTTGTTTGATTTAGACTCTCGGACCGTTTCCGCCCCTTTGAGTAATGAATAGCGAGATCTATATCGTAAACCAGTCTCCGGGACTTTGTAATCGAAAATCCAACCATATAAGAAATATCCTCACACAATACAACAAAAAACAAAAAATGCTCATAACTGAAAACTTGGATGTATAAAGGTATACTATAGTGTTAAGCCAGTGCCGGCTAGACTGCTTTATCGAGATTTTTAATGACATCTTTAGTCTTGGCATCATCACTAGCGATATTGAAAGGGGGGAAGCACTTGAACGAGCGGATAGCTTTACCCAGCTCCTCTCCGGCATCGGGATCCACCCAATCAATCATTCCTGCCGATGCTAAACTAAGAAATGGTTTATTTCGATCAAGTCCTGGTGCTTCACCGCAGTCTGGATCCAGATAGAAATGACAAGTTGCGTGGATTACGCTGAGGTCCGTAACGCGAAAATTTCCTGATGCTGCATCCTTGTGGTCGACTTGAATACATTTCCTACTGTCGCCACTTTTGTAATATCCGGGGGACCATGTTGCCTGTTGACTGACACCCTCGGCTGGAGGATTACGTTTCGTCACAAAGTCAATCATTACCACCCCAAATCCATCGATGCCCCAGAAACTTTCTGAGTAGCGACACTGGATACTCTGAATTAAGTTATCAAATGGTGTATTTTTCCAAAGCGCGCCATTTTCTTGATTATAAGCCGTAAATTGCACGGACTCTTTGGCACAAGCCGGCGCAGCGAAAAAGTCGCATTCACAATACCCGCTCAATTTCATGGAAGATAATCTTCCCGCTAATCCCTCCGATAGCTCCCAGAGGTTTGTACATTGATTGCTAAGTTCGTTTTTGTTGTCTCGCAGATTATCCCAGTACACTGTCGTATTTTCTGGATCCGGACGGCCAAGGGGCCACCCTAGCCAACTACGTAAAATCCCCTAGCTGCGAGCCACCCCGGCCATTCGAGCCACCCCCTTGTGCCACACCAATTTGCATGTAATTTACTCCCACCCCGACAGCAAACTTGTTCGAATCTTTATAGTTTTTCATTCATATGCCTTCCTACTTCGTCGACATGCATAGATTAGACGCCAAATTCCAGCCTTTAGCCATAATTACCGCAATACCATCAAAATCCTATAAAAAGTTGTACAAACTAAAGGGGGGACCTTTATATTAAACCGTTCTTCTGCCCCTAATATGCAACCACAACTAAAAGGCTAGAATTTATCTTGTAATCGAAGTATTAAGCACCAATAAGGCAGTATTAATAAATAAAATAGTTAAAATATATTTAATTACTCTATCTATACTTAAGTATTATCTAAATAAATATCTACCCTAGCTTAAAAAATAGTAACAACTTTAAGTGCAGCTACTTAATAATAATTAAGAGATAGCACTATTAAAATAGATAAAAAAGCTATACGCTTATAGGTTCTCTCCACAATACGACTTAGTAAAATTAATAACTAGTAAGATTATATCTCGACTAATTAGTAAAAACTAGATATATTGCTTTTTTAAATATTATCTTAAACTTATAAACTATATACTGCGCTTATTTAAATATAAAAGAGAGATAGTAAATAATTCTAGTGTTATAATATATTTCTTTGAAATATATTATAAAATTATTAAAAAATATAATATCTTATTTTAAAATACTTAGAATATAAATAAAAAAAGATTTATAATTAGCTTAGCTTTAAAAGTAAGAGTCATTGTACTTATATTTTAGAAATATTAATAATTCTACCTTTATAATAGTAATAAGAAGAGTATAATAATAGTAGAGTATATATCTATAGTTGGAAAAATAATCCCTTTTATATTTATCTTTTTGAATAAAGTATATTTACTTGATTAGTATTAGGATAAGGTAGATTTATTAGGGTGGATATAGGTACTGTCACGGTTCACCTAAGGATGGATTTCCTGAATAGGAAATCTTACTGTGCTAAATATGAATCCTGTTTCAGACTTTTTTTTATCTATATAGTTATTCTTTATATAAAAATTTATTTTATTCTTATTAAATTAATTTATAAATTAATATACCTTAAATTAAATCTACAATCCAATTAGATAAATTTCCACTTAACAAACATTATAATATATTTAGTAATTAAAGCTCTTAACATATATACACTAATTACCTAAATATTTATTACATATAGGTAATTAAGATTTAATTATTAATTATAATTAAGTATTTTATAATTACTAATTATTTTTATCTTATATAAAATAGTATATATTAACTTTATATATTTAACTAACTTCAATTAACAATAATATTCATACTCTCTTAAACTTTATTAGTTAATTTATTTATTTATTAAACCAATATATCTTATATTTAAAGTTATACTTTACTTATTTTATTTATTCTACTTACATATCTTTTTCCTAAAAATTTAAATAACTAAGTTAAAAAACAATTAACCCAAAGTATTTAACTATTTTAGGTAATTCTTGATAAAAAATTCTAAAACAGATGTAACACTTTAACCAATTTAACTTCTTAGTATAAGAAGGCAATATATGTATATCTAATAGTAATTCTACTTTTAACAAATACTTTGAAGAAATAATTAAAAATTTTAATACTAGTATTCCTAAAATCTTTATAGGAAATTTTTCAACACCTGATACATATGGCCTTATAAGATCTTTAGATAAAAAAGAATTAGAAATAGAAAATATAAATCTTACAGACTTAAGCGCATTAAATATAGAATAAGAATTAAGAAACTTAATCAACAAACACATATAAAATTTAAATATAGCTATAGATTTACTAGCAGAAATAATTAAAATAACTATCTAAGATTAACTTATAGAAGACTTAGCTAGCTTTAGTAGAAATAGCTTAAGTAGCCCCTCTTTAAAAAATTTTCTTTTAATTAGGAATTAGAACATCAACTAAATTCTTTAAAACAAAATAATGAAACCAGAAAAAATAGCCAAGAAAATTATTAAATTTACTCTTACTACTCTTAAGAAAAAAGAACTTTTAAAAAAAAAGGTATATAAAAAACAACTTAATAGCAAGATACTATAAATTAGTAACTTAACTAAGTTTGATGGAAAACTAGGGAAACTTAATTACTTTCTTTATTAACTTAATATACACTTTTAATTTTAAAAAAATTAATTCTTTAGTAATAAAATTAAAGTCTTTTTTGTAGGTATATATTTTAAAAGACCAATTCTTTAAGCTTACATTAACTATAAAGAATATTATCAATAAACTTCTAAAAAAAAATAAAATATCTATATTATCTCTATTCTTACTAATTATAAAATATTTATTAAATTTCTTAAATAATAATGTAGAAAAGATAATAAGGAAACTTGAATAAGAAGGGATTTAGAAAGACTCTAATAGACTAAATTTATTTAAAACTACTTCTATAAATTTAACTAGTTTACCTTTTTTACTAATTAAAATAAATCCAACTTTTATTATAGAACTTGAGAAGATCTTAAAATTTATTTTAAATAAGATATTCTTCTTAAAAAATAAAATAAAAGAGAAGATACTTTATCTAGGATAGATATATAATAAATTATTATTAAGGTAGATAATATCTACTACTGAATTAGGTTCTTTAATAAAAAAAACCAAAATAATTACTCTTATTCTATAAATTTAAAATAATATGATGGTAAAAAATCTAATAAATTTAATTAAATTAAAAATAATAATAGATCTTATAAGTTAAGAAAGACTTTTAGCTTAGCTCCTATAAATCTTAATACCATCTAATATTGTACTAGGTTAGACTAAGGGTTTAATAAGGCTTTAAAATCTAATAAATTATTATATTATAATTATAATAAGGAAGAATACTTCAACTAAGACTATTGTATTCCTTGAAAAAATAATATGTAATAATGTAATTTTTAAATTATGTAGAATACTAATTTAAATTCTAAGATAACTTTAATCTAAATAATATAATTATTTAGTATATAAGATTTTAAAAAAATCTAGTAATAGATTTTGGAATAAGTCTTTTTTAAATTTATAAAGACTAATATATTAGGTATTTTTATAACTATATTAGAAATTATTGTGGTAAGTAATAAAGAAAAAGAGATAATTCTTGAAGAAAGAATAAAATTTAATTTATAACTTTTTTTTTATTTTTTAATTATAAAAGAATATTATTAATTTTAGGATAATTTTACTAATAGTATTTATATTACTTATAAATAATAACCTAACTAATAACTATATTAGACCTACCAAATTAAAAAAAGACTTTTTAAATAATTAATCTACTTTAATTTATAATTTTAAAATCTTATTATATATTTATATAGTATATAGTATTAGAAACTCTTTATTATATAAGAGGACTTATGGGAAGATAACTGTAGCTTCTAAAATCTTAGTTTTGAATAATTTTATACTTCTACTTTAATCTTAAATAAATAACTCTATTTTAATTGCTAATAAGTTTTTACTACTTAGATTATTATCTTCTAGTATAATAAAGAAGATCTTTAATGTTTTTAATGTTATATTATAGATATTATTAGAAATATTAGTTATAAATATATAAAAACTATGAAATGGCTTGAAGATAATTGAAATTATTAGTTTACTTTATATTATATGATGATTAAACTTTATAAAAAATAACTTGTAGATGACTTCTATATGTATAATGTTGTAATGGAAAATCTAAAAACTATTGAATCTTTTTATTTATCTTATTAAATTATCAGATATTTTTTAATTAATATTAAATATACATACTACTTTTGTAAAACTCGATTAATTAACTATCTTATGTATGAATTATAATTATATATTTATGAATATTATTATTTATATTGGATAGTTATAATTGGGTATAAAATTACTTTAGATATCTACTGATTGTTTGCTTTATTTTTCTATTATTATAACCTCTGTTTGTATAGAAAATTTAAAACTTATATTTAAAAAATAATATATTAGGATTGTTGCTGAAGTTTTTAAATAGTTACTATGTAAGGAAAAAAAATTTTAAAAAAAATCTTTAAGTGCTATTATAATTAAGATCCATTTTCTTACATAATTTGTGGATACTTAACTTTGAGCTATATTCTAGAATGGAGTAAAGTTTTAAAGAGATATTAACTCTTTTATCTTAAATGTTTCTTTATATCCTACACTAGAAGTATTATTAATTTCTTTCTTCAAAAACTAAAATAGCACTCCTCTCCTATTATTTAAGAAATTTTTTTCTTTATATATTTTTACTTTTGAGAAGAACTTTTTATTTAATATTTTTTTAATTATTATATTAATAAAAATAATAATTAAAAATTTTATTTAAAAATTATTTTTATTGGAATGATAAAAGATAATATAACTATTCTCTATAACTTATATCTAAAAGAAAATGATGATATCTTTTATTTATTTTATAGAACTATCTTAACCTTCTGTAAATACTACTCTGAAGAATAAATGGATTGTATTTACTATTAAATGGTAGTTTAAAAAATTATGGAAGGATATGATAACTTTAAGTATAAGTATAATTATTATCTTTAATAATATTTTAATATTTATATCTAGTAGAAATTGTATGAAAATATTTACTAATAATAATCTCTTTAATAAAGAGATGTTGTTAGTTTTTAATATTATTCCTTTATTTATAATAATTATTATAATTTCTAAGTAAGTGTGTATAGATATCTTTATATTTCTAATATTAATTATAAATTTCTTTTTTGTGATTTTCTTGTAATTTAACTTTTCTATAATACTCTACTACTTTATAGAGAATATGTAAATAAATAGACTAGAAGAACTAATAACTATTAAACTCTTAAAATCATATACTAAATCTTTTGAAATATAGATATTTTAGAATAGTAGTATCTAAACTACAAAAATCTTTTCTCTATTTAGAATATATATCTAGACTATTAAAAATCTACTTACCTAGAATAACTTAATTATTTTAACTTTTTTTTTATTTAAAATTTTAATCTTACCTTTTATAAGTTATTACTTTAATTAAATACTAATTTAGAAAACCTTTTTATTATTTATTTAGTTTTATTTTAAAAATCTTTAAAATAAAAAATAAACTCCTCTCCTAATAAAATTATAAATAAAATAAAAAAAGAATAAGATATTAAATCTTTAAATTAATTAGATTTTAAAATATAATATAACCTAAAAAATTTAGTTTATATATTATTAATATTATAATTTAAACTTTAAATCTTACTAACTAAATATATATAACTTTATTAATTTATATTAATAATTACTTTATATAAGCTTTACTTAATAGTGAGATCTAAGATTTCTATATTTATCTTAATATTATTAAAAAATTATTATTACTAATATAATAAAAATATAAATAAATTATTATTATTATTTTTAATAAAAACCTTCTAGAAAAAATTATATATAATATTATATTTTAATTCTTTATTAATAAATATTTTAAAATTATAATTATAAATATTTTTAAAATAATTTACTTTATAATTATAGGTTTTACTTAGTTATAATAATATAACCCTTTAATTAATTAGTAATAGAATATAGTTATATTTTCTTATTATTAATATTAATAGAAAATTCTAAAAAATAAAATAAATACTTCTTTTAAAAAAGAAGTTTATTTAAGAAATACTTAATATCTCTTAGAGAAAGAACTTTTTAATTAATTTAAAAATAAACCTAATATAGTCCACTCTATATAGATTAAAGCTAAAGAGCTATACTAAATAAATATTAAAATAATATTAATATAACTTACCCTTACCACACAAACTATATTAAGACCTAAAGATATTATTATTTTACTATTTAAAGTAAATGGATTTTCTTATTAAATATTATTAAAAGAAGGAACTTATTTTAAATTATTATCTATTTATACCTATACTAAAAAAAAAATAATAGTTTTATAAGAATATATTAATAAAAATCTTAAAAACAAATATATTTAACCTTTTAAATTTCTAATAAAATACCTTATCTTATTTATACTAAAATTAAATAAAAAACTATAAATCTATATAAATTATTGAAGTTTTAATAATATTATTATCAAAAATATAAAACTTCTCTTCTTAATTAATAAATTCTTCAATTATCTCTTAAAAGCTAAGTATTTCACTAAACTTAATATAATTAATAAATATTATAATATAAAAATAACTCTAAATAAAGAATAAAAAATTACTTTTTATTATTATTATAAATTATTTAAATATTTAGTAATATTATTTAGACTTATTAATACCTCTACTTTATTTTAAACTCTTATAAATTACATCCTATAAGAATATATTAATCGAATCTATATTATTTACTTAGACAACATTTTTATATATAGTAAAACTAAAAAAAAATACTAAAAATATATTAATATTATTATAAAAGAACTAGTTAAAATCTATCTTCTTATTATACTAAAAAAATTAAAATTTAAAGTTACTAAAGTTAAATTTTTTAGAATAATAGTAACCTAATAAAAAGTTAAAATAAACCTAAAAAAAATAAAAGTTATTTAATAATAGCTTATACTATAGAATCTCCGCGATATATAATCCTTCTTTAGATTATATAATTACTATTGAAAATTTATTTAATAATATAGTAATACTATAGCCGCCCTTACTAAACTTACTAAAAAAAATATTAAATTCAAAATAACTCTAAAAAAAATTAAAATTTTTAAAACTTTTAAAAAAGCCTTTATAACAGTTCTTATTTTATAAATCTTTAATTTAAAATTACTTATCAAAATTAAAATAGATATCTTTATAGCTACTCTAAGAGTATATTTTTTATAACTATATAAAGATAATAAATAATACTTTGTTACTTATATATTTTATAAATTTAATACTATATAATTATAATATACTATCTATAATAAAAAACTAATAATAATTATTAAAGTATATAAAAAATAGTAAATCTATCTTTAAACTAAAGAACCTTTTATTATTCTCTCAAACTATTAAAACCTTATTTTCTTTATGATTATTAAGGAATTTAGTAGATAATAAATCCATTAGTAGGAACTACTTTGTAAATATAATATAAAAATTATATATTTTAAAGATAAAGAAAATACCCTTATTAATACTATTAGTTAATAACTAGACCTTACTAAGAATATTACTCTTGATAAAAAAGTTATCTTAGTAAAAAATAGATTTAATTTAACTATTAATAAAGTATTTAATCTTATTATTTATAAGCTTAATAATAATCTTTATAAAAAACTTTTAAAAATATATAAAAATAACTTAATAGTATAAAAAATACTTAAAAATTAAGAACCTTTACTATATTTTAAAATTTAAAAAAAAATTATCTTATTTAAAGAATCTTTCTATATCTTAATAAAGAAACTATAAAAAGAAATTATCTTTCTTTATTATGATACTTTTATTTATAGATATTTAAAAATTAATAAAATATAAGAATTAATTTGTAAAACTTATTTTTAATTATAAATATGTAAAGATATTAAAAATTATATTAAGACTTATGATATATACTATTAAAATAAATTTAACTAATATAAACTCTATAAAATATTAAAATCTTATAATATTTTTAATATATTTTTTTAAATTATAACTTATAACTTTATTTAAAGATTATTTAAATCCCGCGATTTTTTAACCAACACCTTCTATAATAAAATATTAGTTGTAATATGTAAATTAACTAAAATTACTATCTTCATCCTATAAAACAATAAATAAAGAACTAAAAAACTATAACATATTTATAACTAGTATATCTTTAATAAATATGGAGTATAAATAAAATATATTTTAGACTAAAACCCCTTATTTAATAATAAGTTTTAATAGTTTATAATAAATTAAATAGAAACCAAATTAAATATTGTAACTAAGGGATATATTTAAATAGACAGCACCTTTAAATATCTTATTTAAATTCTAGAAATATACTTTTGATCCTTCTTAAATTTCTTTTAAAATAATTAACTAGTATTATTACTAATAGTAAAATTTACATATAATACTTCTTAGTATTTAATAACAAAATATACTCTATATAAAACGCTAAAAAGATGGAATTTTAAAACCTTCCTACTACTCATACTACTAAAAGAAATAGTATTAGAAGCCAAAAAATATATATAAAATATATAATCTTTTTATAAAAAACTAAAGAAAGACCTATAATTTTTATAAAAAAAAATAAACCACTACTACAATTAATAAAAAAAGTAAGTATTTTTTTTAAAAAAAGAAAATAAAACATACCTACTTATATAAAATCTTAAAACCCAACACCCTAATAAAAAATTTAACTATTAAAAATTTAACTTTTATACAATCAAACACCAACTAAGAAAATATTACTATAAACTAGATATACCTAGACCAATAAAAATTTATAGAACTTTTCATATTTTTATTCTAGAACTAGCTCCCCTAGAATTTAAAAAAGATTTTAATTTTAAAGAAATCAAATTCAACAATTTCACCAAATATAACATAAACAAGATCTTAAATAGATCTAACAATTATAATAAATATTTAGTAAAATAATCTCTATCATATAACCCAGAAGACAACTCCTAACAACCCAAAGACAACATCTCCCCCAACTTTATACAAGTTTATCTTAAGTAATCCAAGATACTCACAAAGTAGAGTACTATAAAACCAAAAAAAAAATAAAATTAACTTAAAAAACATTAAACCCCAAAGAAAACTATCCTTTTAGATTCTACTTACCTAACACCCCCCACAAAAACACTCCTCATTCAAGAGCTAATAAATAAATTTATTAAACTCTTTCTTCTACCTTTCTTACCACACAAATTAAAGGTTAAAATAAGCCCCATTTATAAAAAACTTATCCTGCAAACAAGCCTATCTCACTATTACTATCACCACACTAACATAATAAATAATAAGCATTAAAAATATTATAAAGAAGAAAAAAAAAAAGCAAACCATTTTAAAATTAATATTAAAATTTAATACAAGAAAGAAAAGAAAAATCCAAAAAATATATCATACTTCCCAATCTATATTTATAAATAAAAAATTAAAAAGAACCTCCCCCTAAAAAGATAGATCTAAAAATAAATCCTCTAAACAAAAATAATTTACTAGATTTTACTCTCCTTTAATAAAATCCCCCTACTCTACAGCCAAATCCTCTTCCAAAAACAACACCTCTTTATAAACTACACTCTCAATATACTTATTAATAATAATAGATAACTCCTTCTAACAATATAATACCTCCACCGTAACTTCTTAATAATCTTACATAGCTTTAGAAAACACTTTTTCTATAATATCTAAATATTATTAAATTATTTTAAATCTTTACTAAGCCTCCTAAAGTTCTTTCATTTTTCAAGACCTTAATTTAAAAATACATTCTACTACTAGAATTATAAATTAGAACTATAAGAAACCCAGATAAGCTTAATAAAAAAAACTACTTATAAAAAATCACATTACACCCTAACTAACCTAGGCAAATACATACTTTACACCTAAATAAACCCTCTATAGTAATATACTATTAACCAATATTTTCACAATAGATACACAATTACTATACTTATTCCTTAAATTACTTAAACTCTACCTCTTACTTAAAATAATACTTTATTAAAGAACTAATCCCTTTTTATTTAATAACTCAATTACATTATATTTATATTATCTTAAAATATACCTACTAAATATTTTAAAGATTAAAATTTATTCTACAAAAACTACCTATTCACAAATTTATATACTACTTTTACTTACATAATCCTATATACTTTTAAAGTTTCTTATATAAGAAAAATCTTTATATATTTTTCTTCTATATAATAATAAAATCTTATATAAAATTCTTACTATATAGACTAAAATTTTATATAAATTTTTTTATACTACAAAATCCTCTAGCAAAAGAACTTACATACTTACCCTTCCTATATAAAATCCCTAACTCCACAAATAAATTTACTATATAATCTTTAAAAAAAAAAAAATAATATTATAGTTCACCTAAGGATAAATTTCTTGAATAAAAAATCCTACTATACTAAATATAAATCCTATTTTAGACCTCTTTTTACTTATATAATTATTCTTTATATAAAAATCTATTTTATTCTTATTAAATTAATTTACAAATTAATACACCCTAAATTAGACCTACAGTCTAATTAGGTAGATTTTTACTTAATAAATATTATAATATATTTAGTGATTAGGGCTCTTAATACATATGTACTAATCACCTAGGTACTTATTATATATAAATAATTAAGACTTAATTACTAATCATAACCAAGCATTTTATAATTATTGATTATTTTTATCTTATACAAAATAGTATATATTAACTTTATATATTTAATTAACTTTAATTAATAATAATATTCATACTCTTTTAAACTTTATCAATCAACTTATTTATTTATTGAACTAATATATCTTATATTTAGAGTTACACTTTATTTATTTTATTTATTCTATTTATATATCTTCTTCCTAAGAATTTAAATAACTAAGTTAAAAAACAATTAGCCTAAAGCGTTTAACTGTTTTAGGTAATTCCTGATAAGGGACCCTGAGACAGGTGTAACAGGTACTTAATAATAAAGAGATATTTAACTAGTAGTTTATAGTTAAGTAACTTTAATAATACTTTGAGTTTACTACTTTAAAAATTTCTAGATTTTGTTATCAACTTCTGCTTCTAGATAGCTACAGTAATTACATATCTGTAGATTTTATTAAATTTTACTTTTAACATAATATTATTATTTTCTACCTTCTAGATTATTCTACATACTTATTATAGTCTTTTAATGTAGGGGTATTTATATATTATAAAAGGAACTATAATTATCAAATTATTAAGTTTTATTTATTAAATAGTATTAAGATTATTAAAAAAGACTTTATTAATATTATATTAGATATCTAAAAGTAAATATTTATAATATCTATTATTAAAGAAGGATGAAAGAATACTAGTATTATACTATTTAATTTTCTTAAGATTCTAAAGCAAATCTTTATATTTTATAAAGGGAATTATATAAATTTATTATAAAAGTTAGTAAAACTATAATAATTAAAAAAAAAAATAGATTTAGAGATTAAAATATCTTACTATTTAGTTATATTATATCTTTATATTAAAGATATTTAAAGTACTCTAAGTAAAGAACTTGTTATATTACTTAAGGTTAAACTTAAAAAAGTAATAAAATATATAAAAATTATTAGTACTATAGATTTCATTTGTAATATAGAGCTAGATAATCTTTGAAAGGGTATAACTCATAAATAAAATAAAGGAGAATCTGGAGGCCTTACTTATGTATTAAAAGTAAAGATCTTCGATAATTAATTAAAGTATTAACAAGTAATATAGACGAAAGCTCGAGTTGTGAAGAACGAAGCAATGAAATAGAGAAAGCAAACGCGTGCTGCTATTGCAGCGCAGCTATAGTTCATAATAGAAGAAGCTGAATAAACATTATAATTTTTTTTATTTTTTTATTTTTTTACTATGAAAACTGTTGAAATAATGTGTAATTACTAATTTAATTTAATTTAATTTTGGTATGTTGTGAGGTGGCTCAAATGGCCGGGGTGGCTCGCAGCTACGGGATTTTACGTATTGCCATTACCCATACCGTTCTCCCAAAGGCCTAACTGACAATAAGGACCAATGAAGTTCGTAGCCACAATGGAATTATCTTGAGATATAAGGGGTCTCTTTTCCGTCGGTACTGCCGTGGTCAGGTACGTAAGATCTTCGGATATCCAATTTGGATAGACAGGCGCTGGTGGAGCCACCTTTCCAGTATTATTTCCCATCTTGTTTATGCCAAATCAAAATATGAATTAATTAAGGGTAGAATCTATAGATCTAAAATATTTATGCGATAGTAGGTAGGATGCTTTTGGAAATACATGTGAGCTTGACATGCAGGATATCTTTTGAGAAGAACGGTGAATTGGATTCAGTTGTGCTTTATTCAATGGCTCGCGGAGCACTAGGAATTCTATACACCTATACAGAGTGGTAATCGAGCGCTTGTTCTAGATAATGTGATGTTCTTTATTATTATGATTAAACTGTTCTATCATAGCTGCATGCTATTCTAATTTAGGGATCCCTAACATGTTACTAAGATTCTAAACCAACAATTGAAATAGCGTATATAGCACTCTGCCTCAGAGTCCTTGATAATTTCACTGGGTTGGAGTAGGTCATATATATAACGACAACTTTTATACGTTACGCGTACTACTTCTTAGAATAGACACCATATACAGTACGTACTAATGCTCGTAGCTTTTAGGGCGTAACAACATGATTGTAACAAGAACCCTGAGATCTGGCATTAAAACCTTTCGCCGTCTACATATCTATCTAAACATCATTGATTATATAATAATGTAGTCTATATTCTTACCCAAAGCGCTTGTAAAGTAAATCTTGAGCCTGCTTATTGAAACGAGACAACACAACAACCCTCAAAATTCCAACAATATGACCCCTCCAAACCAACAAGTTTTAAACCGCTGCCATAAGTAACTAGAGTAGGACTTCGGTACTTAAAACCGGTGTTAGGCTACCACCAATTAATCCCCTTGAGATGTATCTGTCTCCCGAGAGAAGACTAGCTTAAGCTGGTCGAGAGACATTGAGTCTACTCCGAGATATCAATCCTAGGTTTGTATTTTGACAAACGCCTGTATTTTACGATAGGTCCTGCTAAATACCGACCAACCATGTATATATGGACTGTACTCTAGCTTTTTCTCATGATATCCGGTTCCTAAGAAAGGATTCTGGGTTCATATCGAACATCATACTATTTAATATTTACAAACTGTGATCATTGAGATATCAGCCATATGGCCATATGCATATGACGTCATGATGAAATATGCGTAGCTATAGGCGCATACTATACTTTATTTCTCTAGCCGGTAGCCCCATAGTCAATTTAGAAAAACAGATATACTCCTCAATCAAAATCTCAATCTGAGGGATGAGACAAGATGCATACGCCGTGTCAACTTGGGAGTACTCCATTGTGATGTTGTTGTTCCCAACGGCTCTCAGAAGACTATTGTTTCATCAAAATATGGATATCGTTGTTGGCTAGTTAGGCTCTAGCAGTCTCGGCACAGGTTATAGAATCCTTTAATGGGTCTACAAACAGTCTCGGCACTGGGTCTACAAACAACAACAAATGATCTGTCCTAAAACAACACTGAGTCTAACCACCAAAGATTTGGAGTGCTGATACATTCATGTACGAAAATTTGGCGGCGTGGCTAGTTTGCTTTTCGAGCGGCAAAGTATATGGTAATCTATCTATGGCGCTACTGTGAGATTCTTATTCCCGCGAGTGGGGATCTATTCTTTCCACTTAAAACAGAGCAGTTTCATGAGGCGAAGACTACGAGTTACTCCCACGCATAAAACTCCACTTCTAACTGTGAGTAGTCCCGGCTCCAGGCGCTTGAGGCAAAGTTGTTTGAGGCCTCAAAGATACTCCAACAACTAGTAGGCGCCCATAATAACGAAAATTCCATAAAACCTGTGGCATAGAAATTTCGAAGCTGCCAACGTACTGTTTCGAAACTGAGCTGTACCAACGGTAGTCAATTCCTTTACGTGGATACATCTGAATCTATGAGGGATAGATGTTAGGGGATGTTTGGAACTCCGTATCACCCAATGTTAGCTCGCTAGGTATTCGCAAACTCTAGATCCGAATACGTAAGCAAGAATTTTGAAATGTCTTCTGCATAATCTTCTATACGTATCCTATGTACATAGCCTCACCATCAAAAAAACACAGTTGAAACAGCAGAAAAAGTCTGAATGTTAGAATTATGCTTTACTTCCAACAAAAAGAAAAAGAAGAAAAGGAAGAAAGAAAAACCCCTGGGAGAGAGAATTACTGAAGGAGCTGCAGCCCAAGGTCTATATATTCGAAGCTAAGTTTAAGACTTTCTAAGAGATATCCCTACAGTCGATATTTTGAATGCATTATCCAAGCTTCACTTCTTCTACTATTATATTTCTTGGAAGCTTCACTATTCCATCTTTAAGTTCTCGAGCCCCTGCTAGTCCGCGGCCCGAGTAAAACTCCTATTGCTTTTGGCGTTTAAATATATAAAAATATTTACTCTGGATATTATTATATAAATATTACCAGGACAGAGCCCTAGCAGGGATTCCCACTATCTCGACAGTTTTACAACGTCACTACTTTCTTTCGCCAACATTCAGAATCATCCAGGATGGTTAACTACAAGAGCCTGTCAGCGATCTTCATCGCAGCCACCCTAGGAACTCAACCCGTTTTTGCTGCCGGACTATATCCTAGACAGAGCCCCGACGAAATTAACATCGATGAACCAGCAAGCGATGACTCCGACAATTCCTCAGGAGGACGCCAAATCTACAGGTTCTACAACCAAACGGCTCTAGTGGGTTATACACCTTTACCGGTTCCAAAGGGTTCGAACATGAGCCAGGACATATTTTTGAGAAACCTTGGGACTTATCGGCCCGGGGGTTTCCAAGCCGTCATTGAGCAATGCCTTAATCAGTACTCTGATCGTACGAAACATTGCACCACGCGGTACAGCCATGCAAACGAAGAAGGATTGGAAGGAGATCAACGTAGTAGAGCGATTCTCTGTTGTCGTGATGGTTACAGCATATATCTCTATAACGATCGATCAAGTCTCGATCCGCGCCCCGATGTTCGCATAGACTGCTTCGCAGCTGCTTTAATTGCGAACGAGACGTTGAGTGCCCTGCTTGATCCAGAGACCTGGAGCCTTGGATTCGCCTTCTCTGCAGAACCCGAGATAATTAATCCAAGAACCAACGAAAGTCTCACTCATTTGACTGATAGCTATTGGAGCTTCGATCGAACTTGGAGCATTAGTACTTTTTACGATTCCGAGGCGAAATGCCCAATTCAGGACCGCTATACTTGGGTTGAAGTAGGGGAATGGGGTGCTGACGATAACCCTAACAAGCTAGTATCTTCTGTTTCTATAGTTATGCCTCCTGCGCCAACAATGGTAAGAGATACGTTCAGGGTCATGCCTCCTCAGACAACGATGATCAGAGATACGTCCAGAGCCATGTCTTCCCGGACAACAATGACGAGAGATACGTCCAGAGCCATGCCTTCCCAGACAACAATGACGAGAGATACCTCTACAGCCTAGCCGCCTCTACGGACTACAACGATTACATGGGAGATGAGGATGATAGCACAATGAGTACGGATGGGAAAACGGGGGGAAGAGGGGGGGGGACAGAGAAACCCAAAGAAACTCTTTTTTGTTATTTTTTTCTTTTGGTTAAATGTTGCTGGTTATTATTTTGGGTTCAGTCAGGCCAAAATAGAGATACTATGAATCAGAATTCTACTTACGTTACGGATGCGCAGGATGCAACCGCCACTCTGATTCAAATTGCTGTCACTATACCTACCCAAATCAGTAGTCAGATGGGAGCCGAAGGCGAGGCACAATAAAAAATGCGAGGTTATAATTGCATATTCATTGCGCTTGAATTACTTTTCCTTGACGTTTAACCTGTATTTCTTGATAACTATATGCCCCGAATGTAACTAGGTTGCGAGTTCCTGTATGTATTTATTTCCCCGCTAAAATAATCGAGCTTACGATCCTAAGATATTCATTCTTATTATGCCCGATACTCTTTTGAAGCTCCCGGAGGAGAAACCCGTATTATATGTGTATGTGTATGTGGATCTTGTCTAACGAGCGAGCTGAATGCGTTGAATACATACATCCATTATCATACTCGTCTAATTGCGCACAAAATATCCAAATTGAAAAGCTAATCCACTCTATCTGTTTTTAATAATGATTGTTTAGGTAATGCGTAGCGCTTTCCAGTAATAGTGGCCAATCAAGGGGGGGTTCGGATCCTTTCGCCAGAAAGACGCTTTCGTCCAAACATTCTTACTAACCTTTGGCGATCATCGTATTTGAATTGATAGTGTATTAAGCTTACCTGGTGCGTATGCACGGCCCGCTGACTAGGGCTACCATACATTTTGAAATATCGTATCCTCACAAATTCTGGAGTATGGGTATTTCCCGTTCCGGATCGTTCGCACAGTTCGGACTCCTGCTCAAAAAAAAAGTCTGGGCATCTTGTATTGAAAGTTGTAGGCCGGCGCGATATCCGTATATATACTTGATTCCCAGCACCTGTCTTGAAACTATACTCGAGTACGTTAACTGTAAATATATATCCGCAGATTCGGAATTCCGCAAAAAATCATTGGGTCAAATCCGAATGGTTTTCGAGAGTAAAATTTTGGCTAATAATAGTTTATATCTATCGTGCGAGAGGAATTCTCCTTGTAAACTTGATCCCGTACGAGCAACACATGCACATCGAAATAGAGTGGAGCCCATGCATGGTTGGGTGTATTCGACAATCCTTTTGGTCCTCGACGATTTTGCCTTGTTAGGCACCGGGTTGCGGTAAGCCCGGCACTTATAAACAAAACGGTCTCACCCCCTAAATTTTGACAGAAATGAGATATCTAGGTAGACATCGGGGTTCTGGCCAATTTGGCCGAAGGAGTTTGATCTCATTTCTTCGTCTTGGAGTTTCGGGAGTCTCCTCCATCCAACCTTGCTAGGGGAGTTATAACGTTAGATCTGCCCGCACTAAGCATTATGAATCATATTACACATGTAAGCTAGCTCAAGCCCTGATGGTTGTAAGATCTAGAAAGGTGGGGCTTAAGAGCTTGATCTGAGCTTCTTGATATGGTAGAATCGCATGTGATAATCCAAAGGCCCAACCGACCAGAGTGGATTCGATTCGATATTTATAGGCATCCAATTTTCGCTTGGGTTTCTGCATGAGGCTCATATCATGCATGCCTGTAGGCCGCGTTGTTGTTTTGACTTTTCAAAATTTTGTCATTTCGGAAGCTTGTGTTGTTTGGCTGTCAAGCTCGGGACAGCAAGCCCTCAAAGAGGCAACTTGTTTCAATTTCGGGATGGCATAATACAGGCATCAACATCGACTCAAAATTACCTTCGCATGTCGTGTCATGTTACACTGATACTTTGATTATTCAAACAGGCCGTAAGAGATTCCCAAAGCCTAATCACCAGGACCCTGCCATGCCCTCCGTCGACCCTTCCCCGTTGTCTGAGATAATGTTACACAATACGTTGACAAAGCGGATTCGGTGATGAGACTGGCGTATTCTCGGCGTATTCTAGAATGTGTTGATAACCTAAAAATACAACATGGCCAGCAGGTGGCTGCGCTGCGACATATTATGATCCTAATCAGACGCTGTGCGCATGCACTTGTCTGGTCGGGGAAATTTTATATGCCTTTTGTAATCACTGGCTTGAGGCTGATAAATATGAGCTAGGCTTTAGGAGGCTCTCTCCTTTCGATAATTAATCCCTGCTTAATGGTTTATGAAAGATAATGAATTCCCAATATGTTATTATTCGCACGTCGGAATGAGACCGATATGGCCTGACAATTCCATTTTGGCCAAAGAGGAGGCGAAAACTTTTTCAGATTCCTCTTAAATTATGATATTTTTCTCCTTACATTACGTGATATATTTTCTATCAAGATTCATCTCGATTCTTTTAATTTGCGTGAAGAAGACTTGATTGTCTAAATATATAAACTTAGAACGCCAATAAGAAACCAAGGAAACCGATTGCAGCAGCTGAGCCCAAATTGACACCTGATGCTCCATTGCTAAAGACTGGCGCTGGCTGCGAAGAGCTTTTACTAGCGCTACGGGCCGTAGTGGCAGTGGCAGCGGGGACAACTTGGCCGCTATTTTGATTAGCAACAGAACTAGCTTTCTCCCTTTCGGGATCTTGGGGCTTAGATGTAGCTTTAGCCCCTGGAGCCTTCGTAGAGGAACCTCCCTCGACGGAAGTACTGGTACTCAGGCGAGATAAAACCGATGCGGGGATGGTACTCGGTCCGTATTTGCCAGAAACATTCGGACCGCCAGGGCAGATATTGCACCAATTGTCATCGGTTGGCTCGGGGAAAACATTTTTTTCGGAGCAGTACCAATGTTCGATTGATTTTTGCCCACAGATGAACCCGCATTTGGGGTCATATTTGGCTGGGCATGTGCTTTTGCTTTTAGGGGCGACGCTTGTTGCGGATGGGGCTGATGACGTGCCGGAAGCTTTGTCCACGGCAAGGGCAGACCCGCAGAGAGTGAGTAGGCTGGTAGTTGTTGGTTGATGTTATGAGTAATCATTCTGAATCAGGGCCCTTGTATCAGATCAACAGCTAGTTAGGACGAACCTGAGGAAAACGAGCGACTTCATTATTTTTTTTCCCTTATCAGAATAAACGAGAGTGTTGGGGAAAATGTGAGTGGAAAATACAGGAATTCGAACCTATAAGAAACGTGTAGACACAGGCATCTTGACTGAGACTGGATCTGATATTTATGGTTCTTTGATCATAATCTAGACCTTTCCCGAGCTTTCAACATTCCCGAAGTACCTTTGAATTGGTGGACGTCTTCGATTGTGATGTGCTAAATCGGTATCTCGTTCCCAGATGCCCCGCTATCAAGCGAATATCTCCCACATATTTTCGCACCCCAAAAATACACCAGAGTTCGCTGGTAGCTGGCACCGGGTATACATACATTCATTATTGCCTTCCCAGCCGGGTTGCGGTTTCGCATGCGAACCGTTCCCTGGATTCTGATGAATGGTTGTGTCCTTCTCGATGGCAACCGGCACACTAGACTAGTGGATAATCTGAACCGACAGATTCCAACTTCGATATTTGACAAGTATAGTCGGGGCTTAGCTCCAGCTTGGGTTAAGAACCACTACAATAGTAACATCGATCAAAATGGAGTTCAGAAAACCGTTTTTCCTGCAAGCTTGTGGCGCGCATGGGCGGCTAAAGCACTGAATTTCTAGGCAAAAGCTTGTGATACCAGAATCGAGGCTTTGACATGCGAGAAATGTGACTTAGAAATTTGACGTGCATTTTCTAGAGGCTTTGAAATTTCGAACATCCCATTGTAGATCGGTAAGTTACCCAAGTGACCTCGCAGTTTGGGAACCGCTGTTTCCAGAAGGTGAGTAATGTCCGCCTGTTTCAACCGATCCAGAATTATGTCAAGGGTGGTCTGCTCCGCCAGGGTCTTACGGGCGTCAAGTCGAACCGAGATATCCATTTGTCATCTCTTCCCATGCAGAGGAGGGGAGGCGACGGAGCAGTAGCCTGAATATCAGTCCAGGTTCGCGCATGATAGCAGAGGGGCATACGTATGGGGCAGAAAAAAGTCTTGGGTTTCAGTCAAGCCATTGGTGTTAAATTACGAATACGGTTCGCCCTTGCCTCCCGCTTCGCACCGACGATAAGTTCCGCTGCAAGTTTGAACTCGGCAGGAAAACCGGTTTTAACCCAATTAACTGTTAATTCGTCTGGTTTCTTCGGTTCGTCGAGTCCACGACATCATAGCCGTCGTCAAAACTTACCAGCTCTGAACATGTCTGTAGTTTAACCGCCTGAAGCTGGAATTTCGAAAAGGCGACGAATACAATGGGTAATATTGATTCTTGCACGGGTGTTTTCACCTTCGCTTTTGCTACTTCGCCAAGGCCATCTGACTCTTCCCAATTGTGTCAATAACTATTCCATTCAAGCCCTTGCCAGAACGCTGAAATACTGCTTTGCTTTCAAAATTTTTGATTCCAAACCATGACTACGGCTTGACATATAAGACTAGATATGCGACACTTAGCGTAATTACAATCGATATGATCTATGAGTTTTCGGGCCATTTGCATTCCACCACATCACGTTAGTCAGCTTTGTCCGGAAATTTTCAAGGCTTATATCTTCCCAACCTCGTATTTGATCTCTGACACCGCACGCAGCCTGGACTGAGGCTGAAGACCTGAAGACCTGATTTGTACGGCTCAGATTTTCACATTCATCGTAGGTGCGAGCCAGAGTAATACCGAGTACTTTACTGGCAGACCAGCTCGGTTCCCCGGTAATAAGATAGAGTAATCTATATTTGGACTTGCTCTGTCCCTCATTCTCTTTATCTTTGACAGACAATTAAAGCAGCGGACCATCCCCCGGTCTTTCATTCGGGGTTTACAAATTCAGCCACAAACGTTGCATTCGACGTACTAAACATCATCTGTCACCCTTACTTAAAGTATTTACATTCCCGCCCGGGGGTTTTTGTTGTTGTTCTGGAAAACCGAGTCGATTTGAGGGGAATTTCGAGGAGGAAGAAACCGTCCGGCCTTTTGAAGCTATTCTCCAGTCGTCTCCATTGCATCACCGTATTGGAAAAAAAAAAAAAGAAAAGGAAACAGGCTAGCTAGGTTTAATGCAGCGAGGAAAGGGATACTAAATTGGGCCTTCTCTCGTTCCATCCCTTCGGTTTGCTTTCCTTTAATTACGAGACATCAAAACCCTCGCAGCCTGTTCTCGATTTCTCCTTTTATATAATTGTCACACAGGCAGTGAGCACACCACCGACAGTGCCTGCTCAACAAAAAGACCGACAAGAAGGCCGACAAGAAGACCGAGAACGAGGACGTAGGGAAGAAGAGCGTCTGAAGCCTGATATCGGAGGAGACCGAAGAACCGAATCCAACAAGATATTCGCCCACCACGAAACCATTACTACGACCACCACGACTCCCAGTATACGTACCGGCTTGCAATTACTGGATTTACATACTTCGCATATAAATCCTCACGATGTCTTCGTCGCCACGGGCTAGCCGCCATTCGGCATCCTTCGACCGAGCTGAATCCGACCAGCAGCAGCTGTCGCATGCAAGAAACTCAATCGACAAGAAAGGCAAAAGGAGAATGTCAGCAGAGAACAACATTGACCTGAACCACGACAACACATCGCCCAGCAATGGCCATGACTCGCGGAGGAGCTGCGAGAAGCAGAGGGTGCGGGGCCCGTCAGCGTTCTCACGTCTCCCGAAAGAAATCATGCAGCAGTATGTCCCATCCCCATCTCTAAAATGTAGCTTGTCTGCCTGGGTATCTATCCATCCATCGACTGGAGCATCTTGCGTATCCCTTCGATATGATACCGGTAATGAAGCTAGACAGACGGGTGTTTCTCGCGATGGAACCACGCTAACGCTGACAATGCGTTGCCACGGTCATACAGGATCCTGTTCTTCGTCTCCCCCAACGAATTCGATTCCCTTACCCTCATAAACTCCTCCTGGTATCAAGCCTCCCGATCATGTCTTCTCTACGCCCGGCAGCTGTCGCAATGTGGCGTTTCGGTATCCAAGGATATCGAAGACACTCCGGAGAACCTCACCTCGCTCGTTCGCCAGTTTGGTCGCGCTTCGCGAAGAGGCTTGTTTGAATCCATGCTCCGCCCGGAGACAATAGAGATTCAGTTGATATGCCGCAGCTTGTCCTCCTCCGCAGCTGTCCCCGGCGGCGAAGTATTCAAGTATGAATTTTCACCTAAAGGGACACACTTAGTCGCCATCTCCTCCTCAAGAATGGTTGTGATCGATATCGCGACACCGTCAAAGGACTTACCCGTGACGATCAAGCGTGAACTCAAGATTCTACGGCGACCAATCAGTGCTGCCATCTTGGACAACGGGACTATCATGGCAGTTCTCTCGACGGAGCATAAGGTCAACATATACAACTTAGAGGGCAAGAATATCAAGCGGGTGAAATCACTGGACTTGGACAATGCTCCACGCGCAATAGCGCTAGCTCCCGATGGCACCGTATTGGCCGTAGCATACGATGGGGGTGTCGAGGTTATCTCACTTGCTCCTGATTTTGAACAGAAACGCGCGGTCAAATGTGATCTTGTGGACACGCTCTGTTTCTCTCTGGACGGTACAGTTCTTATTGGATCCACCTTGAACTCAGGCAGCCCAGCCACCGTTGTAATCTCAGCGCCGTATTTTTCCGATGTTATGGTCGCTACGGAGTCCTTGGTTCAGATGTGGACGACGCAGATCTTGTTCCCCACAACTTCAAGGGATATCTCCCATGCCACATTGCTGACACATCATGGCGACAATTCATCGTGGACGTTCACCTATGACAAAGCGTTTGCTGCCTTCCGAGCCGTTCGGGTGGATGACCTGAGGAATGGGCATACGTATTTTTCGACCCCGTCTACAAACCCCCTTCCACCAACTATGTTACCGGCCCCGAGCGCCGATGGTGGGGTCGTCGCCTCCGGATTCGGTTCCGCCTCAGTTTGGATTTACGGGATTCCATCGGATCTGGAGAATCCTGCAGAGTCTTCAAATGAGGCCAGCGGAAGCAACTCTCGCAACAGTCTTATGATTGGAGCTACCTTTGTGCCTTGGCAGCATTCTGTCGAACGCAGTAGGAACAACTTTGTCCAGGGGAGGATGGTTGGAGAAGTGCCAGGCCTAGTTGGGTTGAAGTTCTCAATGACAAGTAAAGGCGAGAGGCTCATCGCTGTCGCTGCCGGTGTCGAGAGTGAATCGTTTGACGAAGGTCCGGAACCCGAGATATTAGAAGGTGGCCGAGTAGTTCTATATAATTTTGCGAGAAGCCCAAGCATAGGAGAACGGAAAGTCATTTCAATTGATGTCGGGGACGGCTCTAACGTCAAACTAGAGGAACTCGAGGAACAGCAGAATGACATGGAGGCAGAAGTCAACATCGTCAGGCGACGGACTGTGGCTCAACGACAGAGACGATCTATCATCGGACCTTCGCCATCAGTTCCTCCGTTGCCCGGTGTCGCATCATTGACTTCCCATACCAATGGATCTACGACTAGTATCGCCACGACGCCAACTATCTCGCGCCAAGGGACTGATGTTTCTCACGCTGAAGATGACGAGGAAGGTGTGTCGTTGAACGAGGCCATAGAATGGTCATACTCGCATACCGATACTCGGTCTCATACGATTCTTCAACGGGCAGCCACAGCTGCACGAGCTAACGCTGAACGAACACCCCGCCGACGTGCGGATGCTGCTCCAGGACCAAACTTCGCTGTCACCAACTATCGTTTACTTGGTCTCCGTGAGGAGGAGTGGGTGGAACCACCTCCGCCTTATGTTGAAAAACTCACGGCAATCCCGCTTTATGACTATGAGGCAAGGCTACTAGAACGTGCGAGAAGCATGGGCATCCTTAACCCCAACGAGCGGGTGCGTAGGCGAAGTAGCAGCGGCGAATTAGATATTGACAGGAGAGAACGTGACCCACTCGCCTCTGGAGCGTCGAGTCCACGGCTTCGACGGAACGTTCCAAGTTTGAGGATAACAAGCCCTGTTAGTCCCGGCGGCGGCGGCCTCTCGAGGAACGGATCTGTTAGCGCTGGACCCAGTACAACCTTCCAAGGCTTCAACTTCGCAAATACGTCAAACTCCAATACGGGAACTCCACCAACCAGCAGCTCTGGTTTTGCATCAGAGTCGAGGCGGCCTTCAACAGCGCAGTCGATCTCTCGCAGGAACTCCATTCAACGCGAACCACCTGGCGGTATACTATCTACTATCAATGACACCGAGAGATCGTACCCCCCTCCCAGTCCGCAGCCTTCCCGCCCGAGTATGGAATCTCAATACTCTGTGCCTCAACCACACCCACACTCTCAAACTCAAAGGCCAATAACCCCAACAATGCGTCAACAAGACTCCTCAACGCAAAACAATTCGCGTCCCAGGTCAAGAGATCCAGAGAGCATGCCTCAAAGAGTCTTTTTCGACGAGCGATCAGCAGTTATTCCGCCCGTGCCGGCCATTCCAACTCAGTATCGTTCAAACTCCATGCCGCTGGAACAGAATATGGCATCAATCCAAGGTCTACAACAGAGAGCCAAAACGGAACGTCCGCAGTCTGCGATGTACTCTCACCCAGCTCCCTTTGCGCAGCAATCCAACAACAGTGTAACTTCTCTACCAAGTTTTGACACCAACAGGCCATCGAGGATGACAATATCCCCTCGAGCAGCTAGGATCCCTCCGCAACCAAGCACACCTCCTGCGACGCAAGCTCAGTTTCAATCCTCGCCTCCTAGGCCTACCTCAATGGGACAGCACCCACCGCCGCAAATATATCAAACACACCAGTCGCCCCAAACCCCACAACAACCAGCGGGTCACAACCTTCTACCCCTCATCTCACGGCTTCCTTCGCGCCGGTACGGTGGACATAATGAGACACCGTCCAGCCCAGTCTTGTCGATACCCTCTGTCACCTCTGCTTCACAACCAGTGACTCCAGTGACACCGCTCGGACTATCTGCAACATCTGCAACAGCACCCGTGACTCCTATCGTTTCTCGCAATGTTACATCGAACCCTCGAGGAATGATGCCAGTTTCGGCCATGGTTGCCCAACCAGGACCTCCGCCAGGGAGCTCAGGATCTACGCACAGCAATTCATCAATTGGGCATCCACAGTTCAGGACCACAATAACGGGCGGCAATCAGAGGAATACGCTATCTCTCACAGTCTCCCCGCCACCACTTCAGCAAACAACCTCTGTCCCAACAATCAATACCCCTGCCCAGCAACCTACAGCAAATCGTGGCGGTGGTACCCAGCGTTCGAGGTCTCGCGGACGGCGCGGTCAGCACTCAGTCCAAACAGGATATGTGAACCCGGCGTTTATGACAGTCCCCAATGGACCACCTGGTGCAACTCAGGTTGCGTATGCACCAAATCAGGTCGGAGAACGTCCACTCCCGTCACCCGGGCGAAGAGCAAGTCGTCGCTCTCCACTCCATGGAGGATTTTATGCACAAGGAGCGGCAGGAATGCCCGGTACAAGCAATACGTCGGTAAATACCCTCACTCGTGGTAACAGCCGTGCAGAGCGATCAGCGGCCAGAGCTGCATCCACAAAGAAGAAGAAGGGATGGGGACGAAAGGGGGGTAAAGAAAAGAGTGCCGGGGCCATGATGATGGAGAATAATCGTGCAGCGGCTATGCAGCATCAAAACCAGTCTGCTTACGGTGAGAACAGCAATAGAGGAAGAACACATGTCGCCGGCGGTGGAGGAATGGATGATAGCTTTGAGGTTGTAAGACGGAGTAGCGGGAACGACGATGGAACTGCGGACAAGGCCAGCTGCTCGATAATGTGATACCACCTAATCAACTTATAAGTGTGGTTGTAACATCAAAAATATTGGTGATGCCCTTATGCAATGTATGACTGTATTTATCATTCTGTGTAATAGGCTTTTTTGTGTTTTATCCTTCTTTTTTAGCACGTTCTGTCTTTCTTTTGTCACATCATTTCAAAAAATGCACGGGAAGCAAGCGCAAAGGGTATTGAGCCGGGTTTGGATATTTCAAAAATCATGGAAAACATAGCGGATTGATTTACGTAACTAAAGTATATAGATTGCAACTTGCGGGTAATAAGCTAGCCCAGTATATTAGTAGTATAGTAATACAATTCTGTCCTTGAGCAAAAAAAAGCCCGGCTATATTATATGTCTTTGATACGATAGTATCAAGATGGTACATGCGCTGACACTATATTTTGCTATTGAGAGGGTCCTGTCATAGGCGGGGCCAGCCCCTACGCCTTGGCTGGACACCTGACAGGCCAAATAGATATTAAGTTTTAGTATAGGAAACAAGTTAATTGCAAGAACCAAATGTACACACGAATGGATGAAGGTGCTTCCGAATACCTGTACCACATTCCCTAGAGATTTTATACTCCACAGGGAGTCGCTCGAGGAAGTTGTTTTAATATACTCCGACGTTTTTGTGGCGGCCCCGTTGTATTTTTCCATCGATGTTCCACTTTGCTCTCTTGAGCAATGGCAATGGATGCATCAAGCTTTGGTCTCTTCCGAGGCGGTTGCTCCATCGACTGTAGGTTTTCCTGGTACTGCTCGAGTTTCCGCTGTCCAGGCTTAGAGGTGGGATTAACCGGGCTAACTATTTCGTTCGAGTTACGGCTTTCTAGACCCTGGGGTGGTGCACAAAATGCAATGCTTCGTTCTTCCTCCCTAATTCGGTCCGAGACGTAATTCACGGAATTGTAGACGTCATTCGTGCACTTTAGTTCTGGCGGGAAGCGGGTGTGGTAGTATGAAGCAAAACGAGATATTATATCAGACAAGAAACAAAGGAATGTATGTGGACTCGAGCAACAAGCCTATGGATATGATATATCAGTAAGGTCTGCATGAATAAAACATCATAGGGGAGGTGCTTACCGTTAAGAAAGCTACCATGCATTCTTCTAGATCGCGAATAGAATTGATGATTCCAGCGAGGAAATGATCAGATACCGCGCATAATATAGGTAATAATTTTCGACATAAAGAATCTTCTAAGAAGCTGAGAACATCATGTCGCTGATCGAGATTTAGATCTGGCGGTCGTCGTTCTGAGATAGGCTTTCCCGATGCCTCGATCGTTCCGCATATATAGAGAAATATGTTACTCGTGTCTCGGAGCTCTAGGTGATTCGAGATTAGCCCATTAACATTATTTCTCAAATTTGTACATTTTTAAAACATTTAAATACGTACTTCTCAAGAAATCCAACGTAATAGTAATAAAAAGAGTTTTGGTAAGGGATTCCCATGATGGCCGAGTGGGCTTGGTAGAATCTGGACTTGGTGAAGGGTCAATGGCTTGAAGGGTTCCGAGCGTAGTCGCCTCGACGGAAGATAGGACGGACGGTGAACGATTGGGATCGACAGCGAGAGACATTCCTGGTTCGAAAGGCGCTGTGGAATCCCAACCCGAGAAATCGGTCAGGTCGAAAAGGAGGTCGTCGGTGTTGAAATCACCGATCATGTTAAAAGGCGGGTCTAAAATCGAGAAGCATGGCTCCAACAGCATGCCCTGGTCCAAGTTCTCCATAAATTCGAAGCCTTGCCGTATCTCAGCCCACATCACAGATATCAACTCGTCAAAAATATCCTGTTCATGCATTCCTGTGTCTGACACTGCAGGCAGACATCCCTTCCATTCTGAAGCTGACTTCGCGAATTCCACGTCTTCCTTTTCAGATAAACCGCTTTCCGTGGACTGCGACATTGCGTAGCATAAGTGCAACATGCAGTAAAGTGACTTCAAATCGTCGGGTATATTCTTCTTTTTGTCGTCAATGAATTCCGAGAGTGTTCGGTAACCAATTTTTAGTATGTTTTCAACGTCCTTGAGATCTAAGACAAAGCGTTTAAATTCATCAGACTTGTAGGGGCTAGCAGCCTGAAGTTTTTCAAATGCCTCTTTAGCTCTGTTTTGGAGTCTTTTGTGTCTGTAGAACAAGTCATCTTCCCTGGTTTGAGTGGAGTCTAACGAAGGTATTGGCGGTTGTAATCTCTCGTTCTTTCGGCCAGATGACCATGATCCCCGGTATGGGCGCTTAAGATGTTCTTTTTTCCAATCACAGAATGCATTGCACGATGCATTCGGGCTCCGCTCGGTTCCGAATGTGAATTCCGTTAGAGGCATTAAAGTTTGAAGCGCATTGATTGCAGTTATATCGATTTGAGATGCCGATGGCATGGACAACTCCTCATTAGCAGTCACTGCAAGACCTGAATTGCTCGTCTCAAATAAGACCTGCTCAAAAGCTCCTGATCGTTTTTTGATACAACTTTGAGGGAATAGAGTCTTGTCAGGATTCTCAAGAGTCTTTCCATGAACCGCCTTCATATGAGTTCGAAGATTATCCCTTCTGCTGAAGCCGTTATCCGGTTTAGACCTAACACAATTACCTTCTAGGCACAAATGTTCCTTAGAACGGTTGTGAACGGTTGCTTCGTGTCTACGACGATCCTTAAGGTGCGAAAACTGAGCCTTGCAAGACGGAACTGTACAGTAATATACCCCAGGTCCCTCTTTGGGGGGCGAAGATACGGGAGGCTTGTTGTCTTGTGGCGGGTCATGATCAACTGTTGCTCTTTTGGGCTCAGAAGTGACTTTGAGGTTTGAAGTTATTCTTAGTGAGCCTTGACCTATCAGATACTTTGCGTAGTTATCAAGTAGTTGCTTACCTTCTGTCTTTGAAATGGCGGCGAGTTCGAAACTCGTTTGAAAGTTGTATTTCAGGCCTTTTATACCACCCTCGGAAGTAGACGTCCCTATAGGAGGGGTTTTGTCGACACTTAGATCTACAACAGGCGATGCCTGTTCTTTGGACTCGTCATGGAAGCGTTCAATACTCTCCTTGCCAGCAGGGCCCAACCTAGGGCTGTCAAGGCTCTCGACTCCGCCATCAGGTTTGTCCGACCCTTTTGTACTTGTAAATTCCATGGCGCTAAGGATATCCTCGTGATCTTGCAATCTTCCATTGCTAGAACTACCGTTCTGTGATGCTTCGTCTGTGCTACAACCCCTATCCTCTAGGTCGATACCAGAAGCATTATCGGTAGCCAGCATCTTGTTCGGAGGATTTAGAGGATTTATTGACTGGTCATGAAAAGGCTGTATCGAATCATCAAGTCGTATATCGTGATCGACGTCTGCGGAGAAATCTGGCACTGCATTAGGCTTGGGCGGCGTTATACTCTTTTCCACGACCTCCTTGTCGTCCTTTGTCTGCTCGAAGATATCATTCCAGGTTCCTGCTGAAGATCTTTCTGCTATAGGCCAGTCACAACTTTCTTGCGTACCATTTGCTCCTGAACAATGTGCAGCGGCATTAGAAGCTGCGCACTCCGGATTCAAACAGGAGCTTGTGGTTTGGATGCTGTAAGATTCTTTACAACGATGACACTCCCACCATAATTGGGTCTCGGCAAGTTCCAGCTGGAATCCTGTTTTATCGTATACCCTTTGTGCCCAGGATCGACAGTCACCACATTTTCTGTGTTCCATGAATTGGAGGGAGGCCTCTCGTGTAGAAGTCTGTTCATTCTCAGACGCAGAGATATCGTCAGGTGGACCATGGCAATCCTCAGCAAGGAAATCGGAGTCCTCTTCGTCGGATAACCAGCCATAATCGCTCCGATTGGCTAAACTTTGGGCAGCGGATTTCCGGTGGGCGCTACTGTTTGTATGGTAGCTTTGTTGTCTGATACGAGCTCTGAAAGATGCATTCCCATGGTATGTATCGCGGCTGTACTCGGTATTTAGCTCCTCTAAAACATCTAAAGGTCAGTTAGTTATAATCCCTAGAGTTTGCATAGGTATAAGGCTCAGTGGGTAGAGGCAAGACCAGGCACTTACCTTTAGGCGAGGCATCGCTACCCGCGAGGTAGTAGTATATGTTTGAGAGATATCTACTGTTCGGTATTGTGTGAGGCCATATATCACTAAACGCTTCCAGACTCATAAAGCGACGCTCAGGTTCCCTGTTAAAACGGTCTTCATACTGCTCTAAGCTCGCGAAACGCCTTCCGGAGCGTCGACTTTGTCTGTCACTTCCAAGATTATTCCCGGTATGATTATACTCCTTGGGTATCTGGTCCTCGGTGTACGTCGTTTCTCCTGAAAATCGATCCGTCTCCTCCTGCCAGGGAGATTTCGGGCGAGTCGGGGGTTCTCTGGGGTAGAACTGAATTAAAGGCATGGTTTACTCTGAAATAGTATCCTCTTAATCGACTGCATAAATGCTTTTGGCAAAAAGAGCAGATGAAAGATGCATGATCAGCTGAGCTCGAGCTCACGGGCGGCTATTTCAGTCTTGTCACAATTATAGTTCTCGATTTCCGGGAATTTTAGGTACAAGACTGGGAATTTTAGATCTCGATATATCGTATGAACAAGAAGTTTAGAGATACGGCGAGAGGCCCGAAGGAAACGATCGAATCTTATACAATTGAGAAGACAATTTGGCAGCCACGAGGCTGTCGATTAGCGAGCCACTTGGCCTGGCGCGGGGCCTAACAGAATTTCCCGATTTGGAGATATGACATGAGCCTTGCGCCTCGACGGGCCTGGAGAGGGCTGCAGGATAATTGTTTTCAGCCTTGGATGCCTTGGATGCCTTGGCAATTGATTGGATCGGTTAAAACAATGGATTTGAGGTTGTAAGCCTGATTTCTCTAAATCGAATGTCGCCTGATGCTGTCGTGAACAATGTGGTATTTAAATGTTGTGCAGAAATAAAGCTAAGGAACCTTTAAAGTTCAACATACGACGTCACGTGCACTTTGTGGTTGTTTTGGTTTTGCCAATATAAACTATCGAGATTCTCCCGAAACACAGGCGCCGTCTAAGCTCTCGAGGTATGCCCTGGAATATCAAACCAAAGCAAAAGCACACAGCGCGACATGGGTTTTATGTTTCGCAGTTTTGTTACCGATGTTTCCTATGATCATCTTTGTTGCATTCTGGTAGTGCAATAGCTACATCCAGGCAGTTTGCACAGCCTTCGCACCGACTTGCACTGCAATTCGTTGAAGGTTGAAGATCGATATCAAAGAATCGTGGTTAACATTCGATATTTAATCCCGACCATATCAAGCAAGCAAACAAGCAAGCAAGCGTGAGGGAAAACACAAAGACATTACGAAGGCTTTGTGGGTAAGTCCATGCCGTCTACCTAGTAGACTTTTAGCAAACTCTTTTGTTCATGTTATCACCAGAGCAAATCATGATCACCGTGGGTATATGGCTACATCGATACCATGATATATCGGGAAAAGGGAACTGAGCTAAATCTCATTACACCAATCAGAACCACATAGTATAACATTAGCGAAGTAAATACTTCTTTATTTTATGATTCTAATCAAGCTATATACAGGAATAATGTACAAATTTGAGGCCATTCTTCGATGCACCAAGGCCCTGCTCTAAGTGAAAAGAGCGCAAATCATGGTATATATATCATACACATGCATCATGAAGTTCTTTATCCGTATAGATTCGGGGCGGGGATAGTTCCCATATCGAACCATACAACGCAAATTCCAAGCAAGACCCCGGGAACGTTGTTGGTTTACCATTTGACATTGTTGTAGAAGAGAGGTGTCACGAACTCCGTGCGGAAGCTGTAGGGAGTACAATCTTTCCTATTCTTGGATGGTACATCCTGATCCTTGACTTTTATCGTCGTAGTGTCGGCAAAAAGCTGCCATGGACCAGTACTCTTTTTCGCAGAAGAAACAGGGCAGGCCAATGGCAAAAATATTTCGCGAGAGTATAGTGTTTGATACTCTTGCTTACCGAGGTCTTGGTCGAGAGACCACCCTTTTTCACCCACATTCCATGGAACAGGTAGTGGCTCTCTGACTTGGTTGTAGCGGAGGGCACCCTTCTTGTCAATATAGACCTGTTGACCTCCCAACACGCCGACATGAAGATGGAGTAGTCCAGTATCGTGGTGAAGAACAAATTGTGCCCTACTAGGGGCTTTTTCACATAGCTGCGCGTTGGCGCACAGAGCAACAGATGTGTTTCCAATGTAAAATCTATTATTATTGGCATTGATGGCGCCGTTTTTCCATGGAGGGATTGCATTATTCTTGAGTCTGACGGCGTCCAGTGTGATAATCGAGACGAACTCTTTTGCGCAAGGAGAGGTCTGGGAGTTGGCGCGTCCGACAAGAGGTGCGGACGATACCATGCCTAGAAAGGCTAGAAAAGTTGTAGCTGAAATCCAAAGCATTTTTCATAGAATAGAAATATTTTCTAAAAGAAGCAATACAGAGTTCAAACAGGAAAATTATTGAAGCGATTGACTTGTACAATTTTCGAGAGTGTTTTCAAGGTTTGTAGGCGAGCTGCAGACCTATAGATTGGAGATCAGTTCCATCGGAGGGGATGAGACGACGAATATATAGTCAAATTCCACTCTATCACTTGAACTATCGTAACCGGATGGCGACAGTACGACTTATAATAGAATCCTGGCTATTGATATTCTCAAAAGAAATGACCATTCTACTGCGATTGCAAGAGTTGCAAGATTGAACCTTGCCTACGAAGTATGTCTTGTTTTCATTGAGAGCCAAGACTGAACCAAGTTGACTAGCCGAATTTGGTCGGCAGTCAGGTTACTTCGCGCAATAGGAGCCGAGACGTAGGTTTTGAACGACCTTCCGGACAGATGACAGGATACACAATGAGCTTAAACTACCTTTGTTTGGGCATGATTTTCTAATTTTTATAAGGAGAATGATAGGGCTGGGGTATCGGTAATCCAGATTGGTACACCAAACTTGCTCACGAAGGTAGGCTGAAGTTGGTATTCTGCCCCAAATATATCCCTTAGCGCAAAGTATATTTTATTTGGTATTTTTTAGAGTGTGACGGGTATATTGTACTTTTACATAGTTTCTGAGTACTTAAACTTTCAAATGCCGCTTATGTAGGCATGAGCAGGAAGCTAATGTTGTGAAACCTATTGCTCAAGAAAATACCGTCAGGCTCAACATATTCCAGTACGGCGGAATGGTATAAGCGGCATGGAAAAGTCTCAGTGATTAGCCAAATCTCTACCGATTCCACAGGGAATTCCTTTTCCAGCACTACAATATCCATTCTTTAAGCGCAATATGGTAGGTCGAACCATGCAGGCATATTCGTCAACGAGTTTTTGTAGGCATGCACTGGTGACGCTTTCAACTTCTCAAATCCATTTCGGTTCCCACCCCGGTTACCGAGCCGAAAACGTAGAAATGTTAGGTATGAATGTGGATACCGGTTTCGTCCAATTTTAGCATTGGGCACCCTACCATTGGTGATTTTTAGGTTGGTCTCGCTGTCAAAATTCCCGCTGTCACACCGAAGAACTTCGGCTACCGGCCCACAATAGGAAATCGAATACTCATGTAGCTTCACCCCTAGCCGTCTAACTAACTATATTGGAGAGATAGCTCGGAACTAGCCCTCTTAGCGCACAATAGTCTGTCTGGGTAGACATACCAACTAGGAAGCTTCTGTTCCGAGAGAATGAAATTTGTTTTCCTATTCGCTGGCACCGAACCCTTTCACCAAATACTCGACACTAGCTTGCTTGCCAAGAACCGGGTCGTCGTGACATCTTCAACTTGACATCAGTATCTTCAAGCTAATTTTGGCTCGAAGCTATACTCTGAAAGCAGCAGCTAATCTCTTTTGCTTGACTGCTGCTGGTTGTGACAGCTTATTCTAGTCCTGGGGCGTTTAACTAGCAAACGATGAAATTATTTTGCTGCCTTTAAGAGCCTTGTGGGCTACCTCATGGTTTGGGGAGCTTCTTTCAAAGGTTAGCATGGGATGATCCAATTGATTCCAGAAGCACTATATTTAGACTGTAGGATTCTTGTGGCATTGTAATCGTATACAAAGAGAGTTGCGGAATGTGGTAGGTCGAGGTACTGTGAAATGCAAAAGCCTAGGATTCCAAATGCTGATGTTGAAAGTCGTCACTGACCAAACTTAACATACTAATTCGCGAAATTAATGCCCAAATTGTAATATAACATTATACAGATTCTAGATAGACAGTCACAGTTAAAGATCTTAACATTGAATGCTAGTAATTTGCGAAACATTAATAACGTAGTATGCAATCCCTCCCAGATTAATTAACATTCTCTATCTTCCATAGCTCAGAGGTGTATATGATACAAAGAACTACGAAGAGAAGCCGGCGGGTTAACAGAACGGCGTCATCTAAAATCTATCAAAATTGAAATAAGGCTTCAGCAGTCCACAACGCATGCACGTACAATGGCCTGGTCCGTCCGAATTTGGAGACCACCTGCAATGATCAAAACGTCTGAATTTTTCTTTATTTCTTTTCATTTCCCTTGGCTCTTTTAGGATTCAATTATATTTTGGCCTTGAAAATCCTTCGTTTTCCTGCTCGTAATTTGATAATCTTCCGTCCAGACCTTGTAGCATTTCGATGTCCGTTATCGGTTGGTATGTAGCCACCTGCCCGATGTTTATCTTTTTTTGGCTATGAGTATGCACAGGACATTAGTCAGCTTTTCTATGTATGTAGCATCCAAGCTTTACGGTTTCATAAACGAGCATCGTACGGAGTGAACGGTTTCCGTCCCTTGCAAGTTTCGTACAAACTATGATGCTTATCGCGAGAAGGTTAAGCTCTCATTGTATCACATATATCGGCGTCGATTAAGAAATATCCCATGCATCCGGACATTTACGGCTATATATCGCGGTCCAAGTCTTATAATGTTAATTTATTATATAATTATCGCTTTATTAAGAATTATTGTATCTCTATACAGGTTACGCAAAGGACTGATTATAGTATACAAGAGGCTATTCTAATATGAAATCATCATCTGTCTCTACTCAGGGGGAGAAGTGTAGTCCACACTTGTCAAGAGATTCCATTTTCCGCAAGGGCCATTGCTGACATAGCCTTCGAATTCATCGGCGTCAGGGTATGGCACAAACATACCGATGTTCTTAGAGTTGTCACAGGTCTCTGAAAGCTTGAGCATGCATGTTGGCTCATCGTTTGAGATGCCGAAGAAGCTGCCAGCGCAGTCGTTGGCACCGTAGCCGCTGACGTGAGCCTGGCATTTGGCGCAGCACTCTTCTGGGGTGGAGACGTTGGGCACTTCGATGCTTTCGTTACCGATAAGGGCACCGACGCTACCGGTTGGGCCGCTGAAGATATTGGCGGAGCCGCAGGCAGCATAGGAGGTTGTAGCTGGAGCGGTGGCGGTCGACTGCTTAGTTACAGTGGTATAGGAAGTCTTGGTTGAAGTGGAAACAATCGTGGAAGTGGCAACACGCGTGATTGTGGTTGTCTGGGCGTATTGTGGATAAACCGTTTTTGTGATGCTCTTAGTATAGGTAATGGTAGAGGTCTGCCCGTAGACAGCTGAAGTAGTCTTCGAAATGACAGTATAGGTGCTTGTAGAGATTGTCTGCAAAGTCTTGGTGCACTTGACAGATTTGGGATAGTGGCCATCGCCACCAGCATAGCGCTTCTTGATATCATAGGTCGGAAAGTTGGATTCGGCGTTGGCTGGATCCTCGCCGGCATATACGAAGCCACTTGGAGTAGGAACGACAACTTCGGATTGTGCAGAGGTGTACGCAGGAAGACTGGAAGTTACAGTCTTGAGCGTGGAAACAGTGCGGACAGATGTCACCTTGACCAAGCGCGTGGAATAGACGGTGTGGACATCTCCCTTGGCAGTGACAGTGCAAGGCTTAGTTGTCGTCTTGGTGATTGTTCGGGTCTGGTCCTTCTTTGTCAGATAGTAAGTGCCCGTCTTGGTCGTGGTAGCCTTGACAGTGCTCGATCCATAGACAGTAGCGACCGAGGTTCGGACAGTCGCAGGTTGGAGAACGCAGTACTCGATGGTACAGGTTTGGATGGTCTTGACTGAACCGTGAATGGTAGTGTATGCTGAAGTAGAATACTGGTTTGGCCTCACAGGCGTTGTCGGCTTCGCACCATAGGCGATCAGGGTGCTAGATCCAGTTGTTGTCGAGATCAAGCTGCCGTATGCATAGGCGTTCGCATTGTTAGTAAGTGCAGAGAGCACTAATAGGCATGCCCCCGTCAAAGTTGAGAATTGCATTTTCGACAAAATCTAAACTTCAAACAAAATTTAAAAAGAGATAAAAACGATTAAAATTCGAAGAAATGATAAAAGATTGAATGAGTGACGGTGAATATTAAGGTACAAAAAAAAAAAAAAAAAAGTAATGAGTGACTGACTTCGCGATGGTAAACCCACAAAAGTCTGAATGTGATAATGAAAAACGGTAACACAAAAGCTGGACCTTCTAGACGGATTCCGCGCCTTTAAATGTCAATCGTTTCCTGAAATAAACCCCTTTAACAAATATTGCCAGTCTCGGACCCCGGGTCGTCTCATGAAGGTTTATACCGGCCGGGATTTTAGAGCTTAATTTGGTTACTAGAGATGAGCTGTTGGGGTCTTGTTCGCTCGGACAGGTTAAGTTTTGGAGCCGAGATTGTGCTTGCAGGGGTGGTAGGGTGCTAACTTGTAAGTCCAGATTGGACGCCACACTCATCGGAAACTAATATGAGAGGACTCATGTTTATCCGCAGAGGGTTTAGGTACAACGACGCTCATTGGCGCCTGAACGCAAGGCTTGCCGTTATTCAGGAACCACTCAAAGGGCATAAGAATTACCCGAAAACTCGAATCCAATTACCAGTGTTCCATCCCTATTCCAGGTATTTTTCGGCCCATCCACCGACCAGTTGCAGAGCACATTCTTGCTGATACCGAAAGCCTCGAACTCCTGGTGTGCATTATCAAAGTTAAAGACTACACCATCCCAAAACTGCTTTACAGTGATCGGGCAGCCCGGAGTGGTTCTTGACGACGTTGAGCGGCTGTAGCGAGGAGTTTTGTCGTGCCAGATATACGTTGACACCGGAACTGTATTATTCTGCCAGGCAAATAGGGGATCTGATCCAAAGTAATTAAGTGAAGAAGCTGGAAGCGAACCGTATATTTTGGGATCGGGCCTGAAAGTGTATTCTTTGCAACGTAAATCGGCAGGGATATCGAAGAAGCTCTTGTGAATCGAGATGGCTCCATCGCCATACTCTACCGACTTTACACTGAACAAACGTTGATAGCGGCGGAAGGCGTACTCTGTAATGATTGATTTCCATGCTTTGCAGACTCGTGATATACTAGGATGGTCGCGCCAGTTCGAGTTTTGGAGTATAAGAATCTGTATTTCCATTGGAAATACACAAAACTGTGTTGACATTGTTGGACTTTGTTCGTTTTATGCGTCTGGGCAGTCTTGTCCCTCGAGGCCTCTGGGATCAAGTTTTGGGAGATGACATCGACTAGGTCGCGGGCGCAAGGCAAGTGAATGACACTTGTTACTTAGAGTGAGTGGTTCGATTACTTGTGTACGGCCCGTGGAGTCGGCCCATCCAATAAGGTTAGCCGTCAGCTCTCGAGGGCTCCAGAAGCATCATAGAAATTGCAATTGTGCTTTCGCTATTAAGGCGATATGAAATTTCGAGAGGGGAAGGGCACCAGGGCAGTGCAGTGCGGAGAATAAAACGTGTTGCTCCCAGATTTAAAAAAAGGTTGCTGGTCCAAAAATGCAACAATGGCAATCTCGTCGCGCTATTCCGAGACCCTATAACCCTAGCCGCCAAGTTCAGCTTCATTACCTCTCAAACCTCTTTCGAGATTCCTTTGATCGGGGTATGTTCCATCGTGACTACCAAGATAGTGCCGCTAGCAACTTCACTCCTTTTCAGAGTTCCCCCGTAGGCCTGAAGTTTGGCCGGCTGCTCTTGGCCTATTTAAACCCCAGATCCCGGCCAAGTCCCACTTACGTCTCCCAGATCACCCACATACGTATGCACACACCTGGGGCATCGATGACTAACATGACCTTTAACTAACTATATTCGGTAGAGGCAATTTGGACGGTTGTTATCATCTAGACTTTAGCGCGGAAAGTACGACACTGCTAGAGCATAGTACATGCGACGACAATCAGTTCAGCAGTGGTAAGTTCGCGGTCTTGTGCGACGGGAGTTGGCCCGAGAGCATAACGACATGCGCGACTCGACTGTTTCCCCGCCTCCGTTGCGAGTGCTGTAAGGAATCACCAGAAACTACTTAGTGCTTCAATATTTTACGTCGCGGAGGTTCTATACAGGCGAGTGTATAAATTGGGCGACTAGATCCACCATCCGATTCGAATCCAACAATCACAATCCATATTCTATTCGACTATCATCGTTTCATAAAGCATATTTACTCTATAGCTAGCCTTTCAGATCATTTCATCAAGCCCAAATATGTCTGTTCCAACACCTCTCCAGGCAACCTGTCTCTGCCGCACAAATAAAATTCAAATCTCTACCACTCTCCCGCGCACCGCCCATGTCTGCCATTGCACCACATGCCGTACTTCCCATGGCACCCTCTTCGCCATGCACACGGACCTTGACAGCCTTCCTTTCTCCGAAGACTCTCCACCCTCTTCCCTTAAGACTTACCGATCTTCTCAAAAACCCGGCACGGTGTACCTCTGCAGTACCTGCGGCACGTACATGTTCTCATCCTACTGGTTTATGCTCGAGGGCACGCTTACTCAAGGTTTCTGCGTAAGCACGGGATGCTTATCCCTCTCGGATTCGTACAAATCCGAGAATCCGACTGCAAAGCTCGAGGACGTTCTCTCGATCGACTTCCACTGTTTCATCACCGATACAATCGATGGTGGTGCGGCGTCATGGGTCGGCGACTGGAGCAAAGAAACTCAAGTACATTTCTCCGGTAACTGGGAACAGATGCCACTTGCTACCCAAAACGATGCTGAAGAATTTGGAAAGAAGCATGTGTACCCGACTGCTCGTAAGGAACTGAATGGATGGTGTAGGTGTCAGAGCGTAAAGATCAGGATCACGCGGGAAGATGAAACCACAAAATACGAGACGATCAATTGCGCATGTGATAGTTGTCGACTCGCTACAGGGACTGACATAGTAACGTATACCTGGGTGCCACGGAGCCGCGCATTCTTCGTGATAAAGTCTGAGAGTGGGGCGGAAGAGGTAAAGGAGTGGCCGGCAGTCTGGGACGATGCGACCAAAGCCAGTTTTGGGAATATGATTATCTACGAGAGCACACCCGGGAAAGTTGTTTGGGGTGCCTGCGGTACTTGCGGTGCCAGGGCTTTCTATCAGCGATATGGGAAGAAAATCGATGGGCAGGACTTAGTCGAGCCTTTGACGGCCCTTTTTGGAGCGGATGAGTCGCAAGGTGTCATGCATTTGGATTGGCTGGATTGGGCCGTTAGCGAAGATGGGTTCTCTTGCTATGAGGATGCGGTGAAGGAAGGGAGGACAGGGATCATTACTAAAAATGCGAGTGTAATGTACAAGAAGTGGGTCGAAGCGCTGAAAACCAGGGCTTGAAATTTCCTATAAACGCAGATATTTATTACTATGTATATCAGTGGGCTAAGAGAGTGGCTTGGGTGATTTGGGTGGTGTCGTAATTTGGTATAAATTTCAAAACAAGATTTTCAATTAATTTCCAATTAATTTCTTAATTAACATCACGAACCAAACTCCAATCCCCCCTAATATCTAATTTATATATATGTGCATTAGTGTTAAAATGTTACCTTGAAAGTCACCTTCACGCCGGTACCTGCATCTCGAACTCGCTAGGCAGTACCGCCCCTGTAGAGTTCCCCGCCCGATTAACTCTCCCCTTCAAGCTCTTCCCCAGCTTTTTCAACGGCGTGATCTCAAAGACTTTATCCATATTCTCTAACGATCCGATACCCTGTGTCTCCGGCATGTAAAGAATATACACCACTGATCCAACGAGAATATATTAGCAGTTTCCTCTGAAGGTTAGATACAAAGAATATGTATACTCACACAGGGCGAAAGCCGTACACCCCCCAAAGAAAAAGTAAGGTCCGGAGGCACTTCGCGACAGGAATACTGGGGTAGTAAGCGCGATCACATAGTTTGCAACCCAGTTGGCGCTATGGCTCAAGCTATTCACCGTCGCTCTGGTCTCCATCGGCTGGATTTCAACCGCATAGATCCTAAGAATCATACTCCATCCGATCGTAAACGTGATCACGAAGAGATAAATGGCGGCGACAATCGTCCATTTTCCTCCCTGTGTGTTGGCATTGGGGCTAGCATACAGACCACCAATCAAAAACATTGATAGAACGATCCCAAAGCCGGTGTAGAGCAGGGTGGGGCGGCGGCCCCACCGGTCCGAGTAAGTGAGCGAAATCACAGTGCAAATGACCATGAGAATGGCCGTAACCCCGGAAGCTAGGAAGCTGGAGGACTGCGACGACAGTCCCGCCTGAGAAAACAACACAGGGGCGTAATAAAGCACTCCATCGATACCGGTAGTCTGCTGGCAGATCATCATAAATATGGCAAGGGAGGCTCTCCACCGGTTTTGCTTCTTAGCTAGGAGTTTCAGTGATTTCCCGGCACTGAGAATTGACTTGAGACCCGTCGGCGTTTCCTGGGTTGCAACGTTCTCCCGGATGGCAAGGAGCTCTTGCTTCTCACGCTCAGCGGCGGTGCCCATACCCATCTTCTCGAGGACTACCATAGCCTCGTCCCGCCTATTAACGTGTAGAAGCCATCGTGGAGAATGCGGAAGCAGTAAAGAACCAAGCGAGAGTATTGTGGCAACGCCCGTTTGCCAAATAAATGGGATCCGCCAGGCCATTGTGCCTTGGATGCGGGACGTCCCATAACATAGAAAGTAGCCGAGACAGAGGCCACCGGTTATACCGATGAAGAGTATTGAGGTAACCCGGCCTCTGACGTGGCCGGGGGCGATTTCAATAATATAGACCTGCGCAGAGGTCAAGAAGAAGCCTTCGCCAATGCCGGCGATAGAGCGTCCGAGGAGGAGCACTCCGAGTTTGGCGGATCTAGTGCTGGCGCCGAAGCCTGCGAGGCCTTGAAGAAGAGAGCCAATTGCAAATATACCAGCTCCCAGACATGTTGTGTATGTTCTGGATATCTTGTCCGCCAGATGACCCGCGAATATCGACGATACCGCTGCTGTAAGGAGTATCATGGATATTATCACACCATGCATCGTCGGAGACGTGTGCCCAAAGTCCTTCTGGAATTGGTCCATGACAGTTATTGGGCCAATTGATCCGGTGTCAAAACTTTCGGGCCCTGTCAGCCTGATGGTACGGCATTTGTATCTTTAGAAGGGAATAGAACTCACCCGAAAAGCAGCCCTGCTTGGGACACAAACAGAGCATACCAAATATACATCGGCGGTGCCTTGAGCTGGAAGCCCATCTTGGATTTTTCCTAATATGATACTCGATTGTAATCTAAATCAGAAGTCAACCAAACCAACAGGCAATCCACCCGTTAGTCTGCGCCTATGTCCAATGTGGTAAATAAAATGCTGTGTTGCCCTGTTGTAATATTATTGAGCAATAGCCCGCCATTCTTCGACAGCACTTTTATACACGCTTTCCCACCATAATGCACAAAATTCGGTGGAAATCCGATTGAAAAAAACGGCGAACGAACGAAGCCGGCTACGATTGAATCATACAGCCGCGATAGTATATGAGATTACAAATTCGAATTTTCCAAAGGTTTTTTTGGGGGGAGGGCGGAACTCGTGTCGAGGAACACTGCACACAGGCGGGTCCCTCAAGGAACTCTACTAGGCGAGTCTGTGGAGAAACCAGCCGAAAAAAAGTTTAGCATTCGTGATAAGGTGTGCGATTGCTTGCACCTGAAGTGATAAGGAAAAGTCTAATTCTTATTCGTTACTTGAGGGTTTTCAGCAATTATTCGGGAGACAGATGATGCTCAAAAGTCGTCATTGGTAGAATCTCACGAGCTGACTAATACACAATGACCGTAGACAAATTAATAATCTGTGGCGAATATTAACGTAAAAACCAGTAAAATGTTAGTCTCAAGCGGACATGTTCTCAAACATGTCCAGAATTCGCGGGGTATGAATCATAGTATAATATGCACATCTTCGCAGAACATTCTATAAGAGGATCGACAGCCGGGATAAGGCCCTCCGAAGCTGCATGACAGTGTTCCTCGACATATAAGAGAGGTCTTATCGAATATGAACACAGATTCTATATCGGGCACGGCAGGCTTTAGTGTGAAATTTTTAGTCGTCCCGAGATTCCTCCGAGTAGTCCAATTATATGGCGCCAGGCGGCACACTAACCTTATTTAGAACTGCGAGATGTCTTGTAAAAAAAAACTTAGAGCCAACTGCAGAATCTATGGTGTAACCTCAGACTATAGTGTGAGCTCCTGATAAAGGGTCTCGAGGGCGAGTCGTTAGCAAACTAACGGGCGCAATCCGAGATTCGGTCGGCAGCTAGTGGCCATTACCAGTTAATCGATGAAGAATGATTGAACGATTAAATCAATGACTCGCAGTAGTTCCGATTAAGCTCACTCGAATCAAATAAGATCTGATCCTATGATTGGAACCAGGCATTGAGTTGATAGAGGAGTGGATGGATTCGTTCTAAATCCACGGAGCCTGATATCGTGCCTGGGAACTTCTTTCATTATAAAATGGCGGGAAGTAATTGCAGCGCAAAATTATTGGATTGAAAATTGACTGCTACGCGCTACGACTGAGCTCCGATTTGCCTTATAAGATGACACAGGCATATCTATAAACGCTTCAGAATTTCTCTTTTGCCCAAAATTGTCGGTTCGCAGCCTTGACTGGCTGATGAACACGTCGAGGCCATCGCTGAGTCGGTGATGTTGGCGGAGGCCAAGGTCGAAGCTTTTCTTGTCGCTTAAGGAAGGGTTGTTGGACTTTTGTTGAACAACACATTTCGCAGAACATGGCCTTGTGCCATCCCTTCCATGAAATCCGCCTACTTATATACATATAATCTCTTCATAACTACCCCAGAAAAAAAAAAAAAAAAAAAAAAGAAAAGGCAATTTTTAGACTGGCAGGTACTGCTACAGATCCCTGGAAATAGATATACCATATCTAACCATCAAGGATCTCAACTCAAGCCCCTGGCACGGTCTGAAACAGGGCTGGAAGCGAAACTCCTCCGGCATTTGGAAGTAGCAGCAAAAGCCTACACACTATGCTTTTTCCGGACGAGGCGAGCACAATCTTAAATACTACACTTTGGATTTTAGCAGCGAAGATAGATGCTCGCGAGAAATATAACCCCCGCCCCCAGAATTTGAAATGGGGTATGAGGGAGGTGGCCATTCTTCCCTCGATAAAATCACTGCCACATATACATCTTGAGAAAGGTATCGCCATGGCGCCAGTACAATCGTAGATGCAGCCCTATTGGCAAGGCACTGTTTAGCTTTGACGTAGCCCTCGGCGTTGTTAGAGTCGGAAAGGGAAGGCCACTGCTAGTACCTCGAAGAAGCAGCTGTATACGCCCGTTCTCTAGCTCGGCAAGAATATCACCTACGACGGAGACACTATCGATCCCACTTTCTGAGGGTTAACGTTATGACCTAATTAACGTTCGCCACTCGGGGCACTTGTCACATATCTTACCTATTAGATCTAGATCTTCTAGGGAAAAGTCATCAGTATAAAATACTATATGTGACATTCCAGTGGCGGAATAAAGTCTACAAACCCGTATTAGCATTACCTCGCCCGGCGACCCCGCCTATAGCTAACCAACGGCTTTCAATTTTGCTCCGTTATAAGTTGTAGCTATAAAATCGATTTACTTATCAGCGTCCACTAAATGTATATGCGCGCGTAGCACAGGAACCCCATTACTCACATAATCCCCACTAAAATTTAAGCAACCCCTCTAGACGATCCCTTATTCCCCTGAAAAGCTTTAGCCTTGATCCATGGTACATCCAGCCTTGCGAGGGTGTACTAAGTACATATATATATTAAACATTACACAGAAAGTACCCAGCAACCTGGTGTTGACTGTGGTTGTACATGTCTCAGCCTTGTCCATAAGAAGCGGTGAACGCCGTGAACCCCACTGGTCCAAAGGGAAAAAAAAAAAGCACGGTGCTAGCCGGTTGACAGATATGTCTTGGATATGCACGAACCTTTGTACATACAATCTCTGGGCAGTGATTGGAGGGGTGGGAAAGGAGATGTGTGTGCGTATGTGTGGTTCCTGCGTCTGTGGCGTTCAAGATGATTGGCCCGGTGCGAGCTATCTTTTCGTTCTTTCGCGATCGCCCTGCTGCATCGGGGATTTAATTTGAGGCTGCGGCGAGGAAAGAGTTGTATTTATGTATGCTGGATGCACAGACGGCAATAGCGGTATGATTCTAATGAGTTCAAAAAAAGATGCAATGATGAATAATGCGGGCATGAATTCCAAAATGATCTGTATGCACAATGAAGGGAACATGAACAAAGAAACGTAAAACCAAAGGAGACCAGGGGCTCATTGATCAACCCCCCTCCCTTATCCTCCATTAGAATTTCCCGAAATACGCTTGTGGTAGCACTAGTATATAAAGTCATTCTTTTTGAGGAAACAAAAAAACAAAGAGATTTCAAGATGCTCAGGAAAGAAAACAGTAGAGCCGGCGAAAGAGCGATGAAGGGTGCAATCATATAGAATTACTCCAAAATGTAAACATTAATTCAATGACAGACGAGAAAAAGAAGCCGAAGACATAGAATAATCTTCATTACAATGCAACCATAACTGCTCCGAGCACCAGCATTCCTACTAGATTTCCCCATACAACGAGGTATCTCGATCCATCGCTGCCTCCAGATCCATTATTATTGGCGCTCTGACTCCACTCTGTGGTGGCCGGACCGTCAGTTCCGTCGGTTCCGGAGCTACCGCTTCCACCGCTTCCACCGCTGCCGCTACCATCGTCTTTGTTCAGATCGCCAGAATCGAAACCAGCACCGTCCAAACCGGGCACAGTTCCGACGCTCGATTCAGTAGGTTCGATTGTGTTGACAACAGTGGTGGCCTTACCGGCAGAATCAGTGGTAACAAGAGTGGTAGTCTTGGTCTCCGCCTTTGGCAGATCCTTATCCTGGTCTTCACCGGTGGCGAGGAAAGATTTCAACCAAGTCCTGTCGTTGCTCAAAGTGACCGAAGAGTTGACCTTGTTCATATCCGTGTACTTGTAGGATGTCTTGCCGCTACCCTTCGCACCAGGTGCGTTGTAGCATTCGACGGTGACATCCCTGACCATGGCGTAGTAGTACCCGTTCTTCTTGATTTCATCGGTGTCCCATTGGATCAGACCACCGGCCCAGTCGATTGTACCCTTGCCGTTTGTGGCGAGACCACCGGGCCAGAGGGAGAGCTGGACACGGGATGGAGTCTGTGGGAATTCGAAGTTGCCGGTGGTGGCATTGTAGGTGTCTCCACGCTTGGCGACACGGCCGACTTGACCGTCAACGGACCAGGTGATTGAGTCTGGGGTCCAGTCGATGGTGTAGGTGTGCCAGTCGGAGTATGTGTTTGTCTTGCCGTCCAGGGTGATGTTTCCGGAGTGAGTATCTACCAAGAATCAATTAGCATATTTTTAATCCTAGAAATGTAACTTTAAGTGAAATAAGGTGCTAAACGTACAATCCGGAATACCGTTCCAGTAGTAGTTGGTCTGCGATGTCTGAAGATCGACGCCGACCCACTCGTAGTCGATTTCGTCCTTGACATCACTCATCATGATGAAAGCGCTGACGACACCGACGCCTCTGGAAGTTCTCATGGTGGCGGAAATCTTGCCATACCAGACGTATCTCGTCGAGGCGAGGACGGTACCGACGGTGTCTGGAGCCATGGTAAGGTAGACGACTCCATTGGCGTAGAGCGGCTGGCCGTCAGAGACCCAGTCGGCGGTAGAAGGGTCGCCGAGGTACTTGGTGTTCGAGATGATGGGAGAGGACTTGGAGTCGGTGAATTTGTAGGTCTTGGACTGACATTGCGGGGCAGGCATGCAGGACTCGAGCTTGTTGGACCAGGTGATGTCGCAGCCGCCGAGGCAGTAGGCACCGACACCGCATTGGCCGTATTCTGCACGGGGAATGACGGAAAATGTTAGTTTAAGATTTGAGGCTCATAAGGAGGAATGAAGGGGGAGAGGAAACGGCGACGTACGGGAACAGCAGGGTTTATTGGAAGGGCATTTGCCGAGACCATCGCCACATTCCTTCTTGATCTGTGCAGCGACGGTGGATGCAAGCAGTGCTGTCGCACCGATGGTAGAGAGACGAACCATGGTGTCAGATTGGATAGATTAGTTTTTTTTGATAGAGCGTCGTGTCGGCCGGCGAAATATAAATATATATATATAGATTATGTATTTGTAGTCGTAAGATACGCCGGGATTTGGAATATCAAAAGGACGCCGGAGAATGAGTCGGGAGAGGAAAGTAGACGGATGAAGATGGCTGATGATGATGATTTTGATGATGACAAGGGGATGGCGATGGAGATATTGGAGATGAGTTCAGGGGGGTTTGGTTGCAGTCAGTGGGATTTTCGCTGTCGTTGTGTTTTGGGTCGTCTGCGGATTCCCCTTTTCGAGCGATGGGCGTGATGAATACAACCTCAACTTGCTAACGAGCGTCAAGAAGAATGCAGGAAAATGGGGAAGAAACGAGAGATTAGAAGAGAGTTAGTGACGAGCAACTGCAAGAAACGAATGGCAAGCAGCTGTCTTTTTTTTATTGTTCTCTGTTCACGTTCACGTCGTCGTAGCTGACGGATCCGATGAAGAAGAAGAAAGGAAGAAGGAAGAACGAGAGGATGAAGAACAACGGGAGATTACAATTAAAGGGCAGCCAAAAAACCCACACACTAAACACACACACATTAACTACACGCACCAGGAGATGTGGCCCGCGGGACTCGACTGCCGGAAAGAGCAGTGCCACTGGACTGCACTGCGACAATTTCTTAGTTACGATTTACAATTTACGTGCAGCCAGGCCCCAGCGGCCCCCGGCATCGACGCTAAACCGCAAAGGACGGCTGGGTGCTATTTTCAGGGGATCAAGCTGGTTCAGGAGGGTTACATCTTGGCTCTCTTTCTCTCGCTCTCCGCTGCTGGATCAAGTCCCCTGGTACCTGCTTAGGTAAAGTACAGTGGTTTTATGGGCATAGGCTTTGGTTTTATGGGTACCGATACATATACAACTGACAGACTGACAGACTGACATCTGCAGATGCAGATGGCAGAACGTCTGTCATTGATCAATCATGCCGTACCGATATCCCCACTCTTGCGTGACTGGCCTTCACCGACAGACGGCCTGCAGGGAAAACCAGGGAAAACCAGAGAAACCAGGGAAATCAGGGAAATCAAGGAGGTTTCTTCATCTTGTTACAGCGGCCGTGGCGTATATTTGGAATTGCCAGGAGGTGGTCCCTTTTGAGCTTTTCAGGTGCAATTTCGGCTCCCGGCCAAAAATGCACTTGCCATTTTTTTCAACACACAAAATCCAACACTCCCCCCACTCCACTTACTATTCTACCGGTGGAGGGGCTCGAATATCAGCGACTCGTCTGCACCTATATAAACTCGAGTATATGCTGCAATTGGCATGTCATGCGTGGGTCAAAAGTGAATTATTTTTCGCTTTTACTGCCTGGTCCTGGTCGGTGTAGACGCTTTTTTTTGCTGCTGTTGTTTGTCTAGGAACGAGACTTGAATAAACTAAATGGTGATAACTTGGTCAAAAATAGTGAATAATTATCGTACGTAGACTTTGAAGAGCTCTTTTACTCTTGTTTAAATATGTATGCACAACTTTAAAAAGAATTTTAAGAAGTCTTAACCCCTCACGAGTCTGTCTTGAGGCGGATTCTATCTCAGGAAACTCTCGATTTCCCCTAAGATACTTAAAGGGAATTATCTCGCATAGTACATACCTCGAACGGTTTAGCCATTCTTCGCTTTTAAATATATTCAATTCGAAGAAGAAATAGCCCTGCTGCCGCCCAACCAGACTGTCCGTGGTCTCCACAAATTTGGCCCGTATGCAGTCGGTGACGTTTTCCCGGCCAAGGTAGACCGGAGTCCAGGTCACGTATCCAATTATACCGATTAATTAAGGAGACTGAAGAATACGTGCACACAGATACATACGCCAATGGGAAGATTTTTACGGTGTTGAGGAACGGGTTTACGCTCGCCACCAATATCTACTGACAGTATAGGAACAAGTGGCCGGTCTCGTATTTGTTAAATATGGCCATACGACAGTACAATCAGTTGCGCGGCAGCTCTTCCGGCATGGAATCTCTTGAAGATGTGGGGCGCGCTTAATTAGTCGCCAACAACCATGTCAATTTCCTCTCACACAAATCCTCCCTCTTCGAAATTTACCTTTTACTCTAGCACCGAATCTATCCCCCATATTCCACTCACAAACTCGGTACTCACCTAATCGCTAGGATGACTTTGATATAAAACCTCTTATAAACAAACTTTCTCTGACGCTGAAGGATTTGATAGATACTCTCCTTTCAGTATTTCTCAGCTAAACTGATTTCTCCATCTTCCAACTTAATCCTTGATTCAAATTCTTCGGAGATTGAGTGCAGGGGACTGGTGGAAGAAATGTATGTAGGCGTTTGTACACTTCTTCCTCCTCCTCCTCCTCCTCCTCCTCCTCTTCGACTCCATAATAATCACCTCATCCACAGAGCCGATGTCTATCTAATAAGAAGATACAAAAATATCTTGGACGATCAGATGCGAAAATTTTTTTTTTCGCCGAAGGCAGTTTGAAGCATTAGAACTTGTTTAATTCAACGTAGGCGTCCAGGTTGACGATACGTGGCTGTTTTCCGTTCCCCTGAAAGATGGCGATGATCAAGGAGGTCGCCGAGGTTGCTCCTCTCACTCACACTCGCAAATTTCTCGATAGCTTCCTCGGCGAAAAGCTAGGGCTTAAAAGCTAAAGACAGTTTCCTGATTAAAATGCATAATAACTTCGTCCAGTAACTTGGTAGATTGGAGAGAGCAGTATGGAGGAGCATGATACCGGATTACTTGGGGGATCTCCACACAGCCTTGGAGAATTTCAAAGCGGGAAATTTAAGGTCAAGATTGGGGTAAATTTTGATGGAGACTGCGTCGTCGATCTTATAGCCTCTCCGTCAGTCGAAAAGTTAAGGACAGCAAAAGGGTACGGACGTCCTTGAGGTTGTTCAAATTTCTTAGCATCAGCCCGAAAATCTGTTCATCTCGTTTGCAAAAGTCAGACCTGCATCCATGAGAGTCACAATCGAAAAAATATACGTCGACGTCTTCAAGTCGAAATGTAGAAATATTTAAAGTTTGATATCATTCAGAAGAAAAACAAACACATAAACCCTGTATCGGGCCGAAGTTGTACCTCTCTATGAGCCTTCATCCCGGGAAAAGGGTCTCCCCAGCCCGTCAGGACGAAGAAAGATCAAACGGCACACATATCCAAGTACTTCCAACTTTAGTCGGGCTATGGTCTGGTATCGACGTATGGGGAAGTACTAGTCTACATGCGTTCTGGGCAACAGGGTTTCAACTCGCTGACCCTGGTCTTAAGATCTTGTCCAAGACCGGGGTAAAGACGGCGGATAGCCGACGAAAGTTTGGCGTCGCTCTTCAGTACCTGTGAGAGGAGAACTTATAGGCAGATATATTAGCTGCTCTTGTCTTCGTAGTCGGGCTCCGCATGCACCTTCCTGGTCATCAGAGGGGAAAGGGTACCAAACTGGGTGAATTTTTCAGGTTACTTTTCTACGATTTCTTCTAGCAACTACGATGCATGGGGATAATCGGCGAGGTTAATTGAGACATTGATTCTTAAAAAAAAGGGGGGGGGAACAGTCAGCAGTGACTATTCGAAAGACTGGAAGTATCAATGAATTCTAGATGGCCGTCATCACCTACATTCCCTCAAGCGCCTGGATCCGAAATTACAACATGATAGAATCCTAGGCTCAGACATGCAAGTAACTGAATTGGAAAGACTGAAGGGAGCGCGCTACCTATCCTTCGAGGCGATATCTACATTACGGCTCGCCTGCTTAGGGGGCTCCAGGTTCAATATGATGGACGAAAAAGTATCAAATAACCTAGTTACATGCAGGTTATGGGCGAAGGAACCCCGTCAACACACAAATATCTCTTTAATTTACAAATTAACAAGTTTAAATTTTCTTCACATCAACAAACAATGATAAAAACTAATTTATGAATTAATCCTGGGCATCGCTGATATCATTCTCGGCCCCAGTGGTTGGAATTTCACCCATATCGGCATTTTCGTAATTTTCCATAACTTTGTGGTCGAACTGTCCCCCGATGCCTTGTAAAAGGGCGTAGCCGGAGCCCAACTCACAGTTTGCAACAAACTTCAAGGAATTAGCCAAAAAAATACTTTCGCGTTCATACTACGGGGGTAGAACATACTGTGGGAAGGTTTTCAGCTGTATTATTTACTTCGTCATTGACGGGTGGTATATCGGTCGAACTGGGGGTCGATACCGACATATGGGGGGGCGTTATTGAGAGAGTGAGGGCTATCTCCACTCCCCGACGTTGGATCGAGGGAGGAATAGATGCCGAGGCAGAGAAATCTAAGACGTACGTTCGGCCGTGATGATTAGCCTATATACTTGGAACATAAGACTGATATATCTCATTCTTGAATTTACCGTTATTTTGAAGTAGCTGGGTATATGTGTTCCCAGTATCGTTATTGTTCTCAGTAGAGCATTGCTCTTTTGAGGTCGGACTTTGAGTATTCTTTAGAATTTCCTGAGAATGGGTAGAGGAAGAAGACTCTAGATCCATTTTTTGAAGGCGGCCCATAGCTGCTTAAGAAGTATGCAATGTAGTAAAATAGTGACTAGAAGAGGGTCTTTTAGAAGCCTATGTGTGGCGATCTAGTTTACGAGACAAATTTTGTGTACCGGCGCAAATTTTGGTGGATGTAAAGGAAGAGAAGTCATAAAATGTTAAAGTGGCCTCGGGCTCCCTTTTATGCACTATTTTAAAGGCCGAGGGCTGGTTTACGACGCAGGTACTATCTGTGCATCTGTAATTTTCAGGAAAGAATTACTAGCTTATTAATGAAATTGGAAAAACGGTTAACCCTTGGAGGGGCTCGTGGTGTTTCGATTGACTAATTACGCTAGTATTAAATGGAAGACCGGTCACTCAGTCGGTTTAAACCTCATGCGTCAACCGGTCGGAAAGATCATGATCATGATGGTGCCGTCCGGAACAGCCCATAAGCCCGCTCGGGAAGGCAACCCCGGGTCATGGCGGCTTTAGTGTGTTGGCGGTGTGTGTGTGCGAAATAAATATTTTTGTATATATGTACAGCCGGTGAGCGTTCCTTTTGGAGCTAGATTGAAGATCCGATCATTTTGAAGCTAAACCCGCGATTCCGTTGATTATTTTGGGACTAGCTCAACCTTCTGTTCCTGAGTTATAAAGCAGGGATGTTCTCACCGGTCCCTCTTTGGTCGTAGTGCCCCCTTGGTGTTTATTTTGGGGGGTGTTTTTTTTCTTCTTCGCTTTGCAGAGGGTAGAGTCGCTATGGTCTTTGCTTTGTAGTGGGGTTTCGATCGCGGAAGTCGGACCAAAGCATGTGGCTGCGGATTGTGCCCGTGGGTTAGCCTGGAAGGAGTAGTTGCATAAGTCTAGAGGCATTGACCCCAAGCAGAGAAACTAGCCAAGAGGAAGTGGCCCAAAGGAGGAGTTACTAGTAACTCCATAGCTCTACTCACAGTAGAGCTTTTTGTCTCGAAACAGATATGTTCACTAGCCTTAGGGGGGGTCAAAGTGGCGCTGGGTAGTCTTTGCAAAGCTAATCGGACGTTTTTTAAGCGAAAGGAGCAACGTTAACGGGGAGCTCCACTGACAGTGGCTGAGACAGATATCGATATACACCGCGAGTTGGAGCTAGCAGGTCAAGTGACAACGTCGATTTGGGCGTCCATGCTGGTACTAGACTGTTGAGTTTCTGGTATATGTATGACCGTGCTTGAAAATAAAAATAAAATAAAATAAAAGAACAAAATAGCAGGGCACAGTGCTATGATAAGCGATACACAAAAGGGTGTCTCGAATCACGGCGTCTATACATGCGTCGAAAGATTAGATAGAGCTGCGCAAAAGCCAGTTCTCTGCAAAGCGTTTTTCTGAGGCAGATAAAACACAAAGATTAAAACAGTGCTTTCTATTTTCTAATTTAGATAGTGAGTCGTTAATATGGAGGCTTGGAATCAACAGTCGGTGTTCAACGCGAGAGTTTATATACATAGATTGGTTCGGGGATCTAATGAAAAACCTGAAGTTCTAGCGGAGCCGGCGTTATCGCGTTATTTCCTCCTTCCTGCGTTCTTTCTCGCGTTGGTTCTCCGCACAGCTGCAGGCTAAAAAAGAGAATATGCGGATTAAGGGATGAAGGCCATCGCCGGAATCAGCAGCTTTTCCTTTTCACCCTCCGCTTGGACGGTAACCTCTGCAACAACCTTAAACCCAAGCTTTCTGTAAAGATAGAAACCTAGCTGGCTAGCGAACAGTGTGACCGCCAATTTCTCGCGTTTTGCCTTTTCAATTCCCCACCGAACGAGCGTCTTGCCCGCCCCTTGGTTGAAGTGATCGGGATGGGTAACGAGGTTCATCAGGTAAAGCTGGTTCTCTCCGTGGACATTATCAAAATGAGTTGTCTTTCCTTTGTTCAAACACTTGCGGAAAGCCTTCATATGAGTTGGATTTGCATCTTTTCTACTCTCTCTTGGTTTGTATTTTTCACTTAAGGCTGCTGCGTATCGTTTTAGAATCTACTGGTTATGATATTTGGTGGGTTTTTTTTAAAAAAAAAAAAAAATCCAAGAGGCTTACATTGACCATCATATGGTGAGCCGGGTGCGACATGGTGCCCTGGCATCTGCCATATCGAAAAGGCTATGACCTTAGGCTTGTTACAATTGCTAGTTTGCTTTTTCTCAGCAACCATCATAGTCACATTCCCAGCCTCCGCCATTCCCATGTATTGAGAATATTTAAATTTTGTCCAACGCTGATTATCTTCTGGATAGTCTTCGACATAGGGGAAGCGATAATTCCATTGTTCGTCGTGTCTCCATCCTTGAACAGCGATTGTTGTGATGACATCGAGATCTTCCTCAGTGGCTAGCCTCGTTGCAATTTCTGGGTGAGGGTTTTCCTGACAGGCCACCTGGCCGACCGCCATAAGATTAGACTTCCAAAATTGTCCGAGCTTCGAACTAAAGGCAAACCGGGCAAGATGAATCGCGTAAAAGTGAGACAAAGTCTTTATCAACCGAGAACAGTGTTTCCAATGGCACCGAGCCGCCTGTATTCGTTGGTCGGGATCGTGGGATGGATTGTGCGTTGGCACGAGCGCTCGAGCAAACTAGCCTCTTGAGAGCTAGCTTGGGCTAAAAAAAAGTCAGAGCCAAAAGATACAGATAGAACTCGAAGGGGGAAAAAATAGAGAGAAAGGATTATTGATGCGCGGCCGAGGTTGTTCTCCCGGCGTAGGCTCCAATTTTATACGACCGGTCGAGCTTAGTTGGACTAGCATCGCGCTAATCCGCTTCGGGCGACCGGTGAGTTGCACAAGATTTCGGCTGGGACAGGGGTCCTATATGCCGAATCCTAACGCAGGTGCGGCCGCCAAAACGTTCACCGGTCGAGAGAATCGGGAATAGTGGGATTCATCAGACATCGCTGGTTAGCGCTCGGACTGAGCTAGCCAGCTAGCCCAAGGAACTCAACAGTTCAAGTTCTAAATATGCATTCTTCGTGTGAATCTATCGAACCGAGTGGTCTCAACAAGCATAGCAGTTGGTTTCAACAGGCGCCACCCATTCGTCGATGGCCTCTCAGGTATCTTTCGGAACTCACCGTTGCATCGACATACATGCGAGATCCACCTAGATCCTGGATTAAAATTGCGAAAACCTCCACACGCCCTATAAGAGGGCCTCTGTTCGAGGTATTCCAAGCCGGAAAAGTACACATTCCTTTCTATGCAGTCAATCTAGCAGATCTCAGATCTCGTTTCCCGTTACTTAAATTCAACTATTGTTGTTGACTTCCGCAGACGGATTGCTATAAGGTAACAAAGATCTTCAGGCGGAAACTAATCAGTTGAAAGCCAGAGATGCCTCCGGCCGCAAATCATCCAATGTTTTCCAGCGAGGATTTGAAGCAGCTGGAAGCAGCAGCGAGAATCTTAGGCTTACCAGTCCAAGTCGTTTTGAGTCTCAGAGCGAATAACCCGCAGTTTCCCATGATGGACGGTAACTCTTCTGTGGGCACATCTCCTTCGTCTGAGACCGGCTCCTTGCCGAGAGCTTGTAGCAGTTGTACAAGCATCGTGGGTCGGAGCGTGAGTCTCACAGAGTCCCCAGTCACAATCACTCCTAGGTCCCCACAAAGACAGATTGCTTGCGACGCTCCCCCTCGACAAGACCTTTCACCTGGCGGAGCCGAGGCTGCTGATACTTTGATCAAACAGCCCGACATATATTTCCCGATACAACTAGGAAGGAACTTTTGCCCAACCGATCTTCGGAAGCGTCCCTTCGAAGAAGTAGGTTTAGAGCCTGACGCATCCATTGTCTCAGCCAAAGCGCCCCAACTCGAATGGCATAGCTATACGCCTCCACTCTCCCTCCCTCCAGAATCAGCTGGGGCTGCTCCTCCAACGAAACGACCTAGACCGACTGCACGACCTCGAGGTAGCTTTAAGAATTCATGCGACCGAAGAGACGCGGCAACTACGAGGGGAATTGGCGCATGCGAGAGGTGCCGAGAGCAGAATTTAAAGGTGAGATATTGCTAACATGAGGAATTCATTCCTCTTCACTTATAATTATTGTATTATGTATACGTTGAATATGGCACTAAACCGACGATTGTATTGTCTTTAGTGCGCTCTCAACCCCGGAAATAATAATTGGATATGCTACACATGCCTTCATGTTATAGCCCGAGGCAAAAAGCCGTCGGTAATGCTATGCTCCAGATTCAACGTCTCAGACATTATTCTGTTCGTCAAAGGAGACCGACCGCAGCAGAGGTGGTCTCAGAGATGGACAAGCATGCAGCCAGTTGAAATCAAGGATTGGGCCTCTCCCGAGGAAACCACAATCTATATAACACAAGATGTGGGTGAATTATACTACCCCATCAAGATCGGCAAATGCCGATACAAAGAAGGGGACGCTCGTGGGAGAGAGTGGGTAACCAACGGTAAAAAATACGTTCACGAATGTCCACCCTACGCTATGATAAATATGCAAGAGGCTGGCAAAACGCTTTGGGAATACGCTAGTAACCCCAAAAACGTGGCGAGGTATCTTGGGCATTATCTGGCTGAAGAAGACCCACTTATTCAAGTGGCCTATCGGCAAGCGTGGCTGTTCTGGGCCAAGGGAGGAATAGTAAGCAGAATATCTTTTCAACGATGAAGACTAAACATACACTTACCCAAAAAGCAGAACACGGAGGCAAGAGATCTACTGAGTAACCTTTTCGTACTATGGGTTGCCATGCGCATGGAGAACTGCCCAGAGAGAATTTGGAAGTGGGATCCCGAGAATAAGGGATTTGAGTTCGTGCCGCAGACTCAAGATCCCCATGGATACAACTATAATCAAATACTCGTGTCACCCATCCTTAGCGCGCAGATTGAGCTCCTAACCACTGCCCTAATTTTAAATCCTTTAAGGAACAAAGTTCTTTTGTCCCTTCAAAACCTCGTGGAAACCGGAGACAGAGAGTACTCCCTCATAATCCACCTCACGGTTTTCATCTTGCTCCACAGCTGTGAGATGTATACGGCCTACGAAAAGCAACAAGCTATAAAATACGGACTGGCGGTATGCTATCAAAGTCGTCTCACGCTACCGCATTTTTGATCGCTCACTTACTTAAATCTTGTACGAATAGACAAAGTACTGGCATCCCGATATCATCGATAAATTGCACCACGGAACGAAAATACTCCTTGCTTGGTTCCATCACTTCAACAGAAGGGCTGGCCAACTCTCCATTGATTGGTCAACCGTAAAAATCGAGGATTTTCCACAATCAGGATGCGATGAAATATCAACTGAGTTTATCAGAATCACTGCCAAAGAAGTGAAAAAGAAAAGTAGGAATCCGAAATCCAAAATATCCAAATAAAACTTTATGCTCTATATCCACGACCCTAGATTCTAACAGCTTGATCATAGAAGAATGCTTTCTAGGAATCAGGAAATCAAACGACAGCTCGGAGAAATTCTATTTCATTTCTCAACTTTTCGACGAGAATTGGAAGCCCTAGAGAATCTACCCAATCGTCCTATCTATAACGAACGCTTTTATGATTTTGCAACCATTGATTTAGAGAGACTTTTTATTCATCAGTTTTGAGAGGTTCGAGAATATATCTCCCTCCGCTAACCTCAGTTCGACAAGCTTGCGGCTTAAGTTGAAGATGCTAGAATTGGATTCGTGTACACGACGTGCAGGCCACCGGATACGACACTACCTCGTAATCAGGCTGAAGAAATTGGGCAACACAGATCATATGCACGAGTGTTTGAATGAGCTCCGATCTCGAACTGCATCACGGAAATCCAGAGCTCTGACTATTTCGTCCGATAACTGGCTTTCGAGCCATCGAATCTACGATGTCTACGGCAAATGTCATGCTGACATGGTTCTGAAGCAAACACCTCGCCACGTCGCTTCAAAGCAAAGCCAGGTGTGCGGGGCCGGGCCAATGAAAGCCCACACGTCTTTGGGTTGCCTGAAGTTCATCAAGCAAAGCTTAGGCATTGAAGGCTGAGCCTCTACATTCCGGCTGGTCTGGAAAATATGGATTTTGGATTAGAAATACCCCGCTTTCCCGGATTCGTGTAGTTTCAACTGTTCCGCAGCTTGAATCCCTCTACTCGACTCCAGTAATTCCCTAATCAGCCTAGGTGAAACTCCGAATATGGCGCCCGGTTTTGGATATGATACTGGCCTCGCAACAGAAATTCCCATCTCCGGAAAGGGCATACGCCGTGGGCTCAAAGCTCATGGGATCAATTCAGAATGGCCTTCTAGCTTCCAAAATAGAATTACCTGGGACGCAAATTTATTTTCAAACCGGGACGACTATACATATGAACTTTCTAGTACGGAAAAGCACGAATTGCACGCAGCACTAACCCATTTCAAAGGTATACATATCTTCAATTCCTAAACTAAAATTTCCCTGGATTTGGCCGCTGAGTTTCGTAAATCCGTATCCAGATCTTGGTTTGGACGGTCAAGATGTCAACACCGAAACATTTCCGCTACCAAATTTGGGAGACAAGCTCAGAGCGATTGCTCGTGATATCCACGATGGCAAGGGATTTCATAATATACATGGGCTTGATCCAGCGAATGAAACCCCAGAGGACAATATTCTCTTGTTCCTTGGCATATCCAGCTATATTGGAAACGAAAGAGGGAAGCAAAACGACGACGGAGACGTTCTAAGTAATAATATCCATGGCTGATGTTAACAGTCGGGGGTTTTTCACTAACTGAACATTTTGAAAATTATAGCGCATATCATCGATTCCAGTGATGCCATCGATCCCGAGAACGAACGTCCGATCCGCTACTCTACACTTGCATCCGTCAGTGTTTTTAGTTCAAATCCATATGTTACCCTTAGACTAACGAATTTCTCGATTCTCGATAGACTTTTCACTGCGATACCTTCGCGGACATCTTGGCTATGCAAGTAAGATCGTGTGCAGCACGGGGAGGAAGGCATATGATTGCATCTGCCACAACTATCTACAACAAATTATCAGAGTTCAGGCCTGATTTACTGGAGTTGTTAGCAAAGCCAAACTGGGCGTTTGATAGGTGGGTATTCTATGCTTCCGTTTATAATTCCTGCGCTTTGAAACTCTTAGGTCTAATTTTCATATCAATAGTCGAAGCGAATTGCTCCCCTCCAATACCCGCCCGCTTCTCTCCTACCATGATGAAAGGCTGATTCTCAACTTTTCGCGTGAGCCCTTAGTAGGGCTACCTGGGGTTGCACGAAACCCTGACCTTCCCAAGCTGAATCCCGAACAACAACAGGCTCTGGATCTCATTGAATCCATTGCCTCACAGAACAAAGTTGTTCTCGATCTCATCCCAGGAGACGTTGTCTTCATCAATAATCTAGGCGTTCTGCATTCGAGAGAAGCCTTTGAAAATAGCCGGGAATGCACGAGATATTTGGTACGTATGTGGTTGAAAAACTCTGAGCTGGCTTGGAGCTTGCCACCTTACCTACGTACCGGTAATTCGAGTTTGTATGAAGAGAATGAATTTGAAGAAAGATGGAATATACTACCTGAACCAAAATTGCGCTACACGGTCGCGGACCGCTGTACTTCCTAAATGATTGACCCGAAAAAGCTCCTTTTTTTTTGTCATTTTCCCGTTCTACAGAATATCATAGACCACATCGTCTCGTTTACCCTTTGCAGCTTTTCATGTTAAATAGTAAAGCCAGAGTTAATCTTAATTATTCTAAGTTTTGATTAATCCAAGGGATAGTAGCTCCTTAAATGCTATATCATGACCGAGAGTACCAACGATTCCTCATAGTGCCGGTGCCGATTCTCTCATGAATAAGAATAACAGAAATGAAAGAAGATTTCCCCGTCGAATACACAAAATGGATAAAGGCCCCATGGCTCGGGCAAGGTCTTCGAAACCTAAAGCTGGATCCCAGCCTGTTGTGGTGAAGATTTTCATGCATATGCACATGTAGACCAGCTGGCAAACCATGGCACGCATGATACGTACCGTCATTGACGTCTTTTGGTGATATCCTCAGTAGGATACCCATAGTACTGTGTTCATTCCCATTGCGTGTTACTCCGTATAACGATAAGATACCGCGTCGCGGTATCGGTTGCGTCGAGAAGCATAGAGAGTTGCAATATGGGATGATTGGTATTTGAATATTCTGATAATATTATTAAAATTCTGAGCTCAAAAATTTAAACCGTCCAACATGCCCGGCCTCAGCTATTAGATTCAATCGCCGAAAATTGCCAATGGATATATGTTTCACAGTTTCCTCGACGAGACAGACACATAACACAAACCACTTAAACCTTTTATACAATATTTCTTTACAAATAGAGTTTCAAGCTACCGGTACCTACCATGGATATCTCTTCTGATACTTTATATACACTTTTGAGTCCAGCTGCTGCTTATACCTCCTTTTCACGGCTATCAAAGGAACACCTTCAAAAATCGTTATCATGGAACAACTCCGCCCTTAACCCGAAGAATCTACCAGACTCGATTAGTGTAACGGAAACAATAGCATTATGGCATATAGACGGTATCGACGTCGATGGAAGAAAATTCTTCGTAGTGCCAAACTTTATGCGTGGGAGGTTACCGCTAAGGGTTGACCTCCATTTACCCCCTCATGAAGCTATTTCACCAGCTTTGCGGGAGATCTTTTGCCTAAGCAGCCTTATGATACATGGATCTGGAAAGAAACCGATCATGTCCCTTGAAATATCTAAGTTTCTCCTCAGAGCATTGGATCATTGGCATCAGCGCATACCCGACTTCGAAACCCAGTACATGAATCTACCCTTCGGCTCCCGCATTATGATTGATCACATCGCACCCACTCCAGGAGAGATGAAGATATACCTAGTACCAATATATGACGTCGAGCAGCAATTTCATTCTCTGAAAAAATTACAGGAGATGTGGGATCTACCCACCGAAAGCTGGCCCCCCGCGATCGATCTTAATGAGATCCGACTAGAAAAGCAACCCCACGAGGCTATCAGTTTAGTCAAAATTCCGTCACGACACAAACCTGATCAGCTATTCGTCTTTAAATCTCTTTGTCGAGATGTCAACTACCTCTATCATGAACTGAAAGTTCTTTTGAAGATAGAGCCCCATAGAAATATCATACAACGCCCGTTTTATATCGTGACGAAGAAATGCAAATTTGGCGGGAAAATTGGTGTTTGTGGGTTTATCCTTAAATTTTATCCAGATGGTACACTTCGCGATGCTTTAGGAGTTTCCAATCCCTTCCAAGATCAAATCACTCTGCGAGATAGATTTCGTTGGGCGAAAGACGTCTGTTCAGCTTTATTGCACGTCCAGAATTCATTCCTTGGCTACTACCCTGACCTTAAGCCCGACAATCTAATAATGAGCCGCGATGATAAAAGTGGTCTTGTCCACGTATCTCTCATTGACTTTGAACAACGCGGTGGCTGGTTTTCATGGTCTCCTCCTGAGGTATACTATTTAGAGTATCTAGAGGCTCTAGTATCTTCCAAGGAAATATCCCTCATTATTAGAAATCAATATAGCACTTTGCTCCGTGGAGTCTTTCCATTATGGAAGCCAGCAAACCGGGCGATTCGATACAAAGATGAGCCTAACTCCAGCTTCCAAGGCTACAGTCTAGCCTGGGGGCAGTTGACTCGGTCTGAGAGGGAATCCGCGCACGTTTTTATGCTAGGGAAAATACTTTGGTGTATTTTTGAGTCCGCAGCATCTATCAACTGCCACATGGGGGTCGATTTTCTCAGGGAGGAGCTCAATGAAAACCAGCAACTCTTCCCGGAGTTCCGTAAATCGCCTGAAAGCATTCAGAGCCTAATCAAGGCGTGCACAATTGGTGCCCCAGAATGGAATGGACATTACAGATGCATATTTCGACAAGGGGATAGGATAATGGCTACGAGTTCGGGAGAAGGCACATCTACTTTGTGCCCGAGCTCACCCGATATGCAGCTGACCTGGATCCAAGCTTGGTGGAAGAGAGAAATACAACAAGCGGAGGCATTCTTTGCGAGGAGGGCATTATTTCTAGTGGGAAAAACCGGGGAGCACCTTCATCATGATGCTTGCGAAATCATGAATGCTTCACTTCGAAGGCCTAAGTTGGATTCCGTACTTGCCCAACTCCAGGATATTGAAACTAGCATATGTTTCATCGACAGTCCAGAGCATGTATATATTCCACAGGGGCCTAAACAATAGGCAAGGAAAGGCGGAGAAGATTTTCAATCAATACTACAATCCCGTTGCTGTTAATCCTTTATTTTGAACCCTACTGTAGATGTAAAAGTCCGCTTTAGTGGTGGATCGCGTGGATTCACTCGATCAATTTCTCTGCAATTGGTTCGTAACCGCCACCCACCACCTCTACCGTTCCGTCATCCAGAGCGATCTCTTCGCCCTTCTTCGCTCCCATCTTACATATCTGTACACGGTCGATCTCCAATCCCTCAGCCCATACGTAATTCTTATATCTCTCTAACACATCTGTAGCATCGAACTGTACCCTTCCACCGTCATTCGGCCTCCTACCCCTATCTCTATTCTTTGCAGAATTCTTAGGCTCTGGCCGTGTCTTTATACGCTTGCAGTACACCGTATTCACTACCGTTGCATGGAGTTTCAAAGGTCGATTTTCGGGTGTTAATATGTTCTTTGCAAAGAAATGTGAACGAAGGGCTTCGCAGAATTGATAGAGTCGGCCTGAGGGGGAAGGTGACGCGTCGGCCGGCGGTAGTATGAGAACATTGCAACTTGTCACTCCAGTTTTGGAACTTGAGATCGGCTCTAGGCCCTTAAGATCTATATACAGCTTGTTATTATCGCCTGTTGCTGTGGACTGCAGGAACTTTGTAAGATCTAAGGACTCCAAGGTAGATATCGCATTTTGAATCTCCTCGGGCGTCGCCAGTGTCATTACACCGAGGGTGAGATGCAGTGTGTCAAATGGACGAAATGCATCTGGTGGAATTATAAATTTATCGCCTGATTCTGAAAGACCAGCCTCAGCAGGCGCCGTCTCATCGATTGTAAACTGCCTTAAGGCGGTTTTTAGAGATTTATGAGCCGCTGGAGGTGTTGGATAGTAACCTCCATGAAGAGGAAGACAGAGGAAATGAGTCGGTGGCTGGCGTCTAGGGGCAGGACCACGATCTTTAAATTTTGGAAATGAAGAGGGTTGTCCTTGGTCGTGTGCTTTAGAACCTGAAGCCATCTGATGGAAAGAGGAAGAAAAAAAATCGGTTTGAGGTCTACAAGACAAGGATTGGTTTCCTCGATGTAAATTACTAGTATGTATCCTCGAATCCAGCGTAGTTTGGAGTAGCCTGAGGACGCGGATGCATGCAGAAGAAGAGCTTGACATTGCCCGGTGTGGGATGAAGTGACGTTGTGGTTGCTGTTTTGGCAATTGGTTGCACAAGCTTGCAGGGATGGATAGTTCTCGGCCGAGAGGACGTTGGATAATGCCACAGATTAACACAATCCCAGTCTTGTCATGTTCGCCGTTCAACGTTTTTTGGCCGTAGAGGCCTCGATATCGATACGAGTTAAAGACATATATATATATATCAGTCTCCGTAGCCACTCATCTAAAATATATCGATACACAGACTGATAGGACTATGATAGGCTAAGTATGTATTCATGTGCATTGTATCAATCCTAAACAACAGATTCAAAGCATAGTCTCATACACTTTCTGAGACAGAATCTATCATGCTCCCTTGTCATCCCAAGTAACCCGTCCCACTCATACACTGCTCCATGGAAGTACTCTTTTGGTACAACTCCAGCCTCAATATCCGCGTACGTTGCGATAAAATGCATTATCTCATCATCAGTAGGCGCGCAATTCTCACATATCCAACATCGACATATCTCACACCGCCGATGCTGGATACAGCGTTTACACCTTGCAAACAGTTCGGGGTATGTTCCATCTGATTTAGCAGGCGGTCTCCATGCAGCTTCTACGGAACTCGTAGTTATTGGCGGTGGCGCTAGTAGTGGTAGCCAAGCTGATGGTGTTTTGCCGTATACCCCTGGACCTTCCGGCGAAGTCCCACAGTTCATACAACCGAACCCGAGGGGATAGTTGGCGAATTGACTGACTATCGGCGGCTCTACAGCCCTTGGATCATGATTCGGCCCACGACACAATATAAAATCGAATTTCATGAGCCCTTCCGCAACCTCGAGTATTTTTTCCACGTCAATGCTGATCACATTCGCAAGCGGTACGACTTGGCGAGGAGACCTTCCCAGTGGGAGATACCATGGATCTTCCGGTAGGTATATGGTGGGCTCGGGAAGCAGCTGCAGGGCCTCGGCTTGCCAATTTGAGTTTCGGAGATAATGGTCGGGTTTCGTAGACCCCAAAAGATATAGGGCTTTCAGTCGTGGCGGAGAAGACTGCGTGACCGCTAATCTGATAATCCGGAAGACTCTCCCTGTTTCCTCGTGTGGGTAACTAAACTTGAAACATCCTCGAACACTCAATATTCGAACGTTAAAGTCTCCAGTCGTGTCCAGCACGATTTCCTCTAATATGTCCGTCGTCACTGCCATACCATCCAAAATAAGGGTGGCAACATTCTGGAGAAATTTTTGCTGTGTAAGATTGTAGAATATCCCACGGACAGGGCCAGAGAAGAATTCTTCTTCGGTGAGGGCCTCATCCATGCGTTCAGCGCGCCAAGATATACCGCCGGGATCTAGTGGCGTACGATCTACATTTGCGACCGGGAGGCTCGTAAGATCGAGATAGCGAAACGTGTCAGAAGAGGACTTTAGCAGTGCACGAACTGGATGAGAGGTTGAGAGTAAAGACAATAGTGATTTTATAGGAATATGTGGTACGATGAGATTGAAAATTAAAGTATTTGATAAGAGCGTAATGAGAGAGGGAGGACTCGCTGATGTCATTTTGATTGGTATATATGGAACTATCTGGTACGATTTAATTTTGCATCCCTATCGAACAGTACGAAGGTTATTTGCTGTCCGGCCGTCCAACATATAACTTCCATCTGTCCGAACCGTTAACAGAATTACAACATATCCACACTCACGTGATCATGGCATCAGGCGTCATCACTGACAACTGGAAGGCAGTGTCAGCCGCCTCAAAGCTACTTAAATATATATTTTAATTCTTTTTGGTCTATAATAACTATTTTAAACGAGATTAATTTCGTGCCATGGAATTCTATACAAGCCTGAATGGCTAGGAACTTGGCCAACTCAATTGAAGATACAATCGGATAGATAGATGCTCACATTCTAGTCCATGATCCTTGAAATTGAACATACCCTTTGAGTACGTTGGTAGAGCTAGGCTACTAGTTAGTTAGTACCTCGTTCATATACGCTGATCTCAAGCTCAGTGTACGTGTACGTATAGCTTAAAATGATAACCGAAAACAGAAAAAAGCTACAATATAATATTAATACCTACCTCTCAATCTTTCAGCCAAGACAATTCTCAAAATTTAAGGCATCGTAAATTCTAGTCTCGCTCCTAAAGGAATTTGGATTCAAGACCCTTTCGAATGACCATAAGACAATATGTATTATAAGTTACCAAACAAAAATAAGTGTGGAGGGCAGGATCCGTAAGAGTTAGTACATTATGGAAGGAAATTAAGATTCAAATCAGGGTAGGTATATGGATAACTCTGATCCAGTAATCCTATTTTTTTTTGATGGGGCAATGGCCCGGGGGGCGGCACAGCTATCACGATATCTATATCGTCCCGTGGTTTAGATCCCGATAGACTTAGCTTCACCTTAGCGTTGGTAAAACTGTTTAGAGCGAGATCAGTGAGCCTTAAGTTTGGGATTTGTACTTTTGCAGGAGAAAATAGAAGAAATGATAAACTTACAACGGCATTTCGAGCGTACGGAGGAATTTGTTCGGGTCTCGCAAACGTGGCATCAAGAAAGCCGCGAGGCATTCCGGCAACAAGATAATCCTCAAGGCCAGCTAAAGTAAGCGCAACATCGTATTGAGATTTCCCAGAAACTTTCGGCTTTCTTGTACATTTCACTTTGAAATAGTAATCGAGATTATGCTCCAATAGGCTCACAAGAATCCACTCTGTTCGTGGCTGTTCGGTGGATGTGCAGAGTTGAGAACCCACATACTCCGCCAGTGCTTGGGCCATGTTATCCCGAGTATCTGGGAGAAAGTACGTGGCAGGTACAACATGTATAACCTTAAGTCGGGGGAGCAAACGGCGTCTGCTAGGCGTGCATCCGGCTATACCCAGTTGGTAGCGAACAATATTATCGCCTGGGAACCGCTGGAACTCGAAGATCTGGTCCGAGAATTAGCTCCTCTAAAACAAAAAGGTATCGCATGGCGTTAAATAACTTACATTGAGATGAGGGGGATCTGGGTTGTCGCCCTCAGCCTCGGCTCCTTCTTCATCTTTCGCTTCTCCGCTGTCATCCTCCTCATCCTCTTCTTCTTCGTCTGTCTGCCCCTGCTCCTCATCTCCATCGCCATCCTCTTCTTCGCTCTTGTCTTCGTTCCCATCATCCTCGTTCCCCTCATCTCCATTCTCATCTTCATCTTCTGCTTCTTCATCCTCATCCTCATCCTCATCCTCATCTTCTTCTTCTTCTTCTTGGCCAGCATCTTCCCCAAATTCACCAGCAACAGCAGCCATGAAGCGGTCAAAATCCAAAATCCAGATCTGCCACACAATTGTCATAAATTCCGGCTGACAGAGGCTTGATAAAGCTACTTCCTCCCATACCTTAGTATCGTTAAACCCCCAGAAGTATGAATCGCGCCCGAGCCCCGTAATCTCCTTTAAAGTCGTTATATGCTTGAGCATAAAGTCGTTGGCTCGTTCCTCCCACCAGCCAAGAGCTCGTAGGTCATCCTCCGGATATTTATCTATCTCTGAGTCCTCATCTGAAGCATAGACTGGAGTTACTTCCCCCGGGTGGAGCGGCCGATGGGCAGCATCCAGAAATTGAAATGACCCAAGGCCTTGATCTAACCCCAGAGCAAAGTCTAGAGCTAACGGTCCGCACGAATCCTCGCAAAACAATGCTATGCAAAATCTGTTCAAACGGAGACTGACAAATTTCTCGCCTTGTAGGAGACAATGAAGTCTCGGACACTCACCACCGGTCAATACCAAAGACGTGAGTATGGCAGTGTTCTGCGCATAGTCTACCAGCTGTGGACGCATTGTACCGGAATACATAATGAGCGTCTCAAGGTTTTTCATAGTTGTGATTGGCTCGTATACCATGGTATCCATCAATAGCCTCATATTTTTTACCTCTGTCAATCCGAAGATCTCCAGCACTTCTGCTGTATCCATGCCAATCCCGAACTTCGAAGGAATAGGATTGAATAACTTTATGCCACCGGCATAATCAAACTCGATACACAAATACCTCAGTGAGGGAGCGGTAGAAGTAAGAATGAAGCCAGCGGCTATAAACTGCGAGATCTCTTGAATAGCCGACAGCCTCAACTTTTTCAAACCAGGGAAAAGTAGATGACGGTAGTCATCATACTCAAACTGGCGGTGGCTGATCTTCGGTGCAGGGACATCAAGAACTGAAAGATTTTGGTGTTTCCGGGCGAGATTCATGACTTTCGTGGGATATAGGCTGGGTACGCCATGGTATCTATCTCAGTACAAAAGGATTAACCATCACGTCTTCTACTCGGCTTTATCCAAGCTGGTTTATAAATTCAATGGTATTAACACATACTCGAAACAGAGGAGACCATCCGGTTGTAGGCCTTGGAGCAGCTTTTCCGTAAGCGCAATGATGACATCCTCACACTTTTGCCCAGAGTTTCCAATTTCGATACCATTGATCACGCGACCACGCCGATCACGGAACAGAATTCCCGTAATTGCAATGTGCCGAATGTGCCTTGCTAGTTGCCGTTTCGATTGTAAAACGGTACTGTATGGTGCTGACAAAGTTGACGTCTCGTTGACTTTCACAGGATGAACAACTTTCAGAACTATGCTACGATAGAGTAACTGTTCGCAAACATCGTTCAAAAGAAAGCATGTTCGAGCAAGGCGGGCAAGATCATCGCGAGCCAACTATATTATATATACCGGAAGGATTTCAACCGTTAATAAACAATTCCCGCCGATAAGCAGTTTTGTGAGGTTACACCTACATTCTTTGCGATTAGCAGGAGTAGTTCTTTGGGGAGTTTGTCCAATCTACCACGCCGGTGCGATAGTCGGATGAGCCTGACGCCCTTCTTATTCTTCTTTCCCTTTGCCGGATCCATAGTCGATTGATAGCCGAGTACCGTGTGGGTCTCCAATGTGCTGTATCGAGGAGCTGGGATTTGTTTATAATCGGAAAATCAAGGGTCAAAATAAAAATAGTAGAGAGAGAATAAAGTATGAGATAGCAACGATGGTAAATGATGGGGTGGTAGTAAATGATCAGAGAAGACGACCAGGGAAAGTTGAAATATAATGATGTATGGTCGTATAGACAGATTACTGATTAGTAAAACCTTCAACGTATATATCGGCGAAAGCACGTGCATAGTATCCCCAAGTCTCAACTTTGCTACTCTTAGAACATCACAATTTCAGCATCGATATCATCTAAGGGTTATCTTTCGGACCCGACAAACCCCCAATTTTATCAGCGATAGCACGATCAATCTTGACTCATTAAGCTCGCGCCGGCAACGGCGGCCCACTTGAACTTAAAATTCCATTACTTTATCGCTTCTCTGGACGTCTAATCTCAGAGCCTTGCTCCTTTAGAGAGTTTTTCGTATTAATACGAAGAGATTTATTCTACAAGGGTGTTTGGTTACCTTCCTTGATCTTTCGATCTTTCGATCAGCTGCAGACGCTTGTCGCACACGAAGCCGCGCCAAACCGACTATAGAGCGCAGAATCAATATCTTAAGCCTTTGCTCTAGATAATAATTAGTGCCTCTGCTGCCGTTGCAGAGCCGCGGCCATCGACGTTATAGTTGGTGGTCCAGAACCAATGTCAAGATTTCCAAGGCCTACATTGTCTATGGCTCTGTATAGAGTCTCTATATAGACTAATCTTGCAGATGCATAGTCAACGACCGCGATACTGCCAAGTTTACGGAATTACCTTCTACATCAATTGCTACGGTTTCGAGGCTACAAAATACCACATTGTCTGTGTTGATCTTTATGCTCTGGACGTTGATGCTGATCACGTAGGTCAGATACCTATTTTATAGATAGGTCTAGGTCTAAGGATTATAAGTAACCTATATAGAATATCTAGCCCCTCCAGAACGTTTAAAAGCTTACACAAAATTCAAAAGCAGGAAATATTGCAGATAACTATATCGTAAGACAGAATAGCAGTCCAGACGTCTCAAAAAAATCATGTTAATGAAATAAGCTACCAATCTCCCAGGCAGCTCTCATGACGCCTACGCCTCCAGTCTGGGTCTCAACCGTTCTTCCCCGGAATCTATCATTCAAATCATCTTCTGTGGCACGCATCTGAGGCATGTGTTTGGGATGATCCATCGGTCCATTCCAGTTTATCTTTCCTGATTTCCCAAGCCGCAACTCAGCATCTGTGGCTCCAGCCTCCCAGTTGCTGCCCCTAGCAGTATTGATGAAATCCACCGCTTCGGGATCTCTTTTCAAGCTGAAATCCCCGCCTTGAAGCTTGGAGGTGAAGCCAGGATCTTTCTCAAATAACGGTGCGGACCACCACATTCCAAAAACCGAAGTATTCTTATGCCTAGTAGTCCAAGCGGCAATCGCGTTTCGGCCAATGAATGGGAAGAATTCCTTGCACTTCTCAACATGAGCATCAAGCTCAGGACTATGTTCCTCATCCTTCGATTTCCAAGTTTTGGTATAGGGGTGTGGCGAGCAGAACGCGGTCATATGGTGAAAGAATATACCTGATATGCATGCCACTCATTAGTCTCATAAGCCTCCCCAAAGTCAATTATAATTAATGGGGCTATTCGCACCTTTGAAAGCTTGTTGATCTTGGTTACACCAACCCCAGCTATCACAGTGGTCTTCCATGATACCAGCCCTTACCATCTCTCCAACTTTGCCGGCACTTTCAATCACACTCTCGATAAGTTGATAACCATCTTCAAGATATTGCTTATCCCCGGTCTCTTCCCATATCGCCCTCAGACCGCTCAAAACAACACCTTGGTTATAGGTATATGTCTGCTCATCCCTCTCGTCACACTTCCTCTTCCAATAGCTGCTCATATGGAACCCATCCGTTACCAACCCGGCGTCATTGGTAAAGTTACTACCTTTGAACCAGTCATACGCCTTAATTGCATAATGTAAATATGCAACATCCCTTTCCGGCTGCGTGTTCTTATCGTTTTCACCCCCTCCAAAATAGAACCAAGAATCTGGTGGATTGTATTCGGCCGGGAATGTCGTATACATCTGGGCACTCGCTGAGATGAACAATTCGTTCGTAATCGCGTTTTTGTATGGTTGAAGGTTTGGATTCCAGATCATGCCGCCGCCACAGAATAGCTCGTCCCATCCCCTTTCAGCGTAGAAATAGAACTCCCTTGCCCGGAGAGCGAAGTCCATGCGATATGTGTAAAAGTCCGGGTTATAACTCTCGGGGAAGAGGTAGTAGTAAGCATCTAAGAACCTAACACTCGCCAGCCAGCCGAGGACGACCCATAGCATATCGTCGTATGCTTGGAACTTGAGGGAGGCGACATTTTGCGCATGATAAAACGAGATAATGTCGGGAAAGTAGATGTCGATGATATTTAAAGTCTCATTCTTCGGCAAAGAAGATAGTAGAACACTATGTAACGCCGATACAGCATGGGTCTGTATTACTGCGGCTGTCCAGTCAATGGCAGTTGGGTAATCGCCGCGTTCGGGGGAGAAGAAGACGGACTGGAGGGTCTCGAACGAATGGATTAGGTAGCGTAGGGGTTCCGAACCAATAGTCGAGTTTAAAGTTATACCGCTCCGCCTATGTTCTACTAATCGGGGCGACAACGGGATCTGGGCAGAGCTGCATGATCCCACAAATACGGTTATCGGCAGAACGCATAGACGCAGTAGATGCAAGCGAAAGTTGGAGGGACGCATAATCACATGCGGCGCTAAAGATGGTAGACTTAGAAAAAAAGAGAAAGAACACACCAGCGCGATATCATACAATATAAGGCTAACAGAACATTCTCAAGACGCTCTGCTCGATGCTTCAAGGCTGCTGGTTATGGGGCAAGTCAGCGAAATCGCGGCTGTTTTGCGGGGAAGCACGAAACGTGTGGATCAGTCACGCGGCACACGTGCCAGTGTGGTATTTTCAAATTCCAACACAGACAGAAAATTTGCTGTGCCGACTGACACTGAAATTTACTATGCAAATTGTCAGCCCGTTGAGGGGTGGGAGTATATTATTCCGGTACGCGGTTAGAATTAAAGAGATAAATTTAGTGTGAGATTACCGAATCTTGTTGTTTTAATAGATCCGGTAAGTCACATGTACGGCAACGATTCTCCTTAATATGCTGCTATCTGCTTTCTTAATATTGTTCAGACTTTACATGTTTAAAAGGTTTCAGGCATTCTTCGGGCAAGATACTCTTAAGACTCCCGCTCAAGTTTACTCACGCACAAATAGCCAGAAAGACTGAGGTGTACACATGTATCAAATTAGTACGCGAAATAGTGAATTTGTGATAATCATGATAAGGGGCGGCATCTTAGGCGACGCAAGGGTATATGTTGACCTAGTATACTCGAAATCAATTCCTTTGTCAAATTAACCCCGAATCTTAAGAGCCACAAAGAATTCCAATAAGTTATATAGCTATAGTCTCAGAATCAGCAGGCTGGCTCTCGTTGGTGATATAGGCTATTGAATCTGGAATTCCTACCCCCAACTACATGTATAGGAATTCCCATCAATTGTGAATCAAACTACGATGTGAAATCACAAAAAGGAAAGTTATCGCGATTCAGTTCTTCTCAGCACAAAAAAGGCCTAAAATTTAGTGAACGCGATTTGCACCTTTATTCCACATTTACATCTAAGGATAGGCGCGGTTGCTTAGCTATATTGTTATCGTCAGTTTTCCGGTCATAAAATTGCAGAAGCTCATCTTAATTTTCAGTTATTATAATTAGGTTGAATCCGGAGCCAACTACCAGCTAGTTATGCTAGTAATCTAAGGACCTATTCAGTCATATACGAAAAAATACCAGAGCTGGAGGCCAATATGAAGATTCGATGCCCTGCGATTGGATTGTGTTTCTCTAAAACTAACTCTTCTTCTTCGCCACCTCCAATACCCGGCTATATCCGCGAATTATAAGAAAATAATTAAGCAGCAATGCAGGAAAGAAGTTTTAGTGGCTTGGAATAATGGAACAAATGCCTGGATGCCTGGAGACGGCGGTGTTCAAATGGGTACCAACAGAGCTAGATCATTTATTAACTAGCTTGCTATTGCAGGATCGATTAATGAGGCTCAGGGCCTCTGTTCTTGTGGACCTATAGTACTATATGATATACGGTTGTATAATCGATGACGGTGACGGGCTAGAATGGCCACTGTGCTGACGTCCTCAAAGACGTTGCCTGAGATTGAAATCACAGATACTGCAGGGCGGTGCTTAGGGTAACCTGGCTGACAATTCCAAGCTAGCGATCGCCAAGGGGCAAGATATTCTCATGCCACTATCACACTGTTTGCATGATACATACAGGTACTTATGAGTACTTTACATGTCATCAGATAGCTAAATTTATACAGTGCGTGTCGGCATTTCTACTTTCATACTAGAATTTATACGTGTTTTATATTCGCCTCGATGCTTCCGTATGAAGCAATGGGCTAAAAGTCAGAATTTTGAAATGCATCGACTCTGGTTGGATCGACGGATGGGTAGTGACTATTGATTCATTAACATTAACATCTTGAATGTATGTCTTAATTTAGCCGTCGTAGATGATTCGAGACTACCCTCATGACGCCTGGAGCCACCAGAAACGGGAAGAAACATAGTCCCGCCGCGGACCGTTCCTGGGGAAGTTCCGTATAAGACAAATATCAACGTGTACCAATCTTCGCGACTATATGCACTGTATCATGGGTTTGAAGCTGTTGTCTCCGGGCGCTCTAACGACAGAACGCTCGGGATTTTGATAGATCATCCCATCTCTGGCAATTCGTTTTTCGTTCGCGGCCCATCCCGGTGTCTCCTCAGCTTCACCCCGGAGTCGCATGACTCTGTATCATTGGTTTATTGGTACCAAATCTGGTGCCATTTGCGGGGTACATGACAGCACCTTTTGCCGAGACCGATATCGATGAGACCCACTCACACCAAAAGCACATAGCGAAGGAAAAAAAACTTCCACTGCATCGACAAGGCAAAGGTTCCAGGGAGAGAAAAGGTTCCACTTGCCGCTGACCACCGAACAACGTGGTCAGAAGGTGAGTGTCTCGTAAAATAGCTCAAGGTTGCTAATTTCTGTTACTATATGCATACTCACTGAAATTGAGCAGAAAGTGATCGGAGAAGTTGATATCTTTATTCCATATCACATTTTTTTTCCTTTGTGGTTCCTTCTCGCGCACCCCTGTCGCTTCGATGCTATTTTTGCGGAAAAGCTTTCATTCGCAGCAGCCCCTGTGAATATGTATTGAATTCCCCACGTTTTTAGTTAAAGCTTTGCTCACTACCCCCGCATCACGAATAAAAATACGAGGCGATCATCTCAATGCATTGTCATGCAAGGTCATGCAAGGTCAGCCTTACCTCTCTCAACATCGATATCGAATTCCTTGCTGTTATCACGCTGTCCGAAGAAAGGAAAGAAGGAGAATAATTGCAAATTGGACGCTTCGCATCTCAACAAAATTTTTTTAAAAAGGTTTTCAAGCTAAAAAACGGACCCCCAAAGTCCGGGAGCATACGAAACCTTCCGAGGTTTAACGGAAAAAGGCTGGGAGCAAAGCGGTAGCTACTATTTGTCCTGGCCGCTCAGTCGCTAGCATATTGTACTGTGATGCTGCATTATTCGTATCCATGCTATCAATGCGGATACCTAAGAGATGTAAATGGTTCTTTGTCCTTGGGGAAAGAGGGATGGATCGAGCGCCAGTGCCCAGAATTAGTAGCTCTAGATACGCGAGCGATTAGCAACCATATCACGATGTGCATGTCAATGAATACGGCTTGATATCTTTTCATCGAAAATATCTGATAGAAGGCCAAGGATGGGGGTGCAGTACGCCAGTCGCATACCTGGCTTTGGAGCCACGACGTCCAATACTCCCCACAGACCTTCATCCAATTCCAGTACTCCGTTACGAACCCTTGCAGCACCGTGGGAAAGCCAATTGAATGCCTCATTGTGCACAATGATGATCCCATCTTTCCCACTGAACCTCATGCCGTTGTTAAGCAGGAATCCATCTTCGTAGACACATTCTATCGCGCTGGCTGGCGGCGGTACCCCGGAGAGCACATTCATGTCCGTAAATACCTCATTTGGATCATTTCCTCCAGGCTTTGGACCTGCCTTAGGCGGGGGTTCCTGCTTTGAGGTGATACTAGCATCGTCTTTCAAGCTGGCGGGTGTAATATGGAAAGATCTGATGTTGTATCTCCGGCTGGCGGCTGAAGTCAGAGGAAATCGGGAATGCCGAGAAAGATGGCGTCGGGGGTAAGTTATCCAGTAGGGAAATTGGACTGATCGATGGCACTGTGGGTAGGCTCCAACTCGGCGACTGCTCACGCGGAGCAAAGGCCTTATCAAAGTTGTGAGCTCTGGAAGGAAGGACATGGTGAGATAGCAGACAAAGTTGCTCTTTCATTGGGTGTCGCAAATGGACATTCAATCTTAACCAAGCCCACTAGCGAGCAGAGAATTCTTCCAACGCAAACCCTCACCACCTTCGTACACCAATCTCTGGCTCGATCGAACCCTTTACTCTCGACACTGCTTATTTACTTATGCATCTAATTCGTGAAGTGGGTACGATATTTCGGGCCATATACGATAGTGGAGATCAAATATTCGATGACGTCGACAACCCAGCTTCGGCTCTTCCCAGGCATTCCTGTGAAAGCTAAGCACTGGCAGGCGGGAGCTATACTCAATTCCAAGCACCCTCCCGGATGGAAGGTCTCAGGCCTAAGCTCTGAAACGGAGCCTTTCCGCTCCCTAGCTTCGAGGGACACCCGCTCTGCCATCTGCCGTCCGTCGAGAGATCAAAGACACGGCAATCGACGGATTTCGTCCCACCTTCCAAAGTCCTCACTTTGTACGTCCAGAAAGACCCAATCGACGGGACGGCTGTAAACTGGAAGTCCATCATTGCCTCGACGGAAAGATGCATATAGCAGCTCATTGAATGGAAAGTTTTTCCAACTTGCATGCCCAGCAGCTCCCATGCAGCCTGTACCCACCTCTTTTGTTCTTTTTTCTCCAGGAAAAAAAGGTTTTTTGCGGGGCTAACAGGGTCGACCCATGGCGGGTCGTCGTGCCTCGTCTTCATGACCCTTCAGGGATACGTATTTTGGGCTTGAAAAGGTTTTTTTTAACCTCTCGCTCCTGGGGATGGTCTAAGATCTTCCCTGGAGACTACCTTGCTTTTAGTGATGGGAGTATTGATGTTGTTTAATCAGCTCGTTTCGTTTCTGTGACCTGCCAACCCTGCAGACAGGCCAAGGAAGAATGAAAGAAAAGAAAAGAAAAAAAAGAAAGGGAAGAACTGATAGAAAATTTTTCTATCCGTCAGCAGTTCGATTTCAGATCTTTGCCAATTCGATAGAGTCCTGACCACGAGATGCGTCGAGTGCCAACCAAGGGAAAAAATTTTGCTACCAAGTCGTCTTAGTTTCAAGTTTCCCAGATGCACGGGTTTGGAAAGCGACTCGGCAGGTGAGCCGAAGGGATTGGATGCAAGATAAGACCTGCCAGGCCGCGGAAAGATCACCCGTTCAGGGAGTATTCTCCCTTCTTGTCCGCATAGACGAGGGAACCACGATGGCTGGGCAATCACAATAAAAAAAAAAAAAATTTTCACGCAATACCTAAGCGTGCCAAGTAACTCATGGGG
>JAJTTS010000013.1:628250-755998 GCA_036971165.1 Arthrobotrys iridis | reverse complement strand
GCTTTCGAAAGCGTGCAGTTCAAGGTCATTCTCTGGACCAAATCACCTCCTTATCGCATGCTCCTATCGTTGAGTGTGACCATGAAGGAAAGAAACCGAAGGGGTGGAGGATGCATCTGCCACTTGCAAAAAGAAACCAGCATGGCATTCTGACCTCAGGAATCTTGGCCCCCACGCCCTTCGTCGCTAAAGGACAGCAGCAAGGAAATCAACAGAAAATGGCGTTCGTCATAGCAATCTGCTGTTCCACCCAAGCTGGAAATTATATTGGAGTGGTGGGCCGTTCAGGCAAACAAGGCCTTCTTCATACATACAGAGTGTCGTCGCATTCGATTTTTCTAAGCAGCATGCCAACCTTCTTTCGCACCTCTTGAATCGCAACAACCTGCAAACCCTTGCACCAGATTCCAGCCTGTGCATGTTTGCCGGGAAGCCCGGAAGCTTGGGTTGAATAATTCTTTTTTAAAAATCGAAACAGCCGTGGCCAGACGCACAAGCACAAGGCATTTTGCGGGGTCGAGGAACTGAAAAAGTTATAACCCTGCGATATTGTGCAATCAGGCACAAGGTTCTTCCTAAGCAAAGCCCCTTTCGCCATCGAGCTTGTCCGTGAGAAAGGAAATTCAATAGGCAAGCAGTGCTGGGACCAAGCACCCAAGTTCCTCAGTTTAATAGATCGACAAATTTGCAAAGAAGTTTGCCGTCAGCCTCTCCTTGCATTCCTTGAAGATTGTCCCTTTTGGGATCCTTTTTAATATTTGCTTGAACCACTTCAAGCCCAATTCAGATCCTTTTTGGTACGTCCATGCTCTCCGATAAGTTGTTCCTTAGGAAGGATCTCGAGATCAGGGCTGCACACCATCCGCAGCAGAATTTTCTTTCCTGCATGCATAAAAAAACCGTGCTTCGCGTTCTTGCGTTTTGTCGTCACCTAGCAGCTATGGCCCCTGTGCTGTCGGAGTGAGCTGTTGCACTGCATATTGTATTGCATATTAAACTTGAACACGTCCCTGACCGGCCATTCACAAACCTTTAAACCCTTTTGCCAAAACCTCTTCCCTTTCGATACAGTCACATAACATACTCTTGAGCTGATTTGGCCCCACAAAGCCCCAGCTTCATGGGTCTGAGCTGTCCTGTTCATTTCTATGAATAAATTAAATATCACAAGCTCAATAGCAAGCTAACATAATATATATCCACCGACCAGTGTTTCGAGGTTAAAATTGAGTTGCTATTCGTTTTGTCGTCGCTAGGGTTTCGGTACCAACAGGTGGAGCATGAAACTAAGCATTGGCCCTCTACGAAAACGCGAATATCATGCTTCCCAACACCTTCTAGGACCTATTCGGTGCTTCTGAGAGCTAGATTTCCGATATTTTATATCGTCCCTACGGCCGCATCTAAATATACTCCAGTTAACAAAAATACGTGCGATAAATTTTAATATCTGCTGGACTAGATACAACTTCGATATATCGGGGTTTGCCGATAACCTCACCCTGTTCGGTAGTTTGCTATGCTTCTAGAAAGCTGATATAAGTTGCTTTCCGTTCACTATGTCGAAACCTTGTTAGTTTTATCCGACTTCTCCATAAGGGATATAAATACTGACAAGTCTTTGCTAATAGCGGACCACGAGGATATCGCAGAAACACCCTCCTGCTCTTTTGCTCGAAATTTATTATTCAGTAGCCTGTACACAGAAGAGAAGCAGAGTCGGCTTGCAGTACTCGGAGCAATTGGTACCCTCGTCGAAGAATGGACTCACTACTATCTCCGCCATACAAGGGATCTCACCCATCACCCCAGCGGATTTCGCCCGCCCGAACAATCCCTCAACCAAAGTCCTCGGGCGAGCTTTCTGGCAACTAGGAACTTAAAGCGGGAGTCTTCTTCCAAGCTTGGACTTGAATTTGACGACGTATTCGATGACTTAGACGGGGATTCTGATCCAAGGGTTGCGTCCGCGAGTCGAAGTCCAATTGCTGTCCCCTTGACTCCCACATACGACTCCGAGTTTGGAGATGACAACGACGAGCGCCCTGATTTTATCTCGCCTACTTTCACTATATCTTATAATACTTCAGTGTTGGCTATCTTCGAACATGTTCTCAACGCGGACGATCGGATGAGGCTGGAGGATTTGAAGGATGAAGTGTTGACAGTGCACGAGATGAAGAAAAATCTCGATAACTATTATCTTACGTTGCTAAGGTTATCAACGGACTGCCCTCACAAGGATATTAGGATCAGCAGTAGGATGATACTTCAGAGAGTTGTTGTAAGTATCTTAAACGGGATAACGGCCTGGTGCTTCGGATGCTGATATCAGAAACAGAACAGTGGCATGCAGTTACTCGAGCCAGTCAATACAGGTCCATCACGGCTGATACCTTTCCACGAGACCATTGGTCTTCACAAGCTCAACGCTATGATGAGAACTGATAGCAACAAATTGAATGAAATCCAGGACAATTCAGAAGACGAGGACGAAGTTCCTATATCGCCGATTAATGACAGCATCATGTCGGGCGCCACATCTATTGCGATTCCTGGCCAGTCATGGCACACTTTCCAGGGACGTTCCAGATCAAGAGGTCGCGGTGCTAGTAACAGTATATCATACAGAGGCAACCGACGCTTCAACCCATCCTACGGCTTTACGGGGTCAAACTCTGATCGTGGAACACCGCTCTCTCCGCCTTCTGGGAACGACGTATTGTTCGGGCAACCAGTACGTGAGCGCAGGAGGAGGAAACATTCTTCATCACAGGGTAGCTCACAGGGTAGCAACGCTTCATCAAAGCCTGCGTCCAAGGAAGTGCATTCCTTCCATAAGACGGTGTGGATGTCACAGGGGAGGGTGACGAACGTGAACAAGATTCTCTCGTTCTTCCCCAAATTTGCAACGGTGAATATGGAAACTACCCGTGGTTTAATCAATCGACCTGGCAGCGCGCTGTCTCGGACTTGGAAATTATACATTGGCATCCTCGCCGCAGCGGAGCATAAATGTCAATACTACGTTTCATTGCTATCGAGATACTTTCTCGACTACGGTGGCAATAAGACTTGGCTTCGCGGTTTGGAGTATGCCCCGAAGAAGCTCCAGCGACTGGCGAAACTTAATACCCTTCTCGCCCATCAGCCATGGCGATTAAGCCACAATGATATCCAAGATTTGATCAAAGGGACCAACGACTCCTCGGATGAACCAGGAGATAACTGGTCGACCTCGGAAGTTGTCCTTGCGCTTTGTATTATCTCTTACTACCACGCGCAATCCGGCTTCGCCCTCGCCTGTGGTCTCGTCCCGGAAGCAGATCTCCCTGGTGGTACGGTCGGGTCTATCAAAAATGCTTCTCTCTCTATAGTCCCTTACCTCAAGGTCCCGACCAAACCCTTAAAGGGAGCGGATAAAGAAAACGCCTCTTCGGACATGAAGCGTTTAGACCTCCCGCGGACACCTTCACCGGGAATCTCACTCCTAACCCGCAAGCGGCAACAAATGTCCCTACCTGACGAAGGAAGCTCTGGCTCGCCGGACAAGTGGCTGAAGACACCCACGGGCTCAATACCAGCCTCCCACGACGCGTCACCTCTCGCCCAAACCTTCCGCGCGGCAGGGACAACATCTGCCATGATGAACGATCAACGGTCACTTAAACTTCAAAAGCGCCGAAAATCCTTCGAAGATTGTGTTACCGCTGAAGATATCCCGCCACCGGCACTCTCAACTTCGCTCTCCGCTCCGGGATCCTATATACCAGTTTCCAGCATCTCGCAGTACCCAGCGGGTGTCACTGGCCGAGAATTCTTCCTCTCTCCCTCATCATCAACCTCTTCACTTGTTGAATCTTCAGCCAAATCATTGAATGAACAAATCCCTGTTAACGTCTTCGCAGAAGATACCGCCCGCTTCCTTCTCCCTCCTTCAAAGACAGGGATAACTAGTATAAGCGATTCGGGATTCCATGAGGAATTCAACCTAAACAGCGACGAGTACTCTTTCCTTCCCATGGAAGAATTCGACTGGGAAAGACACGCATGCGAGGTCATTGGAGAATACGTCGAAGGACTTGAGGATGTTCTTGATTCGCATTTTCAGGCAGTCAGAAAGATATACGAAGATAACTATAATATTGATGAAGAACCTTTATCGCAGTCGCAGCACTTTCATCTACAGAATAGCTACTATCAAAACAGCCAACCGTGGAGTGGCCGCGCCAGCCGCGTCGGCAGCATAGCTGGCATCTCAGAGTTCTCTATCTTTGACGGCACGGAGTCGTTCTACACGCCAAACTCCCGCTTACAATCACCTATCGAGACATTCCAACTGCCGCCTCCTCCGTCCCAACAACCAGATAGTACCTCCAAACCCAGCTCCCACCAACCCGGTACTCCTAATGGCAGTGGTAGTAGCACCAGCGCAGCCCAAGACATCCCGCACCTAGGCGAAGCAGTATGGTTCTACTCCCTCCGACTTCTAGGAATCCAAAAGGACGACTATTCCTACAGCCACATCAAGTTCTACCTACGGAAGGGTGCGCGGGTTTTCTTACGCAGAATCTGCGAGCAGCCGGAGTTGGTCAGCATGAGGGACTGGAAGGGCGTCGGGATGGGACTGAAGAGCGAGGACGTAGTTTTGATGGCCCTGTTGGCTACGCAGGCAAGGTTTATGGGAGAGCTCTTATACGGCATTAAAGCGGTTTGCGAGTACAGGGAGTCCAAATATTAAAACACAACGAGACGACTCAAGCATACATCATCAGTATCGCTGTGGCGCACCATTATCATTTTAGCATTCTTTTTTTTTTGTGTTTATTCCTTTCTGTTTTTTTCCTTCTAAAGAAGTACCACCCAGCGAAGTAAAGCGTGCGACATCGAATCAGCCCATCTCCTTCCCATCTCCTCCCTTACATTTTATCATCAGCAACGAATTTGAACAAAGCATGAGTTATCTTTCAGCGGAGAGGGTTTTTGTTTTTGCAATTTTTGCCAACCCCTTTATCATTTATTTGACAAAAGCGTGCATCCGTATCATTACCCAAACTATTTCTCTTTCTTTCTTTCTTTCTTTCTTTTTGTCTCTTTCTACACTTTGCATCCTCACCGATCGCAGACATAATGATACCCAGGGAAGTTACCACAGAACACATTAATTCTTTTGGCGGGGGGCATATTTTGTTAAAAAAAAAAAGCGGTAGCATAGTATAATATAGTATAGTATAGTATAGTATCTCATCGTCAGCGATTTCTTTTTGCCTTTCCTTTTTACTTGAGAACCTAATAGTATATCGATAATATTTAGAACAGGGTTTTTACAGTTTTCAATCAAGACTCCCAACTTGCCCCGTAGATCATAAAACGATCGCGAGTCAGCTGGCCTGTAAGCTTTCCGCACTAGCAACTCCCATACTCGCATAGCTGGGCTCGTGGTAATCCTTTTTTTTTAATGCAGAAAACAACTTTTCATGTCTTTCTGCTTCCAGCTACCCATCCTCATCTAGATAATATATATATATATATATTTTGGGTATGTGATGAAGTTTGTGGAACCATCTCCGTAAATTGTTACAAGTATAGCAGAACAATATAGCCGTACATATATACACCCGTCTGCTCCAGGCTTTTAAAACTCGACCAGGAGGATAAAGAATAAAATGAATCGAGAAGGAGGGGGAGGTGACGTCAAATCGTCGTTAGTACTTTTGTCACTGAAAGAATCAGGGAATCTTATATACAAGGGGTGGAAAAGATGTTAAAAGGTAAGAGCTGAGGTGATTCGGATAAGGTATGGCCCAAAAGTTCGAGAGAAAAGCGGTATTGTAGGTAGCTAGATCGGATATAGGTAGGATATTAAGTTGGAAAAGGGGTGGTTCCTGCGGGTATATAAAATACAACATTCAATCGTTTGATGCTTCATCAGTGAGAGGGAATTCAACAGGTTTACTTCTTCTGCTGCCCTCCGATCTGCCGATGCTCCTCTGGCTGTGGTGGTAGCTGAGGTTGTGGCATTCCCTGAATCATTGTTAGCGTTATCGTCGCATTTACAATTTAGACAGCAATTAGGTTGTGGGTTATGAAAACTCAAACTCACCTCTGTTAGGATCTTCGACAAACTGGTCTTCATTCCCGCCATCATCTCTTCCATTGCCTTCCTATCCGCCTCCAAAAACTCCGCACCGTGCTCCTTCAACCCCCTAGTTACCTCATCATACCACTGCTGACCCCTCTCCCTCACCAAATCCTGCGGTAGCTTCTCTTCTTTGACCTCTTTGGGTTTTATACCCAACAGACTGGCCAAAAAGTCACCACCACCACCGCTAGATTTTCTAGCTCTCTTTTGCTCGTCGATTTTCTTCTGTAATTCCGCGCGAGCGATAGCGTCCCTCTTTGCGAACTCGGTGGGGATGTGGGATCCTTCAGGGAAGGATTTGAGATCTTCACGTAAATCGATGTGTCCCATCGCCGCAATGAACTCCAAAAATGGTATCAAAGCCACCAGCTCCTTATCTCGTGGATCTCCCGTCCACTTCTTCATCTTGATTGCATTCTCGGGCTGCTCGGACCACGCATCGGGCTTCGTATCGATCATGATGACCTTTGATAGATCTCGATTTAAATACGTAAGATCCTTGATGTACTTGCCTCGCTTGTACTTTGTAGCTTCGCGGTATAGTTGGTGACATGTTCGGAAGGGGTCGAGCTTGGCGACTATCGGGCCAGCCATGACGTTCGGCTGGGACGTGAAAATGACTATTTCGTAGTATTGACTCAAATAGGTTAAGAAATATTCTACGCCGGGGCGTTTCGCGGTTCTCCAGCCGTGTTCGCGGGTCCATTCGGAGTGGACCAGCATATCTTCGAGGGAGATGACGAGGGTGTATGGTCGGTATGATTCCTTTGTCATCTCCGGGAGGAGTTTATCGCTATTCGGGAGGTTGTAGTAATCCAGAACCTCGTTCAGACGGCTCGTGATACGGTTGTAAAATAGCATGACGCCCCAACCGTTCGGTTCGTCTGGGTGAGCATTAATTTCTTCCTGAGTTTCCCAGTTACGGCCCAGGTAGATCACACCACCAATGCTGGCCAGGGTGAAAAATGAGAAGAGGTAGGTTGCAAGTCGCTCACGTTTCCGGTCGGTGGAAGAGACGTATTCATGGTTCCCCCCGCCGCTGCCACCAGAGCCTCGGGAGGATTTTATGGGATCTTTGGCACGCTCTGAAGATGTTGGATCGGGTTTTGTAGCGAGGGTTGTAGAGTATTGGTCTGGCGTTGGGGGGATTCCTTGGTCGAGGAGCGTTCGAGGATCGAATTTCGGCGCGGGCGATGAGTATGATGATGATTCTGCTTCAGTGCCTTCGGTAGCTTCAGGTCGTATTGGCTCTGTACTTTCGTTCGCCTTTGGGATCTGATCTATGGACGAGTAGGACGGAGAGTCGAAACTAGAACCCTGGTCCTTCGGCCGTCGTTTGCTGTAGCATCTTTTAGCGATATGCGACAGCGACAATGCCGGTGAATTTCTGCCAGATATCGTCGAAGATCTCAGCAGCGATGTAGAATAGAATCGGCCGGAGTACCGAGATATCGAGGGAGATATCATCGTCCTCGAAGGCTGCTGGAGCAGCAGCCGCCCCGCCATGATCCTAGCGGGCAGCATTGGATCGGAGCCGCTTTCAAGCGAGCTAGAAAAAGGAAGAGACTGGGAGACTGTTCTCTAATCGATCTGTGAAGGCTTGATAAGTGTTTCCAATTGGTAATTTCTCTTTCAGCAGTTGATACCGTCAATGGACGATGTGCGATGCGATGAGATGGAAGGGCGGTGAAGGTGAAGTTCGATGTCGTCTCGAAGTGGTCCCACCATTTTTCTATCTCGTTCGGTAACGAAACCAAAAAAAAAAAAAAAAAAAAAAAAAAAAAAAAAAAAGAATTGATTGAGGACTCGGCCAAGAAAAAATTGTTCGGTATAAATTCTCGCCTTCTGAACCAGGCCTTTTCTTAACCTTCTTTTTTTCCTCTTCTTCTTCTTCTCCTCAGAAAGTTGACACCCTCGAAATTTGGCCTGAAAGTTTATGTATATTTTATTTACGCACTTCCGACATTGCCAGGTTGATTTGAAAGCTATGCGCTTCTTCTTCTTCCTCTCTTTTCACTCTTAATTGAGGGGCGGGAAGAGGAGGAAGGGGCGAGTACAACGTGGGGAGAAGGATACCTCGTATTCCCAAAGAACAGTCACCGATTCTCATTCGTGAAAAGGTGAAGTGATTGTCCCGTAAATACGATACATCTATCCGTTACATCTATTCACTGCCGTCATGATCGTGATCCTATCGTTCGTCCTATCAAACCCGTAGACCGTGATGGTTTACGGGGACGGAAAGAACGGAGATACTGCTTTGTACACTTCGTTTTTTGTTTATTGAAGAAGCATATACAATATTCGGGAGACAAGTCAAAAAAAAAGAATAGAAGAACGGATATATAAAAAGAAGAATTATTCACATTCACCTCGCTCGTTCCTTTTTCATTTCTTTCGTTCCACCCCATTTACCACATCACCGCTTTGTACAAACCCCAAAATCGAATCGAACTACCATATATTCAGAGAGAATGAATTGAATGGGAAGATCTAGTTGTACCAGTAGTCCTTCTTGACAAAGTCAGCCATGGTCTTCGGGTCCTCTGGGGCATCGGAGTCTATAACATCATTAGCAACCGAACTAATAGCAGGAAAATTGGGTGGTCAAGGACATACGCGCATCCGCGGGTCCGACGTATTCCATCTTAATAACATTGCCGCACTCTGTGCATCGTTCGATAGGTCGTTCACGGGATAACGTCAGCCACATGGTGACGTGGGAATCCTGTATCACAAAGATAGAAACCACATTGATCAGTCTCGTGCCACTCTATCACATAACTTCGATATATATATATTTGGAAAAAAAAAAAAAAAACCTACAGCTGGGTAACCGGTGCAACCGACGTAGCTATAGAATCCCACGTTAGAAACCTCCAGTATAAAGCCAAGGTAGAGAAGGAAGAAGGGGAAGGGGAGGAATACGTACTGCTCTACACCAGCACTCTTCGCAATAATCGGGTTCTCCATGGTCCCTGCCGCCAAAATCAGCCAAAAATCCCGCAATGATCCCATATCTTCTCTCGAGGTATCAGAGGATATGTATGATAAATATATTACCCATTCGACTAGCGTCCAAAGGCTTCATATCAAAAACGTCAATCCCCTCCATCTTTCCCAAGATCTCGAGACGCTCCAGACCGGTCGCCTGCTCCAAATCAGTTGGGACAGTACCAGGCTGGGCTCCCGGTCCAACAAGGTCGGAGGCAACTTTGATATCTGTATATATTTTTTTATAATTAGACAATTCTTCTTTCCGAATATTCCCCTATAAACCGTCCCTTGAAGAAATATAGAGTATGAGGGTATAACTCGTACCGGAAAGCGGCTTCAGCGTGCCCGGTCCGGTGACCTCTGGCTCGTGATGGTGGGAATGACCTCCTCCTCCTAGTTAACGTCGACGAAAGAATCATATCAGCATATCAGCATTCCGGTCTCTAACAGCTTTTGTCCCAGATAATCCCATATATTCCTCCAATTGACCCTTAAATATACATATCCCTTCATAGTCAACTGCTCCACAGCTTCCGTGCCTGGAGCTAAGGAGAGAGAAACATCATGGCATGACATACTCGCAATGACACTCGCCGAAAAGGCCCTCCTCGCAACCACCGGCTTGAAACTCTGCGCCGCAACAGCGCGACGAGCGGTAGCGATAACGGATCTCGAAAACATCCTGTCGGGTTATTTGGCCTCCGGTACGAACGGACGTAAAGCAGATGTCGGTGATTAGATCAATTGGAGGGGGCGGTGTCGTGAATATAAGAGCTTCCAATTCGGCAGAGCGGAGAGGTGGACGTTTCGTTCGAGGTTTTTGGGTTTTCGGGTGTTTCTGGTTGGTCGAAGAACCCGGGCAAAAATTATGACGCTTCGGAAGGCCAAAGTCCGCAACGCATTCGGGCGGGTGGCCTGACTTCAACATCATCGCTCATCTCCCCGACATCACCACAATTGCAATGCAACAAGATCGATATCTAGAGGACTTCATTGATTAAACATAGAGTACAAATAATATACAAGTGCATGTCAAACTGCATTTTTGTGCGCCATAAAATTATCTCCCTCTCTCTCTCTCTCTCTTTTTCTCAAAAACAAAAATTCTCATGCCCTCAATCGAAAAATGAAAAATAAAAAATAAAAATAAGAAACCAGAAATCTGTAAAAATGAAGCCCGCAAGGGCACCTTGCGGGCATTTCCTTCCGTTGGGCCCCCTATCAATCTGCCACTACTCAAAGTTATCGCTACGGTCAACCCACAAATCCTCCAACTCGTTGAAATTCTGGAAATGCAGCGGTCGATGCAAATCACTATAAAACGGCAGCGGTGTATCGATCTTCACATGATAAGGCTTCTTCTCCGCCCCATCACTGAATTGCGCCCCCAGAAAACTGTAATTCCACACGCCGTTATCCGGAACCAAAAAGTATCCCAGGATCTTATCGGAAAGCAACAACTGGCACTTCTCGCCCATATCCATCTTGAAACCTTGAGGCATCTCCCCACCGCTCGGATCTTTATTCTGCGCGCCCCATTCGTATCCACCGGGCGTGAGACCCCAGGCACTCAGTGACACCGCGCCGGAAACCAGAGCGACATCGATAGTGATCGTCTTGGAGTCCCAGTCCTTATGTGCGGCCATCATCTTGGAGTGCTGCGTCACGTCGTACGCACTCATGTAGCTGGTCTCGGCTCCGCTTTGCGTGTGAATCCATCCCAAAGCCTCCATACCCGCCTCTTTGGTCAAGTACTCGTGCTGCGGTAGATGCCTTGGCAACTGCACGCTGGTGGTATTGCCCACCTGCGGTACCATCACAAAACACTTGATCTCCTTGACTTGGTCGTTGTCCGGAGGCGAAGAGCCGTAAATATACGCAGCAACCTGCATCCTGAGGTCCGAAATCATGATGAACTTCTTGAGAATATTCTTGGGCATAATGTAGGTAAACTTGCTACCCTCACCAAGGTCATCGGCCGAGATGTAAATGTTGTTCGATCGGCTGCGAAGGTTGTTCGCCGCGATGGCACGAGTTCTCCATTCCGTCTTGGAAGCAAAAGCACCCTGCTCGTACTGTGTCGTCGTGTACGTCAGCATTTTGTCGCCATGAACGTTAACAGTCTCCGTCAGTGTCGCTGTCAACTGTTTCTGTTCCTGCTGCTGCTTGTCCATCTCTGCCGCCTGCTGACGCTGCAAACTTGGCGCGGAAATCTCCATACCAAGAATGATGTCTCGGACTTCGGAACTTGTCAAACTCGACGTATTTACGTTGTTCTTCTTGCCGTAATCGTTGAGGATCAAGTCACGCAGACTAACTTCAACTTTGACCCAATCCTCGTCACTAAGCGAGGGCCAGATGTGATGCTCCTGAGTAATGACGGTCTTGTCGGGTCGAAGCAAAAGCTTTGTCTTGTCCTGGTTGACATGGAGAGCACGGAGGATGAGGATGAGACGAGAGAATGCAGTGTATGACGAGATAGACTTGAGCCAGTCATCGTACAAGTTGAACAGTACCATCTGGGGCTCGGTCGCAGCTAAGATCATATCTCCCAATTTCTCAATCTTCATAGCAGCCTGGAACGGTAGCTGCAATTCGGAAGCACGGATCGAGATATTGGGGAAATCAAGCAAATGCACTTCGAGAGGATCCAATAGACCCTTTCTCGTAACAATAAGCTGCTTAGGCTGATCTTCAACCGGCAGAGAACGAATCAGAGCCGCCACTTCTTCGGCCGTCTTCCATTTGGCAAGCTGTCCGAGACGCTTCTGACCGGCCCAGACCGCAGTCACGATGATCTTCAGGAACAACTGCCCGGATCTCGGGTTGAAGATAAAGATGGCACCGTTGATTGGTTTGGTCGTCAAGTTACCTTCGAATGTCTTGTGGATGGTGACACGGTAAGTATTAGAGTCGTCAATGAACAGTTGAATCTGGTTGCTAAAGAGCTCAGAGTAGTTCTGCGAGTTCAAGAAGTCTTGGTTGGATTCCGAGGCATACAGCTGAAGACCCTTCCTAATACGCTCACGCAAAACGTACAGGGCCGGGTTCGCCTTCATGATTTTGGCCATTGCCTGCTGCATCAGTTGCTTCATACCAGGGAACCAATTGCCGTAGGCATCATACAAGTTGTATGCAAGATCGATAGCAATCATACAACCGGTCGGTGCGGGGTAGATTGACAACGAGTCTGTTGTGTAGTCCAAAAACTTGGCTCTCACGTAACGAGAGATATCGTGACTGTCGTAATCACCGTAACGCAGCTGAACATCAACCCAGAATTTGTTGGCAGTGGTCTCATAGCTGTCCTTGGTATCGTGGAGCAGCGATGGTCGAGAAACCTGCCACTTATTTGCCGCAAAAAGCAATATATCGGCAGCGGAGCTGTTCATCTTGTAAGATTTTCTGGGATGGATGGTTTCCTTCTGCACGGTCTCGATACCGAGTGCCTCCATCTCTTGGTCGAGAACCTGGCACAAATCGAAAGTTGTAGACTCGTGAATCTTCTGCCACAAGTGGGCTCGGAAAATTTGAATTAACGAAATCTTGAGTGTCGGAATCTTGCCGTGTAAGAAGATACCTGTCAAGTCGAGCTGGACGACGAAACCGACGTAGACATTGGCACGGTTAATCGTAGGGCTCCACCACAGAGTGAAACGACGGTTGGGGATCTGATTCAAACCGGATCTCTGGGCGTTGGTCAGCTTCTTGAACTTCATGGATTCTTCAAAACCAGACGCTCGTTCCCAGAAGAGACCTTCCCAAGAAGGGAAGGCTGTGGCCTTGAACAGTGTGTGCTCAAGAATGGTTTCAACACCTCCAAGAGCCTGGATAACGTCGGTTCTGTAGGCATTCAAGTTCCACAGCTTTCCGTCATGGCGGCCGGACGTCCACCAAAATGGTGCGCTACGCATCATCTGGTACTGCTTGAAGATCATTCTGACACGCCAACCTTTGTCGAATGCTAGGGTGCTCCTATCCTTCTGGAAGAGAGTGTTGATACGAGGGATACCACGGTCCCATGAGTCTTCCAAGTCTTCAAGTGTCAAGCGCCTTCCAGCGTTATTGGCCTCCGCCCGCTTCATAGCGTATTCGCTCCAAACTCGTTGCGAGTCGATGAATTCGGTCTCCCAAGGCGACAGGTAACGGAAGATGTTTGGAATAAGGGTGTCTTCGTCATGCGTCATACCCGCACGGAAGTGGCTGATACCGGTATCTGTTTGCTTTGACCACCGACGATCGCTTGTTGGAATAAGAATGTGAGATCCGGAGATCATACCCAGCCCTCCCAATTCCTTTGGCGTATAGAATACAGCCGGAGGGAAACGGGAAGGCATCTTGGAGTTCAAACCGATCTTGACACGGGTCTGGATCTTGTTCTCGCACTTGACAATGGTATCCAGCAGCTCTGTTGTAGAGATGGCCGCCTCGCGGTAATAAGTAAACAGGGCGATTAAGCTTGTGTTCCACTTATTTGCGATCTTTGTGAACGTAGTAGACCCAGAAGACATGAGAATTTGACGGATCCTGTTGTTGAACTTGGTAACATCTTCCTCCGTGACACGCAAGAAGGCATGGGCGGTACGCTCCTTCGAAGAGTTGTTGACAAGAGACCAAACGCTGTCCTTCACAGGGAACTCATTGTTTTGATTCCTGCAAATTGGCAATATCCTCACCTCGAAACCACACATAGAGAAAAGAAGATTTGGGTTGTCCCTGCTGTATACACTTGCGAACGTCTCATCCCACTCGATAGTTGTGATGCTTCGGGGCAATCTATTGGCGAGTAACCACCACGTAGCCTTACCCAAGTTAACGTCGTGCCGCATGAGACGCATGCGCGAGTCCCGCGGCCAGCACTTCTTGTTCTTGTATCCGATAACATTCTCAAAGTTCGGATCGGGTTGTTCAGTCAGGAATCGTTGGATAAGGTCGCGAGCTTCGTCGGCTGAGAAGCGGAAGAGGATGTGAATCTTATCAACGTATCGGGTGTATAGACGGATTGGGTGTGCGCTCTCTGTGGCGGCGTCTTTAAATTGAAGGAACTCGTTAGGGATACCGGGGGGGCCAGCAATCTCAGTAGCACGCTCCAGGCCGAGCAGCAAAAGATCGATAATTAAGCCGTAGTACTGGAATACAAATGCAGAAAATTGGAGGCCACGAATCAAGCCGTACGTATTTGTGTGGTTCATATCCTTGTAGTTCAATGAGACGTTGTTCTTCGCGGAGATATAGTCGGCCAAATTGTGGTCCATGATGAGTCGTAATAGTCGGTTAAGAAGAGTGAGGTCGATCTTCTCTGCAACTTTAGAGAGCTGAGTTTCCAGCAAGACATTGCATTCTCCATCTTTCGTCTCCCAAACATCCTTCAAGTTATTGATTCCTTGAGTCCATTTGTAGACAAGGAGAGGCGGAACCTCGCTATCAGAAGGTTTGATCCAGTTGGGGAATAAATGGCGCTGTTCAGCCTGGTACCACAGATATTGGTCCAAATAGGCATCAGTGATCTTCTCAATCGGCTCAACATCGTAAACCGGATTGATGTCGGAATAGTTGTCATTCATATCGATTCCGACCTCTTTGAAGGCTCGTTGAGTTAACAAGAACCGCTTGATTCTAGCTAGGGTTGTACCTGGAGAGTCATAGGCCTGTTCAATGAGAGCCAATTCTTCTCTTTGACTCTGGTTTAATCGTCCCTTTACGGAGTAGGCTTCTCTGAGACGTTCCAGGGCCAATATGAGGATCTTAGTGTCGTGCTTGTAAGAAACTGATGGGAACGGAATCGGAGAAAACTTTCGGGACTCCAACCAATGAACAGTCGTGGTATAGATGGCGACGCCCTCCTCGGAAGACACATATGGACCGTCCTTGAGATAGTTGTGCTGGCGTTCTTGCTCAGCCTTCAACCAGAGACGGGTCAGACGGCCAAGGTTCTTCTTCGCGACAGTCTTGTCCACAGTAGCGCCACGACGGATACGCTCTCTATTGTAATGAGCAACGCTGACCCACCAATCGGCCTTGGCTTTCACGTAACGCAGAATGACGTTTTCGATTGGGGCGGGTAGACCAGGCACCTTCCAAGGGATATTCGACTTCCAACATCGCCAAGCTTCGGACAAGTGTGCGAGTACAACATTGACTTTGTTCTGTTTGATACCTTCCGGCATCATATCTGTAAGATCTGCCATGACACTGGCCCGAAGCTCCAAATCGAAATGTGATTCCACGCGCTGCTTTGTGACAGTCTTTGCAACGCCCTTGGAATGTCTACCTTCGAATTGACGAGCGAGCAAGTTTCCAAGCCAACGCTCGAGAAGTGGGATGATACCCCGCAAGAAGAAAAGCCAAACGCGCCAGGCCGGCGCCCAGAAACCACAACCGGGACCTTTGCCGACTGGGCCACCGTTGAACCGATAGTAGATGAGATGCTTCAAATCTTTGCAAGCACGGATTTGCCTCATCAACTTGTACTTGTAACGATACATACCGGTAAGCTGGCCAACGTGATTGAAGGCGTAAAGGATGCCGTCAGCAAGCTGGAAGGCATCAATGTTGCCGAGGCGGTACTGGACTTGTGCATCGACAATGAGTTTGGTAAGACGAAGGATTTCTCGCATCAAGTGGAAAGCGTTTCCGAAACGGGACTTCTTTCTTTCCTTGGTTGTCAGTGTCTTGACAGGTTTCAAATTAAAATTGTAATCCAGATGTAGATATGTTAGATTCTTTCGGTGAATAAGCAGCTGCAAGGCGTTGAATCCCTGCCGAACAACCTGCAAACCGGCTTCAACCCAATCGATTGTGGTGCTCTGGAAGAACTTGGTCCCCCTTAAGCTTCTGAGAAGATTTTGTTTGTTTTGACTCTTCGGTGGTCGGAAATGTAGCTCATTGAGAACGTAGCCCTTCAGCAACTTTTGGTAGGATACTCTCACTTTGACCGGCTGGCCCGCAGGTACATGTTCAAGGTACCAGTTCTTCACCAACGGGATATCTTGTGCTCGAACCATACGCCCACTGCGTTTGTTGAACGGGAATGGTGCCCACCATAGCTGGATAGCGCTGGCCGTGTTTTCAGTATAGAGTTCCTCCTCTTCTAGGAAAGGCTGTACATCATCCGGTAGTTCAAAATCGTCTTCCTCCACTCCAACTCCCAAAACGTCGTCTTCGATACTAGAGCTAGCGTTGGCAGCACGGACCTCCCGACTACTAATTGGAGCGATCACGGGGTCAAAGTAGAAGGCTGGAAGGTCAGGGTCGTCCGCGCGAACATAACAAACCTGCGGGTCGTGGTAACTGGAAATCCGAACAGATCGAGGAAGCGAGTTGTATAGGTATGGAAACGCGACTTTGTATTCTGTTCGAATTGGAGCCCGAAAGATGATACGTTCGATAGCATTGAACTCTCCAAAATCTTCATTGGTATCGATATCCTTGTACAACGGCTCGAATCGAGGACCTCCGGGTATGGCCACATTCAGTGCCTTGGCAGTAAAAAAAGACTCTCTATCAAAGAGATAGAAGTAGTTGTGATCGTTGACATCGCTGAGCAGCTGATGCGACAAGCGATAAAGATTGGCCATCTGCGGCAGGTTCAGATTCCACTTCTTGTAGCTGGGGCCGTTGGAGTGGGGTGTGTCGACAAGCGGGCGGTGGTCGTAGAACCATTCGTATACGTGCTCATCTTCGGCTTCATCCAAGTCCATCTGGATCGGCTCGAGTGGCTCGACATCCTCGATATTCTCGCTGTATGACAGCGGCGGCTCTTCGTCGTCGAATACCGGAAATCTCATGCGCTTGAAATGTCGTCTGTCCGCCTTCTCCCGTCTCATTACCGTCCACATTGTTGCCCATTGCGCCTCGAAAACTGGGGGTATGACTCGGGGAACTTCATTGACTAGAGTCAAACAGCCGTTAACGTGATAGAGAACCCGAACCTCACGTTGGGATTCCCATGGCATGGGCATATTCTCCAACAGTTTGAGAACAGCGTGTGGCTAGAAATACAAAATAGAGATGTTAGTCGCGTCTATACTGGGTCGTACGCCTTTTACAAAGAAACCATCCGGATGGGACCTGTTTAGCGTACACAACTTCCTTCCACATCAGATAGGGGGGTTGAACGGTGAGCCTTACCATGTATTTTAAACTACCAAGATACGCCCTCTTATCAGCTGAGAATTTCTTCTGGCTGACATCTCCAATATCCTTAACAATTTTGCGTAAATGTTCCGGTGGCATGTCACTCTTTTGAGTCTATTACCATATGATCATTAGCACAAGCACCATTAGATATAGGAATCCTGAACGCCTACCTCGACAAACCCGCCCTTCCTCTTCTCCCCAAAACGACTCTTCTGAGTCCTCAACCACTCCTTCTTCTTCTGTTCCAGCTTCACCGCCTGCGGATCAGCAGCAGGACGGTAACCCGGTGGAGGCGGCGCTGTCAACGGTACACTAGGTCCCGGTGGTGCCCCTGCCATCATCGGACCGGACCATCCTGGTGGAGGTGGTAAACCTGCCATCTTGAAGCTGTTTCGTTGATCAAGTCAAGTCTCGTGTTAGCAGACTGTCAGAGCTGGAGCCGGAGCTATGAAACGCGATTCACGCGTCGAAAGTCGGTTCTTACGTTGGTTGTAGGGGGTTGATGATGGTTCTTGGATTAAGATGCGATGGATTTGCGGTCCGAGTCGCGTCGGCCTCCAATGAATTGGCGATGTATCGAGAGATATGAAGTTTGATGAAGGGAGGCGATGGAGGTCTGGTCTATGCGCCATGAGTCTAGCTCTGCTGGAAAACTTTCCGGAACCCGGACTAAGCCCGATTAGGACAGATCAAACTCTTCGCGTTGCATGGGTGGGAATGTGTTGCGCCGTCGTCGAACCCTCCAAAATAGGAATGTTTGTCCTAGGGCTTTGAGCCCTCAGTGAACAAACCAACCCGGTTCAACGCTAACGAAAAAGATTTCGATACTGAGCTTCACAATTCAGCGACAAGACGACGCATCTCGACATCGACATCTGCAACCTAACCGACATCTTACCCGACTCGCCGACATCCCCGTCTAACCTCAATCATCATGACTTCTGCCAGAGTCACCTACGTATGTTCTGTCCGGCTATCCCAAAGTTACAGTCGATAAATGCTAACATTGTGTTTGAACAGAGACGGAGAAATCCGTAAGTACTGCCCTTTGACGATACAAATACGATGGCGATAGCGACGAGTGTATACGACATGTTGAAATCTTTCAGTAGATAGGAAGAAGAGATTTCTGACGACGATTTGATGGATATAGGTACAACACTCGCAGCAACCGAATCCGTGTCGTCAAGACCCCGGGCGGTGCTCTCCGAGCCCTACACATCAAGAAGAAGGGATCGGCTCCCCGATGCGGTGACTGCAAGTCCAAGCTTGCTGGCGTAAGTGGAATATCCGATATTCAGGGTAGAAGGTGCTGGATTCGAAGTAGCTATTGTCCTGGCCATTGGCGGTAGGGATATTGAAATGTTGGCATTGGAGGCGCACGATTGGGATACGACACCACCAAGTTCAGGAATTGGTCAATATCCGACAAGCATTGATGGTGATAATGATAATGCTTTTGATTATATGGAATGAGAAGGAGTGGAAGAATGTGTAGCTGGGGATGTATCAGATGGATGATAGGACAATGGCTACTCGGATCCATAGCATCGGCCAAAGCACTTCTGCTATCAAGGATACTAACGAAGCTCTTGACTCCCACAGATCCCAGCCCTCCGTCCACGAGAATACTCCCAGGTCTCTAAGCCAACAAAGACCGTTTCGAGAGCGTACGGTGGCTCCCGCTGCGGTAACTGCGTTCAGGATCGCATCGTTCGTGCCTTCCTGATCGAAGAGCAGAAGATTGTCAAGAAGGTTCGTCAGATACTCACCACACTCATGCGCCATGGTGAACAGTACAGTTAACGCTCATATAAAAAAACCATAGGTCCTCAAGGAAGCCGCTGCCAAGAAGAAATAAATGCAGTGAACCTTTGTTTTTTCTTTTGTATTTATTCTTTCGCACTTTCTACTTCGGCACGGGTTTATAATGATCCTTTTCCCATGGGCTGGTGTTCATTCTTGTTCTGTACATCTTACGCATCTTCTTCCGTCCGACTTCCTCTATACCACCGACCCTTTATATACACTACGCCACCCGATTCTACAGTCATCGACGCGTGGAGAAATACCCGAGGGGCTGGTTGGGAGGGCCGATAGATATCTATGTTGATATAATAATTCTTGCTTTATATCAGCATGCTCTCGAACTTAGGCCAGTTTGGCCAAAAGCTTGAAATAAACCACCATTCCAAGCTCTGAATCTCAAACTCCCGTTTTAATCCGTAGACGCATGTTTTGTTATGTAGACCGACTGCGGTTATAGCTCAAAAGTGGGTCCGTCTCATCCCCAAGACCAGGGAGTCAGTTAGCCCGCGTTGGCCGTCAGACTGTGACCAAAAACATTCCGTCCAAAGAAGCACGAAACTGGGATTCGGACACCGGAGTCACATCGCAGCTGGAACTAGTGAGCCCGTCATAATGACTTCTTCATCTGCATGCTTCTCGCAGCTTCAGTCATCACCACCCGCCCCAGACTTCAAATATTCGCGTGTCCCGTAGCATCTCCAGCTCTATCACTCATGGAAAGGTGATATCGGAATTCCACTTTGCGCATCAAAGCTCTCACTAAATCGTACGTCATAGCCACGCCAAACGGGTCGAATCGCGACCTCACACGACTTGGAATCCCACCGCGACGGACCGCGTCTCGCGATGGCTCCGACCACCATAGCTGCTTGGGAGCCATTTCCCATTCAGAGTGCCTTTAGTCCGCCGCTCTACATCCAGCGGCGGTTTACTCCGACATCATATGCCATCTATCTAACCGACCTGACGTCAATATGGGCTGAATCACTCGAAAAAGGCACAATCTGCGACCGTGCTGAGGACCGTAACTGCTCCATCGATCCGTCCACCGATGAATCCCAACTCCAGATTCTGCTAGAGAAGCTGTCTGCAGGTATTACCGGGTTAAATCCATCAGTAACGGTCGATCTCGAGGTCCGTGGTGATACCTTTAACATCAATACCAAGGAAAGGCTGCAGGCTCCACTACAGCCACTGGAATGGCGATTTCGGCTGAAACTCCAGTCTGCCGCAAGCTTCACGAAGCATTTCTCCCTACCGCTCCTCTACTATGGGTCTCTGCTATCCAGGCAGAACAATAGCCTACTATCTATCATCGACGAGAAGGATGTAACGATTGCACGGCTATTGGATAAGTTTGAAGAGTACAAGTTCGATCTCAGCAGTATATTCCCAGGCTACAAGAAAGGTCGGACGCCTCAAGGAAAAGCAAGGGGGCTCTTACCTTTCGATAAGGACGCCTGGCGACAGGAGTTACAAGCCGCAGAGTTCGAATCGAAGATTTCAAAAGAGCTGGTGAAAACTGCATTCCATGAACTATCAAGAAAGGACGAAAAGTTAGAGGTTAATTTGCCAAAGGCCCCAGAAGCTCAGTGGTGGACGAAGCTATCGGGTAAGACAGCAGTGAAAGGCGAGCCTGAGCCCGAGCGAACGCCTTTCACTACACCGAAGAAGCCTCCCCCAAAAACCGTACGGTTAAACACCGACTCCGATGATGATTTTCAAACCCTCCCTTCATCGCCTACCAGAGCTCGGGCAATGGAGCTCGAGGCTCCTCCGATAAAACTACCCGCCGATGATGAAACTGTAAGCGATAGTAGGATATGAAAACTTTCTATTGCCTCCTCTAACACAGAAGTAGACAGATGATGAAGACGATGGTTTGACAAATACCGTGCCTACTCAAGGATCACGTTCAACTTCGACGTCACAAAATACCCCTCTGCCTACGAAACGATCAGTCTCACCAAACCGTTCTGAAGCCACTGGCACCTCGCCTAAACCTGTTATGAAGGCAGATTCGCAGAGTAAAAGTAAATTCGAAGCAAACTTTCAAAGTCAGTTGGGCCTCATCGACTCACTCGTAGACTACGATGAAACTACTAGTGACTCCGAGGATGAAGCTCCTAAAGCAAAGAAAGTAGCGCTTGCTCCACCAAAAACAAGCGGTATCAAAAGGACAATTGGTGGTAAAAAGCAACAGGAAACCCCCAAATCACCCCAAATAGGTCCAAGTGACAATATCAGCAAACCCTCCGCAGCACCCAAGCCCGAAGAAGAGTCTGAGGCTCCTAGACGTCTGGGCAAGATCAAAGGAACAATCGGGAGCCGCAAAACGCCAGGGATTGAACCTGTCAAACGCAGTGAGCCAGAGCCAGACAGCGACGTAAGCTAGCACTTTTTCCATTTGCTTTCGAGCCCGAAAATAGGCTACCATTCCGTCTTGGTGGTACAGCCGTCTACCCTAGGTTTCAGGAGTAGTATGAAATGTGGTTGAAGTGATGGAAATCACAAGATCCGCAAGCTAACAAATACTTTTCTTTTCCGTATCAGGAGGAAATGGTCGACGCGGCGCCAGAAGCACCGAAACCACCACCTGTATGGATCCTTCCCTTTGTCTTTCCTAAGACTTATTGCCGTTCCCATAGTTACACGACTATGTATTCCTTACGTGCTTTTACGGAGGGGTTCCGAATGTCCTGTTTTCTTTACAACACCCCTACCAATCCTCACAATCAGCACAAACGAGACTTGCTAACTTAACGCCATCATCAGAAGAAAAGAGGGAAAGAGGAATCCCCTGCTATTGAGGGCATGGATGAAGAGGCGGCACGGAAACGCCGAGAAGATCTGCAAAAGCAGCTAGCAGCCAAAGCAGCGAGCAAAAAAAGAGGGAGAAGGTTTTAAGGCTCAGTTCAAAGCAACCCGTATCGAAAATTGCAAAGCGCTAGCTACCGTTCCCATGCCCTGGAGGAAGAAGAGGTTTCACGGAGCATTTCCCACAGGCCTTGAAAGCCAGCCTCTGAAAGGTGGCAAATATCAGACGTTCGCATCATGCAGCTGCTCTGTCAACCCATAGAACTAGGGCACAATATCCTTTGTTCCACTATTTCCAAAACATGGCGTATAACAGGCTTAGTATCGTAAGGCAGCCATGCTCATTCCTCATACTGAGCATCAGTTATCCAAAGATATAATGATCCTTGGCCTTTCTGTGCCATTAACATACCCTTTTTTTTTTCCCGTCTTGTTGCATTTCAAGTATTACACTACAGGATTTTTAGCGTACCTCACCACTCCACTTTCAAGCCAATCATAATGTAATATAGCTTTCCAATTCATGAACCATATGATCATATGTTGCCTGTGTATAGAAGTGAGGCTATAATAAGAGAATCTCTGTATATTCTGTCAAGCCAACAAATATTGCACATCTTCTTACTCAATATAGCCGCAGGCCGATTGCCTCAAACACTCCGTGCTTCAGCAACTTCAGGTATTAAGATAATTGTCACAGCAGATCATATAAAGCACGCTGGATACATCTAGTTCTTAAGTGCTGGCTCAAGACGGTACCCTTTGCAAAATTTGCTGATAGGGTAGTTTGACCACGGTCAGCAGTGACACTTGCGTGCTCTCACTATGATATGATTTTGAATCCGAAGCTTTCTATCACAAACTGATCCTTTAAATTTTGATCTGCTCTACAGTCGAGGACCCACACAGGACCGATCAATTAATGTCATCGCAACCAATCAAATCAAAACTAATTTGATATCTGCATGTCAATTCATCATCAACCATGACTTTGGGCAAACAATAAGGCAGGGGTGTGGCACAAGTCTTGACAATGTAATTCAGTCCGAGGCGGCACAGCTCTGACGAAGTCTCAATTCTCTACGCCGCTAATATCCCGTTTTTATTGTAAAAAAGATTTTGAATATACTTTAATAATTGCCGATTTCGAAATTTCAGATCCGTCTTCAAAATGATATGCCAGAAAAAAGGGTATCCAACATGGGTGCTCAGGATGCAAGTGACAGGATCAATGAATTAATGTAGGATCAGATTCAATATGCGTATGCATCAGCCTTGAATCCCCAATGGAATATGCACGCTCAAACACCCCGTACATGAGAGGACAGTTGGGCAGTTACGCATAGGGCCCTTGGTTTCTTAACGGGACCGGGACCGGATAACAGCATATAGGCCGATCGGCTGATCTTGCATAGGCCTGGAAGCGACGGCAACTTGAGGCTCGGAGATCTTTCATTTATGCACTAAAACCAACGTGTATCGATCAAATGGAGGGCTTGTGTCACCATCGAATAAAATGCAACCAGGTAAGTTTTCCGTCTAGAATATCCTTGTTTCTTGGGTCTTGTATTCCCACGATCATTCGTGGGAACCAATCGATACCAGGCTGTGGAACTGCATGCAATTCTCGTGTTTCCTATAGTAATTTTACACAAATATCGGCCCTAACCGGTAACCTGTAACGGGAATCCCTCCCCCAAGCTATGTTTCAAGTTAATCGCGGCTCATATATATACCGTATTCAGGTATTCAGGGATAGAATCTCCGGAGCTAAAGAGAGCTTTTGGGCCGTATCGTCTCTGAATTATATTAGATACTTTGATCTATTGTGATCAACGTCGTCAAGGGGATATACCGGAAGACGGCTAGCTATGAAACGTCGGTATCTTTTTTGTAACATCTACTGCTAACACAGCACTGTATAGTGGTAGAATTTCAGGTTTCCTAGCTTTGTAGCACAATAGCGATCGGGCCATATATACCCACCTAAAGTCCGACGACTAGATACTTGGCATCAGCGCAACTATCTTTACATTTGATCGCCTTGAGACTCACTATGCATATATGGTCCCGATTCCTGTGAGGTTTAGGTGAGAATATATACTCAAATTGCCGAAATTCGAGTGCATGCGCATCGAATTCACACTGAACAGGTTGTATCGCGAAATGCTACATAGCTACAAGGGTTCGAGGACCACCTCGGTCAAGCTTATACCCCCGTAAACTAAGAATATGGTCTATAGTCAGATATCCCAATCTAAAAGTTCTAGACATGATATATCCGGGGCATTGAAGCTCTTTTTTTTTTTTNGATACTTGCGAAGACGCAGGGAGCAGAAGGCATGTGGCCCTTAGTTTCCCTGCTATCTTCGAACTTGAGTAATACATGTCTATAGTGAAGATATGATGATAATTATCCTTAATAAGCCATATATGCATAGCAAGCCATATAAACCCTGTAAATAGCAATGAATGCTTAACCCTACTGACTACAAATTCTTAGATATTAGGCCGCCGTCTCTCCCTTGGGTGGCACATTGCAAGTAGCTTGGCCGTTTTTCGAGGATTTCTAAATAGAGATTGGCGCAGTTCAAACCCTAGCGGCTAAGTAGGAATCAAGATCGTCCAAAACGATGTCTTGATCTTAATTACTGCCTCGCGCCTCTTGATGAAGCCGAAGTATACCGAGCCTGGTTTGAAAGGCTTGTCCCTACGAAGTGTTCATGCATGCTGAGTTCAATCCAAATCGCCGATCGAGGCCAGTTGCTGAAAGGATAGATTTCATACTTGATGAGACTTTTCTGCATGTTAACGCCGGCAAGGGTATTGGATGGCACGGTGAAACCCCGGCGCTAGTTTGTTTTATATGGATGTTACGATCGGAAAAAATTTCCCGGTACTAGTCTTGATTTAGGGAATGATATGGCTATTCTGAGTGTATCATCAACGTCACAGATATGTCAGACGTCAATGTTGGTATTTGCGCGGGTTGATAGATACAGCTGAGCCGCTTAGACAGCACATCTTGGATGGCGGGTACGCGATGGAGGCTTGCACCTCATGCAGAAACCCGCAAGTCAACTCTAGCCAGTAAGGCAACTTAGACAAACGATAAAGCACAGTTCTAAGTAGGCTGGGTGAACGACGGGTTTGAACAGCCAGTGCGAGTGCATTTGACCAATCACCAACTCAAAAACTTACAAGTCGACATCTAAGGTTTCCAATCCTTCGGACTGTGCCACATATGTACATTCATTCAACCATCGAGGAATGCAAAATTCCGAAGTTAGATATTGCAGCCTAATCACTTCTATCTTCAGAACACAAAAATAACATTCGAATTTAAGTTTGTGTATCAAAGTCGCAGGAGTAACAAGATCCCTCCGAAACTCAATCCTAGATTTCCATAGTCTCTGGTTATATTTACGGATCCACCCCCAGGAGTACAGGGCCGCATTCTCGGTGGCTCTCAAGAAGTGCGGCCCAGTACGGAAGAAGAACAGAGTCAGCCCGAGTGTACTACTTCGGCATTAAGGTGATGTCTGTGCAGATCAAATGCAGGAACCCATAATACCCTTTCGACGGATACCAATAGACTGAGTCCAACCAGCACCACAATACAGCCACACTTTGATACAAGCCTGTTACGAAACCGTGGCTCTCCTTTCCCTTACCTTGAACAGTTAGAAACGTCCAATCTATCCATGTCCTTGAAGATATTCAAATCCCGAACGCAAAAGCAAACTATGGCGTCTGTCAAAAAAAATTTTTTTTCTCCATACTAACAGTTTCGCCATCGTCATGTCAGGAACACCCGTCGTTGTTTGCTCTCAATATTTCTCTTGCATATGCGCCCAAGCTAGTACAAAGTTAATTTACGATGATTATCTGGGCATAAGATCTCCTCAATATCACGATGGCTGCCCACCATCAACGAAGAAGGGACAAATAAAATGGCCGGAATGTGGATCCATGGGTAAGGATACCGGGTCTCAACAAGGCGTAGCTTGGCTGAAAAATGCAAGGGCGGTCGAGAGTCGAGCCCATAGATGCATTGATAACGCAGCATCGATGGCTGCAGACTTTACGGGGTATGCAGGCTCGCCAGGGCCACATGGCAATTTTAAGCAGAGCGATCCGGCCCACTCACACGTTTTACCATCAAGAACGATTACCACGTGGTCACTGGTAGACACATTCCGAGGCGAAAACCACATGGGCATCCAGGTACAAAAGCTTAAAGCCTATACCAGGCGTTGCATATATATCACCCACTAGTGGAATTTCGTAATTTCTGCCGTGTTGAATGCATCGTGACTTCTTCTGCATCTGCCGTTCGCACGGCTGGTAGCTTTACCAGATATGGAATACACCTCGTGGGCCAAGTCGACGATCATCGATGAGGATATAGTGGCTAGTGTCAATAATATGACCCCTGAGATAATATGATAGAAAAGCCCGCAAATAGGATCTTAGACTGCAATTTCCCGTGCCAGTGACCAAGTTTGCAGAAATTCTGCACCTAGTAACGCTCTAGCTATACAGAAGTATACATCGATAACGAATAGGGACTCGATTCGACCGAACCCCTGCAGAACAGATGGCACTCAAGCATGTTCGCTAAGGATCGCGTGGTAGGAATTCCTTTTGCAGAGGGGATGCTTTACGGTAATATATCGGGACCAAAGGACAAGGAAGCCGAACCGTGGCCGGTGGCTCGTATTCCAGGCCTCCTACACAGGTGCGTCCATCCGATCCGAAAGACCAAATCACATTTTCCAGACACCATGAGGTTCTCGCGTGGGCATGACATAAGCCTTGATCGTGCATACCGGGACTTGCCTTACCCCGCAGCTTCCTCTTTACAAGATGTAACCCAAGCTGCAGAGTTCTAAGCACCCCATTTCACACGGCACTTTCACAATGCATCAGTAATAAAATTATGCTCGAAAGCAGGTTGACCGACCATTCAGGCTCTCGTTCGGACTCATTCACTCCTGCGAGAGCTTCTTCGGTCCAGCCGTTCATTCGCTTCTAGCAGCGTGGGAGGCTAAATGGCCACGAGGTGAGTGGAGAAAGGTGCATGCAGGGCGGGCGCTTAGTGTTTGGATTCGTCGAAATACACCACCACCGTCGATGTGTTGAGTGTGGTGTTGGATCGCTGATTGGCCTGTGCAACTTGAAAGTGGGCACAGACCGCTGGGCATTTGTCCTGCAGGATTGATGGGAAGTGCCGGGCACCCAAAAGTTTTCCCCTCCCGCGAAATATCACAGTTTGTCTCGACGGTATGACAAAGATTAACAGGTAATGCTTACACTACGAGTTATCCCAACAAGCAGACCACGGAATCTTCGGATGAAGAACCGATAGATCTTGCACTCATAATGTTTGAAAAAATGAAAAATGAGAAAATAAAATTTTTTGAAATAAAACATAAACAACCTGATGGAGTTTCTGGTATCATGATATTGCTTAGAAATTCATCATATTTTGCATATTGAAGTATCACTTCAAGGACTTCTTCATCTTGTTAATTGCGATGACTTCATAATAGGTCCATTTGGTGATGATAGCAGCCGCATGAGAAGGAGCATGAGAAGGATGCGGCAAAGCTAGGCTCCGGCCCGGACCACAAGCTCCCGGCCTAGCCATCAATTAACCTTGAAACCTCATGATAACGTCGAATGTAGGATCACTCGTAGACGGTATCTAATATTAGCTTTCTGCCACGTTCTCGATCGATCGAGAGAGAAAGAAACCACACCCTTCGAATTCCAAGGAATATACTCCTGCATGCGTCAGACCCCCCCAAAACCTCATGCATGCCCACGTTTTTCGGGCCTCTATGGTTGCGGACCCGCTGGCACACCCTCATGAATAAAGATCCATTAAGACGCAATTTCCCTTGTCACCCCATGAGCACGAAAGAAAGGTCGGTGGACGAGGATGTCATTAATTGAGCTCAGAAGAAGGTTGGCTCGGTTGATCTTCCCCCCTGTCAGTGTTGGTTTCGAACCCTTCCAGAAAGATACCAAAAACAAGCATGAGCTGAAACGGGAAAGCTGCAAGGGGCCACAAGCCATGGATTGAGCAAAAATGACCCACCACCCTGTAAAGCTGATTCTTGCAGCAGTCAGATGATGCTTTCGACCTGGATAGAGGGTGCTAAAGTGGATAATTTGGGGGCTTCTTATCGAAAGAATGTTATCGTAGAACCCTAGTACACGCAGACGTATCTCCACCAAGAGAGTCGTTCTACATACATAGATACTCCCTCGAGTGGAGACTATCACCCAAATATCACAGCCTCTTACCCAACCTTGAACCCGAATGTGGGGGCTTATTCTTCATGGTGTGGTTTTTAGATGGCGTGCAACGCCATTCAAGCACATCCACCACTTCACCGATGACGTATTAATAACATTCCGGCGTTAGGGGGAAAGTGTTTCAAGATTTTCTAGAACACTGTCAGTGGCTTTCAGCTCAGTGGTCCAATTTCAATTCTGCCGCCGGGAACCGGTTCCCCTGTGCATGCATGCTGCAGTTATCGATAACCCAACCTCGCACAGGAGGCCAACGAGATGAAACTTGCCCAAAGCTCGCACTTCGCTCGCCAGCTGTATGTACATATGTAAACACGAAGCGAGAGGCCAAATGCTCGAGCGCTCGCGGCATGAATCCCGTTTCCTGAGATCTGTCTCGGTCCACTCGACCCTCCAAAATTACCACCTCGAGTATGCAGGTACCGTCTCAAATAAGGCGAGGGGTCTGAGCGGAGGATTTCCCCAAAGAAACTTTTGAGGGAATCTCGTACCTGAAGCTAGGGCTGCTATCAATTTCTTGATTTTAACCAGCCGAGAACCAAACATTGAAATGACAAGACGCCTTGTCCATGGAGTACACGGAACGCCCTGGATTGCTCTAATCTGCCATGTTAATAACGGATATCCACTCCATGTATCATGCACCTCAAAAGAAATCGCCTTGCTTGGATTTTCGCCCTTTCGGGATATTTCGAAATATAGGCTTTTGGCCACGTGCTAGAAATTTTCTCTCTACCCCATGGCTTCAACGGGCATAATGTGAAGCTGCAGGTACCGTACACCCCGGATACCATCAAGTGATACCTCGAATCCTTGTGAGTAATTTCTATATTTACACATTTAGTCCTAGTGAATCTCTGCAATGAAACGCAATATTTCTAAAGGTGATAATATATTTCAAACTAACGGGCATATACGAAACTGGCCTCGTCGTGCTACATAGTCCTGGTTCGCCGCAGAGTTCTGGTCCTGGCTCCCGGAACGCCGCATTCTCCAAAAGCACGCGTGCCTCCCGGGTCCCCAGGGTCATCGATTGATTTCTGGGCTATAGAGGCTTATCGACGCCACACTTTTCAATAAAAATTTCGGACTTTAATTAGGTCTCGTTCAGCTAGAGCATGCCCTCAGTTGGGGCGGTGTTTTCCAACTTTCAGTGGTGTTGTTACTGCGCTTGCATATTTAAAATTGAGATTGATAACCGCAAGCAAATGCAATGGCCCGGCAAAGCAGCCTCCATTCCATTTTAACTCTAAAAATTTTACCGATTATACGAAAGAACATTGTACCTGATTTTGTTTGGTATAAAGTTGTCCGCATGAGAGACACAACTTCACGAGGCGAAATACCAATGCATGAATGCAGACCAATGTATGACGAGCCAACCAACGACCTCCCAACGCATGTACACAGACCTCGACCGGAAGCTGCCGGTATATGCAGCAAGCTTGGGATTCTCGTGAGCTGTAACACCTAAGCTTCAAGGATATCGCCGTATCATCGAATTCTACGCAAGGATAGGGTTTTGAGAAAGCGTCACCATGCATAAATCGCATTATTTCTTGTAAAATTACAAATTATCACTCAAGGTACTCCTTCGCGAGTTCGTTGACTCAGTTTGAAGCTCTCATAGCTGCTGCTTAATTATGTTTTCCTTTGGAATATCGATACTATCAATCGAGTGCAGCTGAGCGAGCTAGTTAGCTGCGCCGTTGGTTGGTATGTTCTAATTTATTTGCAATTTGCTCTGGCGCTTGAGGTCCACGATGTAACTGGCTCGATCCTGTCGCAGCAAATTCCCATGCCAATGGAGGTTTCGCATCGTCGGAAAGACGAATGGAACGGGTCACTTCCATTCCTCTGGGATCGGAACCTCACGGCCTGATCTATCGTGCAAAAAAACCAGGGGGTTTGGAGGAAAAAAGAAAGGAAAAAGGCTCGCATCTAGAGCTTTCCGAAGCTGGATCAACTACCCGTTGCTGAAATGAGAGACATTCAGGTACCGTTTCCGTTTCTGTGCTTGGTTAACTGAACAGTTGAGATGGAACGCCATCCGATCATAAATTTCCTGCCAAGCCGCATTCCCAAGCCGTTTGCTACGTAGTTTTTGGCCTCTCACCTGCAAAAGTCTCAGCCGTTTTCTTTTTTCTTCTTGCTTCTCTATTTTTCTTTTTTTCTTCTTTAATTGTGGTTGAGATGATTTGGAGCTCATCGGTGCATCCGTCACCCCACAATTCTTGAAAGTAATCCTTGCTGAAACTCGTTCTATAGCTACCTCCTCTACTATAGACGTCGACAATATCTAACTGATATTAATAGTCTTTCGGGATCTCCATGGCCACGATGCCCATGCTCGAGACCTAGCAAAGTAAGGTCATCCTCCACCTCCTCAATAGCGCAATAGTGGAGACCCGTTAAGCTCATAGAGGTCAAAGAACAAGAGATGGACTAGGAAGGACCCACAAGAAAATGGCACTACCACAACTCGTCCCTGATGGTTTTTTTTTTTTGCCCCACCTTCTTTTACTACCATTCAAGTTTGCTCTTATGAAACAACGACTAACTCCATTTCGCGCCGGCCCACTTCTATAGCTTTATCTTACTTATCTTAATCGGTATTCGAAAATGAGAAGCCCCCAAAAAACAATGAGAAAGTTACAGTGTGGAGTGCATGCATTTGATCGTTTTATTCTAGAATGGCTTTGACAAGTATACCCTTTCTTAGTCCAAAAGAAAAAAGAAGAAAAAGAAAAAAGTGGATACCACTCTGCAGCTTCAAGATGTTCTGATAAAGTAGGATTCTTGCAACCAAGAAAGAAAGAAAAAAAAAAAACGTTGAAAAGTCTCGTGAGTTCATCTGCATCACCTAGGTTTACCCTAGTTGTACTTCATATTGAGGATCTCCCCAACTGTTACGAAAGTAATGAAAAATCTTATACACTCTTTGTTATTGGCAAACCAATACAAATGATACAGCCCGCCATGCATTGCATTGACCGTAAGTCTGAGCTTACATAGTAGAAACATGGCCAACCAAACCACGATACATGGTACACCTAGAAAGGAATAGTAACGTAGCGAGCGAACAGCCTCGATGAAGTCGTTGGCGGAGTTGCCAACCTCAGGAAAAAAGCCACTTAGGTGGAGATTTCCTCACGGCGCCCCACTCGGGGCACGAGCATGAGTTTTTTTCTTTCTTTCTTCTTTCTTTCAAATCTCGTACCTGAAGCTAACTACATCCGGTGTGAGCCTCTTTTCATGGTCGAGCTCGACACAATTGCGCACGCATGAACAATTTGCGGGAAAGCCACTTTCGCAAGGGACTAGCAAAATGTTGTCGAAGTCGGACAAACAACTGACGATGTCTTGGCCCCACCGTCATTTTCGGCTGTTTTTCCTTCTCTTTATTGATCATATTGATAGCAGCGATTATTCTATTATGTATGCAAGAAATACGATAGCCTCGAACTTAATATGATAATATGGGCTTATTTTGTTTTATTTTACTTTATTTTATTTTAAGTTTGTTCAGGAAAAGGAATAGACCATCTACGATGTCACCTTGACATCGTATCATCCCATCTCATCCCGTCCCCATTCTCGATGCATGAGGCCCAAGAGAAAAAAAAAGAGGTCAATCCCAACTAGCGTTTCGCGAGGTTCTGATCATGATGTCCTTTCCGAGTTTGACTGGTCGAAACATCCCGCTCCACTCAGCCTGATCATCTGACGGACGGCTCGATAACCGAATCAAAAATCCCCAACCCGAAAAAATCTGAACGCCTCAGTTACCAAAAACCACTCTATTTTTTCGACGATCTACGGCAGGGGGGGAAAAAATGGGATGGCTGAAAAAAAAAACTATATCCGATGTTTTCATTAAAGAGTGTAGAAAGTTAAGTTGAAAAGAATAGCTACTAATAAGTACATAAAATTGGTATCATGATTAAAAGGCGGTTTTTGTTTTGGGCAAAGGAGTGTAAACAGGGTCGGTGGGAAAGTAAAAGTGCGAAGTCCAGACCAACCGAGGATGGCTTCCGTCGGATTTCTAAGAACGCCGTGAAGAAACGAGATAATCACCAAAAACCAAAAGGCCAACAATAAGGGAAAGATTTTGTATGTGCTAAAAGAAAATCCAATTGAGATAGAAAAGTATTGAGAAGTAAGACCTGGGAACTCGTGAGGGGAACCTGATCCAGTCGTTGGCTCCACCCCAAGCTTCCTTGACCAGAAAGAAAAGAACCCGAAAAAAAAAAAAGAAACTCAACGCCATGAGTAAATGCATGAAGTAACAAGAAAGAAAACACCAAATCGAGTGACGTCTCGTAACCATTAAGGATAAGGAAAGAGGACCGAAAGTGAAAAGAAGTGGGTGTGAAAATGCAAGGGGTCGAAGGTAGTTTGCGCCAAAGAACAAGGATAAGCTCGAGTAGATGCATATGCATGGTATATGTGGTGTTTCGGCCTACGCTGACGAAGGATTGGATTTGAACCAAAAATGAAGCGTTCGCTCGTCAATGAGAAAGATTTTGTAGGCGCCGGCTGCGGGAAGCTAGAAAAAGATAGCGTCGAATTCGTATTCGCACGGATGCGATATCCTTTTCACCCGCCGCAGCCGAAATAATTTGTCTCGTAAACCAGAAGGTTTGATATCTGTGGGAGCGGAGATATTGCTGAAGTAAAAAGGCCCAGCATTACCTTTCGGGTGACTGGGCCATTGTGTTGTCGGAGTTGTAGATGTTTGGATATTAGAGGATTAGAATTAAGATTAGATTATATCTGTCGCGATGCTGTAGTCGAACTTATTCGTGGCGGTCGTCGTATTCGCCGTCATAAGGACCGTACATGGGATAGTTGCCAAGAGGAGTGTCGAAAGAAGAGCTGAAGCCATCGTCGCTGGGTGGGTAGAACGGGGATCCATGCCCGTGAGCCGAAGCTGAAGAATGCCATTCGTTTCCTCGAAGTGCTGGGGTCGCATGGCGGGAACCGACGCTGAGGGTCTCAGAGAAGCCCTCAGAGTGGTACGATGAGAAATCAGGGGTCATGGGTGGCATATCGATGCTGCCTGGCGTATGGACGACGGCAGCGGTATCGAATTCGGGAAATGAAGACGGCTCGGGCTGCTGTTGTTGTTGTTGGTTAACTTGCTGTCTGTGTTGGAGATCATCCTTTCGAGTTCGTCTTGCCTTTGTTTGTAGCCTCTTGCACCTGTTCCGCTTCGGGGTAACATAACATCCGTACGATGCATCAGGTGTCATGGAGACTCTATCGACCGCCCTACCCTTCTTGCGATACCTTGTGGTGGATTTGATCCCGCCTTCGACCGCTGCGGGAGCCAGGAGCCACATATATCCTTTTCCTGGCTCACCGCTCGGTCTCTCGACTTTGACAAAGGCCTAGTGCGTTTTTATTATATTAGCAATTTTGTTTGGGTAACCAATAAATCGTATGAATCTAGCTTACCCCGTTCATGGAGAGGTTGTGTCGGATGGAGTTCATCCATCCCTTGCCGGTATCGAGCCTAAACTTTGCATAGTTGTCTTTGAACCATTGGTAGATATCCTGCAAATGCATTTGGTGGCCTGGTGCGCTCATCAGAGCCATATAGATCAGCTCCGCATAAGGAGGAATGTCTTCTTCGGCGCTGTTCTGGTCGGGATGATAGGGCTGGTTGATGAGGCTGATCTCTCTTGGTTCAGTGCCGTAGATGGCTGAGCCATGTGGGGACCCAGGTCCCATATTTGGGTCCATCATCGATGGCCCATACATTTCGTCGCCCAATCCCTGTGGTGGTGGTGTCCACTGTCCAGTGTGTGGAATATAATATCCATCCGGGGACGCAGATGACTCCATATGTGGATGATACATTGGAGTGTCGAATTCTAGCTCAGCAGGACTATACCCTGGTGCGGCTGGAACATGACATGGAACGGAAAACAGAGGCATAGAGTTGCTCCTTCCATAGGGAACTTGGGTGAAATTGATATCTTCAACTGTGGTCGGGAAAAAAGGCGGTGAACCAAGTGTCCCCGATGTCACAGACGGTGAAACACCGGCCATGATGGAATACATCTGCCCACTAATATTCTTGCCAGGATTTGACATTTGTGAAAGATAGAGAGGTTCGGATGTTGTCGAAGACGACAAATGTGCTTGTTCCCAAACCATATTTGATGCTTCGTTGACTGAGGGTGACTCTGAAGAATGTCGACTGTGATGAGGGGAATGAGATGTCTGTGAAGGGAGAATTGCTAGAGGGGTAGGATAACTTGTTGGATTTGGGCCCTGTGGGATTTGAAGCTGAGAAGGTCGGGACTTATAATAGTTCCTCGGAACGAAAGAAGCACCCTTCTGTCTTTGAACTGGCAGGCTGATATTAAGACCAGTCTCCTGACTTTCACTAAGGGTAAGGGCCATGTCTTCACTTGCGGTCTCGCTACAAATGCAAGGCGAATGAGACGTACTTCTTTTTTCTTTTCTCTTTCTTTTCTACTTTTATGTTTACTTTTTTCTTTCTCCCTCTGCTGCGGGCGTTGTATGTTCCTGCAGCGATATAGGACCTTATGCACTGGCTCTCTATTCTTTATTTCCTTTTCTTTTTTTGGGGGTGCCTCTAGGTTATACAAGGATGTATCTGAGCTCCCGTCGGCCTTGTATTCTGCTAGCTGCTGCCAGCTCAGAAGGGGGTACACGAGGAGGTAGGATGGAAGTAGGCCTGGCGAGAAAACCCGTAGAACGTTGGGGCCCTGATGATGATGATGATGATGATGATGATGATGATAATGACGATGAGGCGACTACGGACTAACTATTGGTGATTCGGGTGGTAGCTACTTTGCCGAAGACGTACGGGATTGCAAATGGACCAATTGTTATAAAGAAGGCGATGGGGGTAGTGACAGATGCTTCTACCCGAGACAAAGAAGGACTGGTCTTGTGTCCGGCTGCCTTTCTGGAAGCTCTTTCGGAAATCGAGGATCGGTAAGGAAAGTTGTATGAGAAAAAAAAGAAAGAAAGAAAGGAAGCCAGAAAGGAAGAGAAAGCTTATAAGATAGAGACTGAAGAAAGGGACGAGAAAGAAAAGAAGGTTGAGTAGAGACTACGGGAGGGTGGCGGTCCTGGGATTATAATAGTCGAGGTTGTGGACTTAACTAAGTCCTTATGTATGGCGGAGCGGGCAGGGACCTTTTTGTGTTGGCGGCCGGGTGAGCGTAGCAAGCGATAAAAAGTAGTTGGAGAGAGGGGAGGCTGGCCCGCTTCAAGCTCTGACCAGAAGAGGCAACAACAGCAGGAAAAGACTGTTCTTCCGAAGACAAAGAGGTCTAAGAAAACCGAATGGGTGGCTATACAGTCTCCGGATATCTGGCTCTGGCAGCGGAGGGAAAACCTTTAAATGTAAATTCGAGGTATGGAGTTCCTTATAATGATTATCGACGCACAGAGGCCAGAGAAAAGCTTGTGGGAGAGTGCCGTGGTGTGTGTGGATTTCGAAACTGGAGCTGCAGGAGACCAGGGCAAACGGACTAAGGCTGGACAGCGGGCTGCACCGCACACTAGCTCAGGTACCGTCTTTCTGCCAAAGAAAGGCCAACCGAGTGGTCGGATGCAGGAAATATAGGCGGGTGCTCCGATGAGTGGGATCTGGGTCTTGCGGGAAGAATAAAACTTATATCCTCGACGAAAATATATACTCTTCAACAATGTTCTTGTGGATTTTCTTGAGTATAAGTATATGTCTATCCTCCGTGTGTACTCTGCTTTGAGCTATGATATGCTGCTATCTTGAAAGAATCGAATGATATGGAGAAGTTGAGGTTTATATGTAGCACCGGACATCCGCATCCTATTGACAAGAGCACAAGATTTAAAAATGATGAAACACGCAGAGTTGATGGGTATCATCATCAAATGTCCAGATAAGATATTTGCTCTGCAGCTACAGGACCAGCCTCATAGCCCGGGCCCCCTCAAAGTCCGGCGCACCCTTGGCTTGGTGCTGAGCCCCGGATACAATATCAATATCAGATGCATGCTGCATCTTGAGTTAGTTTTACCTGCTACGGAGGAAGCCTGCGTCCCGATGCTATCCTGGACGCACAACCGGGGCGGCGACGACAATCCCAGCAAATGCACCCGGCAACTCCAGAAAGCTTGTGCCGCACATGAGGCACGAACATATGTGTGGAGTCTCAGAGTCTGCAGGCTAGCAACGTCCCGATTCTCATTGGATCGCTTGGCCAGGAAGAAGCAATTACTTTGTTTGCCTTCTCTGTGCAATGTATGGACATACTGTGCACGAAGCAGCTATATTCTTTACTAAGCGAAGAAGCAAAAACTTCAGGATTTTCTTTTGTCTCTCTTCCTTGGGCATATGCTCTCGGCTGTCGTTGTAAAGAAAAAAGCAACCGCAAGATATCTCGATCCATCAAATGTCCTGTAAAATCCCGAAAAGCAAAAATGAGAAGAAGATTACCAGCAGTGTTTCGAATTCATGCCCGGTTGCTTCTTTTTTTATGCGAGCTCAGAAATAAAAGCTAAACCTGGTCTCGTTGTAACCAGACAACGCAAAATCCGGTCTCCCAGCTGGGACGGGGACATCTTCCTCGCTTTCTGAATTATTACGAATACCATGCTGCGAATTGTCAGATATGTGATATAACAGAATTCGAATAAACTGCCTATAGGTCTAGCGAGTTCGTTCAGTCACAATATCCAAGCCACCAATGTAGGCGAGGTGAGCGAAACACATCAATACACCAATGCTGGCAGTGACAGCGGGAAAAAGCGATTGTCAGTCCCGAAAGATGAACATGCATTTCCAGTTTCATGTTTCTGTGCAATCCTGGTCTTCGAATGATTTATACAATCGGATTTTTGGTTTCCAGAAAGAGGCAATCCCATCAACACTGCGTCGGTGCTCATTTCCTGTAGTATATCTGCATGCAAACCAAAGGGAAAAAAAAGAAGAAAAAAGGCAAAGTCAGTCGTTTGTTGTAAGAATATAACCAATAACATCCGGTGAGAGCCATCGACGTACCTTTTTTAGCTGGAAATGAAGTTGCAGAATACCCTGTAGGAACACCTCAATTGTCAGTCATTTTCGCGTAACCCACCAACTCAAAACCCATTTGGTGGCTTCCACCACACACCATACTGCAGTACCATGCCCGGGAAAAAATGAAATAGCACCTCCAGGCAAGGGGCATGCAAAAAAAAAAAAAACCCCCCAGAAGTCCACAGAGATACTCGGAGAACGATGGCCATGTCTGAAACCTCACACTATCACAGGGGTTCGGATCAAACTTATGATGGTCTTCTCTTCCCAGGAGGTTCAGTGTCCTAAAAAAAGCACACTGAAAACTGAAAACTGAAAAATGACCAAAAAAAAAACCAAAGGCGACTATTCACACTTACCTTTTCAAACGAACTTCTGAACCCCCTCTCTCTTTTCGCGGAGTAATCCCATTCCTTGTCAACTATCCTGAACGCGATGTCCTCGTACGGTGCCCCAGCAATGAACCGGATTAGACAAGTGTCATCTTCGCCGGCGGGTGCGAAAGACTGCCCCCGTTTCCTGCCCCCCTCTCGCTCAATCCGGTATGTAGGCGCTCTCGTTTTATCAATAAGATCGGGGTAAAAAATATTGAACTTGTACCCCTGCACCACCTTAGGCGGTGGGTTATCATGGTCGTAGTGAGTTTGATTGTACTTGTTCCATTCGTAGCCCATCTGCACACGATTGAAATAACGAGGCTTTCGTGGCCTGTACTTATTTGCCCACTGTGACTTTGAAGCGGTCTGCACCTCCTCCTCTGTGGCAAAAATTTCTTCGTTGTCTCCGACACCTCGGGCAACCTCGCGCTCGTAGAGTGCTCGCGTCGCTTGGGAAAAGTCATCATTAGGGATTGCGCTGAAGCGAGAAACTGCTCCTGCGGTTGCATCAGTCGCCGCTGTTCTGTTCCGGTTCCTGCCATCTCTTGTCCTCTCGGGAGCCGTCGCCCCTCGTTTGATAGGGACATAGCCAAGTTTCAGTATTTTTAACCTCTCGGCACCCTATGTTAACCCCAGGTTGTTAGTCAGATATCCTTGTTCTTTCAGCTATGCAGTTTCACATAGGATCACGAGTGCATAAGACTCTTCCATTCGAAATTGTCACGTGCCGGGTCATTGTACTTACTAACTTGCGGAGGAATTCCTTCTCGTCCATCTGTTCCAACCCCCGATCCTCATAGGATAGTTTAAGCATAGGTTCCGGGTCCATGTCCCGTGTGTACTGGATTGGCTTCCTTTCCTTAGGCGGCAGGGTGGCAATTGCATTCTGCGATGCCGTCCTCTCACCAGTTGCATCGCCGTCCTCGTCTGCCTCCACCACGGGCAAAGGCCCCGCCAGGACGACCTCTAGTTTTCGCCTGATATTTTCGGCCTCGTCCCGTTGCTGTTTCCGTAACATCTCAAGCCTGCTATTAATAACTGACTCGTATACTTTTTTTAACCGCGCTTTGGCTTTCCAGACGAGCAGGCTTCGCAGCAATTGCTCCCAGTAGTCAACATCGATAGGCTCATTGGACCTCAGTTTCCGGGTTATCTGCTTTTCAAGGGTCTCGAGATCCTCCAGAGACTTATTTGAGAGCAGCTTATCGATATCGGTTGCAACTGAGCTTACCGCCCTGCCCTCAGGTGCTGCTGCCTTGGATTTCCGCTGCCTGTCTTGGCAGATAACTTTCATGGTCTAAATTTTTCCCGAAACATAGGTATTAGCAATGGACATCCAAGTTTGTGTCACGATGTCTTGAGCAAACAGAATGCCACTGTTATTTCATCCGGCTCTTGTTTTTTTAATGAAATAAAAAATGATATACGAAAAAAAAAAAGTTGTTGGCGTACCATCCAGTACTCTTTGTTGTCTCTGTTGGTCTCCAGGTCCAAATACACCCCGATATCCTTCTCTAACGCCTCGAGCTCCGCGTCGCTCAGCCCCTCGAACACTCCTTCTGGATCCACAATGTCCAAATCTGCATCGTCTATTTCGTCATCGAGCGGGTTGCGGTCTTTGTCGATGACTCTGAGGTTGACCGCGAGGAAATCGATAGGTTTCGCCCGTCCTTCCTTCACACGGATCTCTGCCTTCTTCTTTGCTTGCTTGAGCACGAAGACGTCTTCCTGAGACACCCATTCTCGCATTTGCTCCTCCTCTTGCAAAGCGTTTCGACGAGTCTGCTCTTTAGCGAAGGAATCCTGATCACGCCGTTCACGGGGGCCATCTCCGCCGCCGTCTCGGTTCCGATCCCGATCCCGGTATCGCTCCCCATCTCGTTCTCTTCGGTCCGACTTGTTGTGGGTTCGTTCGGAATCGCGATCGCGCCGGGATGATGTCCTGTCACGATCCCGATCGCGCCACGGGGGTGAGCCTGATCGTGAACGCTTGCGGCTTTGGCTGTCGCCGTACCTATCGGATCGCTCTCTGTATTGGTTACCTGACGACATGATGGCCAGTTGGTTCACGTACGTGTAAGAGATCTTGAGGAACTGACGGCGTGGTTGTGGAATTTCAGCGTTGGCGATGTGAGTCGTTGACGTTGTGACGGGTTTGGGTGGTTCTCACAAGCTTGGTTCATTGGGCTTGGCGTGACATGAGGCTCTGCGGGATGCGTTTTCGCTACAACTTTCACATTCCATTGCGTGTTATATAATTACAAAAACAGCATTCTGGGTATCAGTTGGATATGTAGTTTCTGTCGATGTAAAATCTTGCTCCGATATAATAGGCCTTGTGCAATTGCCCGAGCTGAGGGTCTATATCACCCCGCGCGACCTAATCTCCCTTTCCACCGCCTCCATGTCCGTCGACCCTTCGATTCTGTAAGAGAACGTCAGTGATATATAACAATCCAAAAAGCATATCTACGATAAAAACTACAGTGAAACGAGCCGGTCACGTACGCTTCGAATCCCTTGTTGAACACACTCCAGCTACTCTTCTCGCCTTCCTTCCTCATGTTCCCCGTATTCGCATACATCATCCATAAGATGCCCACACAAAAGAACACCTGCCCGAGTTTATACCACACCGCTACCGCCTGAAGTATCAAGTACGCATAAAATTGTTTCGACCGCACCAGCGCACGAGCTCCCCGGGAAAAGAGCAGAGAGAACGACTTTTGCTCCTGCTGGAGCTGGTAGTCTTCCAAGTCGAGGTCGGCACGTTTGATGTGATAGGGCTTCTTGGCGGCTTTGTCTTTGGGCTTAGCCTTTTCCTTTCGCTTGGAGGACATCGTGGGCGATGAGCATCGGGAATTCTTTGATGTGATTGTTGGAATGATGGCACGTCGTAGAGAGGACAGAATAGGGATTTGTGTGATGCCGAATACGGAAATTGTTGGATTTTCTTTGGGACAACGCATTCTCCGTTTTGATTGCTATGGCAGCCGTTTCAACGAGGCATCTCGGTAGTAAGCTAGTAGGATTTAGTCCGGATCTATCACAAGTCCATAGAATACGTCATGGGGATATAGACCCTGCTTAGCGATTGAGTCTCGTATTGGAAGGTAAAAGTCGGGCCTGCTGTCTTCAATCCCCGGAATCCGACATCATACCGGGGGAGGGGAGACACAGATGTAGGTCTCGGGCTCGGGCCACGCTCCTAAATGGAAGATGCCGTTGCCTCTGATCAAACAGTTCACACTATATCCTGGCGTCTATCTCATATTCGCTGCCTTCATTTCAGCATAGGGAACTCCAAGGCGAAGCAATATTTGAGGGCCTATGACTACAGTACCATCCCGCGTCGAACAGTAGCTATGATGCCTCGGTTACACTGCATGACACCACATGTCCCCATCTTTCCCAGATGGTACTAGTGTTCTAGATCACGATATATACGAGTTCTAAAACAGCGATATCGGTACGCAATATGCGTTGGCAGACGTCAGGGAGGCCGGTCAGACGACGTTGAGTAATATGCTACAGGGATCACGAGACTTCGATTTGAATTCGAAGATATCTATGAATCAAGATATGTTCAAACCCTATCGATATATTATCCGGCACCAACCCTTTAGGCTATGGCGTTACGGGAATCAATCCTAGTGGCTGACTGATTATGGGGGCTATCCGCGTTGTGATGCTGGTGTAGGCAAGATCTGGATCCTTCGACCTATCCTCAGGGTTGCGGTTTGACGTAGGACAGAATAACTAGCGTATCATCTGGGCTAGTTTCTAGAAATAGTCCTGGCTATAGATTCAAGCCGTACCTGCCAGCTATCCCTAGAGAACTAATGATATAAATATATATAGCACATCATCCGGGAAAGAGCTAGCTCAGTATACTTCCATTAGTAAAATTGTTGTTGTTGGTATAGTGATCAAGCAACCTGTAGGATGCCGCCCAGTCAGAATCCTGTAATACTGGCCCGTGTGCCCTGCTGCAGGATAATTCCATGGTCCAGTCATTTTGGCCCCCGCGGCTGCAGCTGCAGTGCAACCCCCACGCTCTAGTAATATAGTTAAAGTATGCACTGACCCACTGTCAAAACAACCCCACAAATTTCCATACTCTTACAGCCGCATGAATGCGCACGGACGTATGATGCCATGTGCATGTGTATACCGAAATGCTGTGTAACATTCTAGAAGACTCTATTAAGTGGCCAATGTAACTGTAGCTCGTACTTGGTTGAAAATCTTATGACATCAATGTCACGATATCGATATGGCGATGTGTACCGTCACACGGATTTGGGAGTTACGATCGCGTAGGTGAGAATCAACTTATTCAGAAGAAAATCGTACCTAGCCTAGTGAAATTAGAATGGGCAGAGGCACGAGCTGGATATGGAGGCGTAAACTCTGCACTTGACTCTATACGTACAGCTGGAAAAACAAAGAAAAAAGAGTTCTATTTTAACACAGGCTTGGCGGTGTGAAAGAAAGGTAGTAGCGCCATAGAATACAGTAAACCCTTGAAAGTCGGTCTAAGTAAAATAAACCCCGTTGTTAATCTGAAGTCTTGAAAGAGAACATGTAGAAGTGTATGAAGCGAAGCCGGTCCCATCCGGGGTCGCAGGAAGTGATGGTATTGGGGTATGAGGTATTGGGGTATGAGGGAAACACTTGGGATAGAGAGTACAGGAGTAAACAGAAAAGGAGAAGAAAAACAGACACAATAGTCGTTACTAGTAGTAGTAGTGAAAAATGAGAACTCTTTATTTCAGTCTAGTCCGAAAATTCAGGTATATCCCATCATAGTCAGTATCCTTCGTCGATGGCATGACTCTTACGGTCGCGCCACGAGGGTATCTGTGCGGTTTGAAACGCCCAATGTTGTTAGATAGCAGAAAATTCTGGAGTTGCGCTTAGAAGTAGTGCCCAAGTATGGTATCTCTGTCCACACGCTCCTTTTGTCTTCTTCGATCGGCGAACATGGCAATGTGTGGTGTGGTTTCCGGTCCAATAGGAACGGCATGGGTGAGAACATAATCCATGATATCAGTTGGGGTTCCATTGGTATGGGGACGGGATAGGGTAGAATGAGAACATGCGACTTGGTGGAGCGCCGTATAATGTTCACTTAATCTAGGGTATTGATGCATGCTATAAAGTTTAGCCTGTGTATGCGGCGACACCGGCTTTGGTTGCCAGAGCTGACGGGTATCTGGGCCGGCGGTTTTAAGGTAGTCGGTCTTAGTGATATCATCGAAACAGGAGGCAGATTGTGGCCTTTCGGGGCTATCGGCGAGTCGTTTTTGGACGGTAACCGCTTGGGGGCCGAACGAATACGCTCCATCAACAGAACTTAGCTTCTCCTGACCGTATTCCTCAAGAAGATCCTGGGCTGCGAGATATTGTTTCATAGCTTCTTTCTCTTGAGGTGATAGAGTCGCAGAGTTACGCCTAGGAGAAGTACCGCTATTCGGAGGAGTCCTGGTAACCGAAGAATCGCTGGCCGATTTAATAATTGAGCCGTCGGATTCAACATTAGTGGAGAAGTTAATGACGTTCTCGATGTTATCAGTGGGGTCATCGATTGGAGTTCGCTCATTGGCTGGTGTTGTTGGCATTGCTGGCTGAAAAGCAATCGCGATCAATGTGGACTGCTCATGTCCATCTGAGCCATCGTTCTCTCCTGGTGTCAAAGCCCAATTTTCACCATATATGGTGAAGTGGATCGCTAGCATGGCCCTGGTAACCCTTTCGATGCTCTCATCAACCAACCTGGCAATCAGAACGCGGCGTTTCTCTGGTAGTTCGAACCTATCCTTTTTCTTTACGAGATCGGCGGATGCAGCTCGAGAGCTACCAGTAGTGCTGCGACCAGAGGCGGTTGGTGGTGCGTTGGTGGACATACCGGCCGCTTGAGGCGCGAGAGTCATCATACTGGCGGTACTGGTCGATGATTGCTTCTCTGATAATCTCGCCGCCTCTCTTTTAACGCGTTCTTTCATCAAGATAACGTCCCATCTTGAGAAATACGACTTCAAATCGTGCTCAAGAACGTATTCGTTCAAGGTAATTGCATTGTCTCCAAGTTTCTTGACTGGATGGTATTTAAGCATAAAATCAATGAACGATTCTATATCTTCTCCACGGAGGTAGGATTTGAAGTCGCGGCTTCGACGGCGAAGCTTATAGTGGCTAATCCATTGTTGTAGCTTGCTCCAGTCGACTTCAGGGCAGAATCTTTCCAGAGACTGCATAAGGGGCATGTAAAGTAGATACGCTGTCTTGTAGCTCTGCTGATAATCAGCCCAGAGGTATTCTAGGTCTGACAAAGCATCTCTACCGGACTTTGGGGATGGGATAGATGGGAGGATAGGTGGATGGCCCTGGATTCGAGGTGTACGGATCCCGGGTATGGCTGTTTGGCCCGTTGCAACGAGGTTGACTCCAGAGCCAGTGCGATTTGGCTTTGGACAAAGTACAATTAGCATTGAAAGACTAATATTAAAGCTGAATTGCTCATCTAAATCCATGGACACTTGTCGAAAGTACGGGAAGAAGAGCTATAGGATGGAATCTCACCATTTTTATGGTCTTGAACTCGTGCCTGATACTAATCAAAAGCTTGAACTATCTGAAGTGGTATTAAGGTAGGCAGGTGGTTGGCCAGCCTAATTACTCGCTAACAAACCCCAATTGAATGTTAGAAACCAGGTGCTGATATTCTTAACTGACGAAGATATGTGCTTTTCCGCTCTTTTGCAACGGCTTTGCAGGAGCCACTAATGGAAAGAGGGATTGCTATAGAATGAAGCCGGCTAGGAAGCTGCCGTACAAAGGAATTGAGAGGGAGAGAGAGAGGAAGAAGAGGAGGAAGGAGTACTCTTACCGTAAGCAGATAGCTAAATACGTGTGAATTGGATGAGAAGAAAGTCTGTTGGTTGGCGATGATGATAAAAGCTGCTGTTGACACGATGTCGGCTGGTGATGGATGTCAAGGTGATGGTGCTTGAGGTTGGAGGTCGGTTGAAGTGGAGAGGAGCGAAAGAGGGATGAAATCAGAGGATAAAAAATTTTTATATCTTTCATCAAGGCTCACAACTAGGAAGAGTTGTGAGTGCCATTTAGTCTACTGCCGTGGAACGTTGCAGGACGGTGCTTACACTCTCTTTCCACCCATCGAGTGCACATTCCCACAGTTTTTTTTTTTTTTTTTAAAAAAAGGAAAAGTCCAACCACGAGACCAATCCAGCCCCAGAAAGACATAAAGATATTCAGCAACGAGGCTCGAGAATAGCTCAGACCTGGCTTACCACAGATTAGTGAAGCTTTTTTCAAATATCATAAGATCTTTATTATTCAGGGTTCCCATTCTTTTGGCTCTGTCTGTAATGGCTCATGCTTCTAAAGATGTACGTATATGTATATCGATGTCATAACGTGTCGTCGTATTAAGACCAACCGTACTTTCCAGCAAAGTCAGAATATCAAGCTATTTTTGACACCCTTTCACCGAAAACGCCGGCACAAATTGAGGCACGATAGAAACATGCCTGGAGTCATGAATATTATCCACTGCTTTCACCTAATTAATTAAAACCAGTTTATGAAGTTGTATTCCCTGGAGGCTCAGATGAGCAATCTAACGTAAGTGTGGTTTCCTGGCCAGATTAGCTTCATCTCGACAATTGCAATCTCATAGGTTTGTACCCGAAGACATTTTTACTTGTCGGAAGGTCTTAATACCCGAGGAGATCGCTGTAGTGTAGTTACTTATTCGATGAATGCCATATGATGAAATATTTAATTACTAATTAGCCTAGATTTGATCAGTGAACTCTGAACTTCCTCTTCATGCCTGAATCTCAACATCAAATTTATTCTATACTCGTCTTAGGATTTCTAGATTATCCAGAATAAATATAATCTACGGCGTGTCATATGCAGATCTGCTTGGATATATATCTATCTAAACCTCTATTTCACTACTTTTCGGTATGTTTGGATCCTAAAAATGTTGAAAACTGATATTGGTCTTGATGGGGTCTGATTGACAAGTTTGTGATGCTTCTAACTGTAGTTCTTCATGTCTCAAGTTTCCGAAGATGCTAACACAAGTCCTCAAAGATTTTATCGAGGTCTTCGAGGAAATAGTTAACCTTAAACCGGCGGTGGAAGAAGTCGTTGCCAAAGCTAACCAACATCTGGGCGAACTAGAGGAGGTTGTGCATCTCAAAAACGACGATATCATCGAGCATATATCGGGCGAAAACTTGGACATGAATATCCAGGGTGTCATCGAAGCACAGCTAGGGGGGCTTCTTTTTTGCGCGTTAGCATAGCGGTGATCTCGTTGTGTGGTATTTTAGCATCGCCTAATCGGGACATTGGCTCAAAGAAGAAAGACGTGTTGGAGGAGACATTTGGTAAAAGCGTGTAGATCTGAAGTATATAAATGGATTTGGAACAGAATCGATAATTCTCGTGAGAAGCATAAGCTCAGGGAGCAGTCACTCGTGGTATGAACTACCATCTTAATTCAATGTAATTCTGAAAGCAAGCTGCTATGCTGACACAGGGGTTCTGTGACTTTGTAAGTTATATCTTGCGATTGGTCTCGAGAGTGATATCTTTAGTACTTGATTGGGCCAACTCTATCGTATGACCGAACGTGAGAGAATAATGAATGTGAATTCTGGAAAAATAATAGAGACCTTTGAAAGGAATAAATCAAATCAAGATGAGGAAGAAGCGTTCCTATAGTCTTATACCTAGACAGGTTCTTGAATATATCTTGTAATAATTGAGTGTCCAAAACTATGGCCGCGTAGAATAGCAGCAAGCACATTTCAATATAGATGAAGATGGGTTGAACTTAGCGATTTGGTTTCCAATATATTCATTCCAGAATTCTACGGAAATGGGAGCAGAGTACCGCTGTGCCTAGGGCAAACGTTATCCCCAGGGCTACTATATATTCTCTGGATCTCTCATCAGATCATGGCTTTTCTCTCATTCATCTAATCATCTTGAACTAAAAAAAGATTGTGAGTTGTGGGCGTGCCCAAGTCGACAGTCAAAATGGCGGGGGAATGTGCAAACCCAGATGGTAATAAATATCAGATCGCAGCAATGCGTTTCTTCTTCTGTCAACCACGCTTCCCTCTTCAGCTTCCCAATTTTTATCCATACCAAATAAAAACTTGTAAGTATTCCATCAAATTTCTAACTAGAACTGCCTCCTTCATGCTAGGTACGAGGAACTGTAACTAATAAGCCTTAGCTTCTAGATTCTTGACCAAGCTGTTACACACTGTATGTAAAAGGATTCAAAGCCATCGCTGATTCGTCGGCGACAATGAACATACATCTTGACAGTGTGAAATTGGGTTCTGAATGCGTATGCTGACCAAGTATTCTGTCCATATAGACTTCAATGTCAACAATGAAGACGGTCTATTGGGGAAGCTGGGTCTATACCGACCAAATCGTTGACAAGCACCCGGACGATGTCGAGAGCATGCTGAGTCTCCAACCGTCCCCCCTCTACACGGTGCGTCCTGGCACCGAAGAGGTCATTCCTGTCAAGGCGGCCATTCTCGGCTTGGCCGAGAGGCCACTCTTCAGGGCCCCAATGGGGATTGAAGTGGCCGAAGACGACCCGGAGTTCCCCCAGGTCGCCATCCCTCGCGTCGAGGTTAACCGGACAGCTTTTAGGAAGCTGATCCAGGTCCTCAAGACCGAGAAGGAGGCGAACCTCACTGTTCTTCGGGACCAGAGTGGCAGCCAAGGGGGAGCCCTCTACCCAATATTCGCCCGTACCCCCCAAAACCCAACCGAGCGTTCTTACGCCGGGTTTATGGCGAGGTCGATGGGACTCGGCAAGATGACCGGGTCGATCGAAGAGTTGGATGCTTGCATCCAAGCCTTGACTAAGGCTATGGCGGAAACGGTCTTGATGACCATCCGCCAGGCCGGGGGGGCCACGAATACGGCGCACTTCCGTGCAATTATTGCACAGATCACCAAGACCGTCGACAAACTCGACCAGGAGTGTGAGACTGGCGTTTGGAGGGAGGTGGAGAAGATGTTCCCCTCCAACGGTGCCCTTGATACCAAGGAGCCGACCGAGGATGGCGAGGAGGAGCCATAGAATTCTGTTTTATTTAGGTTTTATTCTGTTTTATTTTTTTAATTTTTTAATTTTTTAATTTTTTTGAGGGGCGGAGAGGCGGAGGGATGGAGCACCCCAGAATTAATGATAACACCTTTTTGATATGTGATCCTGCGACTGAACTCTCTATATAAAGGCTTTGTGCTTGTATTAGTAATTGCTTTGACCTAAACTGGTGCTCACTTGTACCATCTTCGCGCCGACTATACCAACTATATATCCATAAAACTAACTATCTTCGACCTGAATTTCCTATGCACCCACGATGTCCTCGATCTTCGAACATTCGTCGATGCTAAGAAGCTTTAGAGACTGGTCCCCGGGTTAGGTAATGGATTTCGATATTCCCACAAACGATCGTTTCAATTAATTTCTGGCCTGTTTAGTACATCAAAGCCTCTAATACTGGCTGATACAAGTTGTACAGTTCTCTCTATTGCCGAAAGGAACCCCAGATAATTACTAGAAGTCCTTGCTAACAGACTGATTAGGATCTTTATCATAATTTGTGGCGTCAATCGACGGTTATTATGCCCCGCTACATATGATAGCCACGCGATGATTGCGTATCGACGGTAGGCTACGATGAATTAGGAGGTCAACCAAGATCGACTCTATATGTTCAACTTCACGGCGATTCGCTCGATTCAACGTACGAGGTTACCGGAAGGTTTCAGGACCAATCTTATATCCAGCCTCAAATCTAAGCTGTTCTTTATAGCCTGGCACACCGGTGTCTAGAGCGGTATCCCTAACGTGAAAGACTTTTAGTCATCGCCATGACGCCTTGCTTAGAACCTCCGTGGTTGAGGTAGTGAGAGCTGGTGTCATAGGGTTCTAGTTTATCGACATTTGTTTACGGGTCCTACAATGCTGGCATACCACACGAAGCGTCATGATACAATGATATGGAAAGTCTAGATATGTGCTAAGGGCTTGAAAGTCTACGCAGGATTGATATATTCCGTCGTGGAAGTTTTTGTCCCGTAGGTCAGACCCGGGCCTTTTCATGTCAAGATCCCTTCCAGCTTCTCCCATCTTTCATCCTTTATCCTTCAATCATTCGCAATTCAAATTTCGTCCGACCCTCTGCAAGCTCCATTAAGCATACCGCGCCTTCTAGTCATCTATAGATGTAGGAATCCAGACTTAAGCTGCGTGTGTCCTCCAATATCTATATTGACATCTTGGTTATAGGGCCAATATCCCTCATAATGAATCCCTCAGCACTTACCCTTCTCGATCTCACCATTCTGAACAATAAGACAACATTTCTATTGCTCGAAACCTACCAAGAGTATGCGGACCTGCCCGCCGCTCACCAGGAAGCCGTCGATGAGCTTCAGCTTAAATTTGACAAAGCTATCGCTGCTGGAGTAACCCCGCAAGGTATCGCAGATCTCAAAGCGGTCTCCCAAGAATCCGCCGTCAAGATGGCCGAGTTTAAAGCCAAAGTCGACAATCTCAAGTTCAGATCCCAGGGGTATGAGCACTGTCAACGGGAAATCACTATTGTGTTGGGAATGTGGTGTGTTTCTCAGTATATTTTGAACTACGCGCGGGATGGAAATTTGGAAACCTTTGAAAGGCGTATGAAGAGATATTTTCGCCCTCAAGATGAAGAGGAAACGCCGCAAGTATGTACGGTTCAGGATGTTGTTCAAGGGTTTCCATGGATGAGAGATTTTCTCAAGGATATCGGACTCTGGAAGGCAGAGGGAGACGGAACAGGGCAGTGTGAAGAGCTTTGAGGGCATGTCTAGATGTGTCCAAGTGAGTGAACCCCCTTATAAATATTCTACACCTAGATTACTTATGTTCTCAAGTATTAGCGATGGATACTGTCTGGACCTGCAATTGACATTCAGATTTGACTGATACGATGGAGTGCTGTTTCGCACCTCCTTCGATTTTAATCGCCACTAAATTTCCCTCCTCTGTCTCATACTTTACATCATTAGAATCAGTCCACGACACATATGATTTTCCCTATTCACATTTACATTAGCAATGATCCCCGAGTTTTTCTTCAGGTAGATTATTGGCTACCTTTTGTTTGATTCGATTCCATTAACTGGTGTGCCTGAACAACCTAGATTAGAAAGAAAATTGTTAGCCTGGAAAAGGTGTTTTGGATAAATCTTGCAGCTTTCATACATCTTTCCATGAGAACACCTTCTCAATGACGATATTGAAGCTATCTTCCTCGAACCTCGGCATAGCCTCCTGGACCAATCTATCTCGTAAAAGTTGCTGGTATTCTGGTGTCCGGCTTCTTAGAGTGCTTCCTTCGATCCTAATCCTCTTCCTCAGAATCTGTCCAACATCGATCTTATCCTTCGTTGTAGCTCCGCCCATCATAGCTAGTATCACAATGCGGCAGTCGAATGCTGCGCATTGCAAGTCTTTCTCAAGATAACCCTGCCCTACGATATAATCCACAATAACGTCCACACCTTTGCCATCGGTGACCTTTAAGATCTCCTCTGCGAAGTCCTGAGTCTTGTAGTTGAATCCAGCAGTTGCCCCCAACTCCTTGACACAAAAGTCGATTTTCTCCTGTGATCCGGCCGTGACGTAGACCTCCGATGCACCGGAATTTTTCGCAAGCTGGATAGCTGCAATGGAAACCCCACTCGCCCCAGCGTGAAGCAGCACCCTCTCGCCCTTCCGGAAGCATCCGACGAGAAACAAGGCCTGCGTAGCTGTGATCCAGGCCTCAGGGATCCCGGCAGCCTCTTCGAAGCTCATCTTCTTCGGCTTATGGATAATCATCTTTGCTGAGACCGCGATCTTCTCGGCGTATGCTCCTCCATATGCTAAACCAAAGACCTCGTCGCCAACCTTAAATGACTCGATTTCTGCCGCCCCATCATAGGTTTTCTCGATCGTACCTGAAAACTCCACCCCTAAGGTCTTAGGAGCCTGTGGGGGTAGAGGGTATTTGCCTTCTCGCTGGAGGAGGTCCATCCGGTTGAGGCCGAATGCTCTGACTGATACGAGGACTTGCCCGGGAGCTAGAGTAGGCTCGGGGATGGAGTCGATGAACAGAGAGGTTGCCGGACCGACATCACCCTTGATATCTAGCAATCGTACAAAGTTAGCCATCCGAATGCCCATTGAAGCTATCTCTGTTCCAAAACCTGGGGTTTACATACTGACGGCCCTCATCTTTTAATTGGCTAGTGCCGCTGACAGGAATCCCAATATTAATGTCTCTGAAAGACCTAAGGTTTATGAGATTGAGTTAATATGGCTTCTACAGGCTCGAGCATGCAGCCAGCTCGCGGGTCAATTGCTCCCAAGAACCCCACTCTCCAGCCATGAGCTAGCACATTCGGAAAGCCATCGGATGGTGACGTTACCATCCTTGCCGAAGAAGAGCCTCGGCAAGGTTTCGCGACACTAAATTTACCCCCTGCTGCCGCCGCTCCTGCCGCTCCTGCCACTTAGAGATCTCTAGCTGTTGCATTTTGTGTATCGCAACACGAATTCCTCCAGCTCTCTAATATTGACTCCTAGTTAAATAGACCATTTCTGGCGATGTATTGGATGGTGTATCGTCCGGATTCGATGCTGTTTGTTTAGGTAGGGGTGGACTAGAGGAATATTTCTAGCTCCAAGCACTCGACAGGACATTACGCCTCGAGAAACCCGTGGATTAGCTATCGCCGGGATTCTTTAAGGACTTTCGGAATATTTGGTAACTTACTAGTCCTAGAACATGGTTTCGAGCTTGGATCACATGGAATTTCAGGGATGCCGGTACGTCGTTGAATTTAGTCCACGAAATGAGAACTTTAGTACCTGTAAGTAGAAGATTTCAGCTCACCTGCATCAATTGAGCCGCTGCAAGGAAGAAGGGCTTCAGAGGGCCGAAACCATGAAACTATATGTTTTAATAGATATGTATATATAAGGAATGAATTCTACCGATTATATATATATATATAAACCTTGCAACTTCGGTACTTTAAGATAAGAGTCTACCCAAAGTTGATAGCAAGCGGGCGACCTGCACTACGTCACAGAGAACGCAGTAGAACGCAGAACGTCGAGCCAAGAACAGTACGAACGTAATGACTGTGCCCTAGCCCTAGAGATCCGCGCCGAACGTAGGAAGCAGAACGTAGGACGTCACAGCATTGGCCAGGGTCTTGCCCTAACGTGCGACGACGTTCTGCACGCAGTCCCAAACACTATAAAAAGCCCACATTCTCCCGCATTCTTGACTTAGTCCTGGAAATATTCCCCCAAGCTGCTTCCACCCAAATATTTGAGCAACCCCACATCCCTCACAGAGCTCTCTGATCACGAACTCCCCGTCGTCTCCTATCTTTATCTTCTCGGTAGAATCTCTGCAGACTTTGCATAATCTGTCCCTGGGTTGTTCCATCGTCATCAGACTACCTACTTTCTTGGTAAGACGCGTTTGAACTCATCTCAAATAGGCTCAGAAGTCAAAGCTGCCTTCGTTGACTGATTGGTTCATCATCAGTCTGTATATTCCCTCTTTCATCTTGCTTTTCCAGTCTCCCGAGACTCTTACGTCTCTCCCTTGTTGTCTTCCTGTCGTCTTCCTGTCGTCTTCCTGTCGTCTCCTTGCGGTCATCTCAACTGCTCGCTCCTGCCTTCCCTCATCTTTCTCTGATTCCAAAAAGCAGTTCGATCATCTGCTCTGTCTTCTTTGGCTAGTTCAACATACTGTCTCCCCCCTCTTTTTTCCCCTTCTCTCGGATTCTAGCACATTTCGGTGCATCAGATTCCTCCCATTTGCCGAATTTCTGTCATTCAGGTTTGTTTCCTCCATCAATTTTCTTATTTGCCTAGGTAGTTGAGAATGGTTAGTGAGCTAACTCCTCTTATAGTTTGTACTGATCAGAAGGATCAGATCGTGCTGACCTTGTTCGTCTCTCTCTCCTCTCTCTCTTTGGAAATATCATCAGATTTGTTGTTTCCTTTTCTTTTCCCTTTTTTTGGGGCTTTGACGCGATGCATAGACATATGCTAATTGCAATAAAATTATGGATATGTCAGGACCAGATTTACCACAATGTCTGAGATCCAAGTTGATGCTGGTCCCCGGGAAATTTCCATCCGCACGAATGCTAGGCTGGAAGTTTTATGCATGGAATTGCACCAAAACATTTTTCAAAGAGTAAGTGATTTTTCAAAAGACAGTGGTTCCATAACTAACAAGTGAAATTTTGCGTTTTCCTAGCTCCATTCTCGGGATATTTTCCATGTGGCGCTATCTTGCACGGCACTGACCAGACCTGCTCTCCGCGTCTTATATCGAAATATAAGACTTCCATGCGGTTCAACGAACACAAATTCGTGCCATGCTGTTGGCGAAAGTTTTCTTGATAGCATTCTCTCAAACGCAGAGGAGCCCCTCACCCATACGCGAGAGATCAAGATATTTTCGCGAAAATTTGACCACAGGCGGAAAAATAAGCCCGCAGATGAAAGCAAAGCCCTTGAAACTCAGGTTCGAATGCTTTTGAAACTTTGCGCCCCAAAAATACAATCGTTCAAGTGAGTTCGCCTATCTAGTTCTTTATGGCGGTTGCTGACGGATAACAGATGGGCAGCCCCATATGCTCCTATCCCTTTGAGACTCCTGAAGGATGTCAGGCAACGATTTTCCGGCTGCATTGCAGCCCTAACTCTATCTGGAAAATCTCCGTTGGACATTCCCCATGGTTTCCAGAACTTCCTGAACCTACCACAGGATTGTCTGCCAGTTTTGCGAAGACTCCGTTTCTACCAAATTAAGGGTCACATTGGCATATCTCTTCTGAGAGGCTTGCTTGGGGCAGCACCAAGCCTTCATAAGCTAGTCATCCATTTGGACTATGACTGGTTCGACAGTGCCAGCGTTCCAGCTGATGTTGAAATTGGGCTATCACAACTCAGGGCGCGGGAACTCAGAGTTCTCCATTTGGAGAATTTTCTCCTAACTATCCAGCAAACGGTCGTCTTGAACCAGATCGTGGCATTGGAAAGCTTTATCCTCAAAGGCTGCGTCTTGCCTGACGATTTCTTCGAACATTTCAAACCGAATATTTCCCATTTAAGGTCGGTGACGTTTTTCCTAACTTATGCCGACCAACTCCAATACGAATATTTCGTATCAAATCTGTCGCCCGCCGTCGAAAGCTTCTCATATGCCGTAGACAATGTACCAAGAAGCGGTTCTATCTTGAGGAACAGGCCATATCCGTTCGATCCTGCTATCATAACCGCCTTTAAGGAAAATCTCAAGGCATTTGGGTTCCTATGTCGACGATCATTCGAGTATCAAATAGGCGAGACCGAGAACTGCGAAACTGCGATTGAAACCCTTCCTGAAGGTCTGGAAGAGCTCTGCGTGGGCATCAACCTAACTCGTGTAAGTATAACCTCTAAATTGTTGGATAATCAACACTACTGGAACGAAGTCACTCACTAGACTTTCTTATAGCGCACCCCACGCTCTTGGGTCATCAACAAGCCCAGATTGAGGCTTGGGCCATTCAGGAATCTGAAGAAGCTGAGGCTTTTGATTTTGGCACCAAGTTCAGCTGATATCAACAGCAACCTCGGCCGTCTCAAAATACTGCCGAGACGGGTTGGAGCCAGGTCACTTTATGTGGCTGGGGTTCCAGAATTTTTCGTCGCCAAGTATGCGAAGCTGGGTTGGCAGGGGCGACCTCCGCTTGAATATGTATTTTTGAGCACCCGTGGCTATCATCAGTTCGGAGTTCGAGTCCATTGGCAGCAGATCAACAACGATGCCGGCCAAACAGAATGGTCTCCCAGGTGTGAGCGATTGCCCCCGTGTGGCGAAATTTATAAAGATTTGGGCTTCAAGTCACAGTACGTTAGCTATATTCATTGCCTTCTCTTTTGGTCAGCGTTTTCACCTAGATGGTGGAGGTTATATACTAACCGATAATATAGTCTAAGAAAGTGTACGGATGTTGATGCAGATGAGTGGTTTGCACGATGTTGAAGGGCATTCATACTGCTATTACAGGTTTGATGATGGTGATGATAGTGGTGGCGGCGGCGGTGGTGATGACGATGAACTGCGTTTCATATAGTTCTCAAGGTTGTTGGAAGCAGGGATCATTCAGGAGCAAAAGATGGGGCTGGGCAGGTATTTATAGTTAAAGTCTCCTTTGTTTTTCCCGCGTTATTTCTTATCTGCGAGTGATAATCGAGGTCGTGCGCCTTGTGCCATCCAACAGGCATAGGTCCACACCGCTCTGCCCAGATTATAGCCCGCTTTTGCTATGACGCGTTTATCTTGTTACTGGTCGGCATGGCGCCCTGGTTTTTCTTATATTTATGTACTTGCAAGGAGCGACATTACTATTTTGCCCCTCGCTTCTCATCTGGTGGTGGTGGTTGTTTCTCTTTATGAGAACAACATACGCTCTCTCGTTATCATCTGTGTGTTATTTTCTTCTTCTTCTTCAAGTCTTCAGATACTTCCGGTTGCTACTCACTTAGATGAGAGCAATGATGCTAATTCATACACCCTTTTGTTCCCAACCTTGATGTGTTATCGAGGCCTTTAGGGTTATTTCTCTGCTTTTGTATGTGCTCTTTGGGATACCCTTTGCATGAAAGGCGTTTCGGCCTTGCATGGCGGCGGTTTTTGTGTTTTAATAAAATGTCTTAGTGTGGATCTTAGCCTCGATGGTATATATATATATATATGCAGTTAAGTGGATACTAAGTCCGAGAGCAGTATTTTCTACTATATAAATGGCACTGTTTTCGTAGAAATCAATTTGAGAAATCTACCGGTAGGGGACTAGGTATATACTATACGGCTTAAGAAATATATGCGTAGACGAGTAGGCATCGCCTCCATCGCGTGTCAAGAAAAGTAGCTGGGTGGTCGATTGATAATCCTCCGGAAGGTTCTTCGCCCTCCTAGTCTTAAGGTTCTTCAATATTCATAAAAGAAATTTAAGATTGCTGCTAGAAAGTACTCAGACTCCTCCTAATATGACAATAGTGCCGAGACTGGACAATACATGCATACCATGCTCATTCAATTTCGACAACACCGTTCTTCGAGGCTAGACAACACCATCCCCACGTCTCTCTTGTTGCATTATGATTCGACCAATAGAGAGCGCCAAAGGGCCATCTTGGACCCTGTCATGAGGAGTCGCGTAAATTTATAAAGGCGCGAGCATCAGGCTCCATACTATCTCTAACCCACTCTTTATTCTACCCTACCTGTATGGTGCAATCAAGTTACAAGCCAAGCCTTTGCGTAGAGTCAGTCTACGTAGCTACGAGATCAAGTCGGACCAAACGAAATCATGTCTATTGACCACTCCCAAGCCAACGGAGGCAAAACGCTAGACGGACTGCCCAACGAATTAATCGACCGAATACTGCGATTTGTATGAATGTGATGCTTCATATACTAGTACCTGACCCGCAGTATATTAACAAAAGCCGGTCTAGTTGAGTCCTCTCGAGCTCAGCCGAATAGCAAGATGTTGCCGTCGTCTCTACCAGCTAGTGTTACCAGTTCTCTACGCCACAGTAAGGCTAGGATTCTATCAAGATAATCGGGGCCTACCTCCTGCAATCATCGAAGCTTTTTTTTCCAACGAACAAAGCCAGTTCGCATGGGTTCGAAAGATCAAAGTACTTCAGTCGTCTAATACACACCTACAGCCTGTGTCTCCTGGAACATCAAATTCCATAGAGACGCAGGTTCGATTTGTACTAAAAGCGTGTCCTGGCCCGATACAAGGATTCAAGTACGTATATATTTTAGTAGATTGTATAGTCGACGCGTATTTGATAACGATCGTAGCTAAAATGAAATACCTCGCGGTTATAGATGGGCGGAGAGAGCAACTCCGTTTCCATTCTTCCTCCTTCGCGACCTTAAACGCCTCCATTCAAGAAATCTAGTATCACTCGATCTACATTTTCCCTACGAAAGTTTTGATAGCACTTATGGTGCAACTAAAGGCGAGTATTGTGATTTACCTAGTCTAAGAAAGCTAAAGGTCTCCGGCAACAAAATGAGTAGTATTTGGCCGCTAGTCGAAACTGGTCGTCTATTAAAAGGATCGCCGTACTTAAAACGTCTCCATCTCGATATCTTCGCAGCCTTTTTCAAGGATGACGGATCTGGCTCGGTGCACCAACTGAAAGAGCACATAAACTATTGGGTTGATACACCTCAGCAGGCAATGGAACAATATTTGACTGGGCCGATTGAGCAGCTGAGACTGAGAGAGCTTGCCCTATCCCATCTACCACTAGATATGGTAAACCTGGCTGATCGATTTTTATCACAATCTGAACTGGAATCTCTCACCCTCCGCAACTGCTGGAATTCCGGCGGATTCCTACACTGCATCAAAACCGACAAGTTAGAATCATGCATTCTTCATTTTAATTACGCGGAGAAGGAAGTCTATGACCAGTTCGTAAAAAAGCTGAAAACGGGGCTGACATCCCTTTCGTATATCGTGGAGGATGTTCCCGAAACAATCAATCTTTTCAATAGCTATGGCTTGCCGTTTAGCCGCCACACGCTCGATCATTTTTCGGATGGGCTCGAAGCCCTTAATGTACTAGCTACACAAAAAAACTTTTTTGAACCGCATCGAACGTATCGACTGTTTCCGGAACTTAAGATAAAAGTTGATGGTATAAGCAGAAGTCCCGCATTTGCCTGTTTCAAATCACTACGCTCTGTTCGTGAAACTACAATCTCTATCCCATTAAAACTAGTACGCTCCCACTCACTTATTCTCCCGCCCTTGTGTCTAACTTACGGCTGCTAACTTACCGGCGTCTACCTATCCAGCCCAAAATATTCAACCCTATTTCTCATCGATCCCGGGCGGGCGACGTGATGAAGGTAATATATCAGCTTAGCATACTTAAATGCATCAGCTGTCTAGAGAATCTAAAAATTCTCGTTATAATCGCCTGTGATGGTATGGCTCAATATCGGATCAACACCACTTTTTTTCCTGCAGATCTGCCGCCTCTCCGACATCCTAGTGGGCAAAAGTTCGATATTTTGAAAGATTTTGCAGAAGATCTTGTCGCTGCGTATGGGACATCGTACGCCGCATCATACTCGGAAGCGCCGAGGCTGAAATGGGTTCTATTTGGTTTTCCGTGGGCTCACCAGAGTTTCTTTAAAGTTGAATGGACGCCGATTGAGATGGATATAGATGGGGAAATGGCCACGAAATGGATCCCAATGACCACTTATCTCGGGAAGCAACCAAGAGCTATCTTGCGGGGATAGGGCATTTGTAATAATCGGAGCTATAGTTGTAACATGCTATATAATGAGCCTGTGACCACGTTGGCTCAAGTTCGTTGAAATAGACAGAGTGTTCTACCGAATCTTTCTATCGCAAATCAACGCTTTCAAACATACAAGAGGTCATTTTTGACATTTGAAATTCATTTCCGCTTTGTTAATTGTACACGTTGCGGTGCGAACAGAATTTACGGATCCAGCGAGCCCAGATATTCAGATCCTATAGGCTGGACTTGTACCCGTAACAGATTTAATCTTCAACAATGATACCTATGTCGCTCGTTTCTGAGAAGACCTAGAAACTTGAATAACGGCAAGCTGGCCTGTTACGGTTGCAAGAGGAGTTCGAAAATGAAGATAGCATTACTTAAAAGTAAAACGCATGAAAGATTAAACCCTCAGACTTACCCAACGCCTGTCTCGTCCTTAACTCCAATCCCAACAATATCACATTTAAAAATTCAAATCTCATGCCCGAATATAATGATTGCCATCTTCGCCATCTGGCTCGCCAACAAGAGCTCTTCAAACAATTGATCGACCCTTCTAGGAATTGTAATTGTCGCGGATGCCTCTTTCCCAGGTTTAAAATCACCCCAGCATAGTTTCTTCCCATCCTTTCCTCCACGATTATCACTCTCCTGTTCGTATAAAATTGGAAGCTGAACACCACTTCCTCCCTCAGGCGTGACCCAAATGAACTTTCTTCCCCCGTATGTAAATCTCTGCGAATCCCATGATCTCGTTCCGACGTGGTTGGGCGATTCGACAACCGATACAGCACCGTTTGAAGCAATATACTCTATTGACCGACCTTTCATCGCGGAGAGCTTCTTGTCTCCGGTCGGTGCTACAGACGCGACTTTAATATCAATACAAGGTCTTACGAACTCTGTGGCTCTGTAAAACTGAAGGCTTTCAAACTGCGCTTTACCCCATCGATTGGCTCTCAGGCGGTAGCAAGTTTGATCGGGCTGGTTGACTGGGTGGGCGTTGAGCCAGTGAGAATAATTGACAGAATCAATCTCGACGGCTATGGTGTATTGTTTCGGAGGGAAGGTAGCAGGGTGCATCGAGTTCTGTAGTTCGGTCGGAGCAGCGAGCCCAATCTGCCCCGTCTGACCCGTCTTATTGACCAAGTACCCCGGATGCAATGATTCCTCGAGACTGAAAGAAATCCCCCCATCTAATATCAGTGTGTTTATTGAATCTTCAGCGCTCAACATTGTCGGAAGTATGAAAGGAAGACAATCTTGGCCTTCGTCCGACATAGACCGTATAAGATGATATCGGTTCGCATGAAACTCAGCTTGTTTATCACATATCGTTCGTGTTTCTTGGTTGTGCCAGGGGTCCTCTGCAATGGCTTTTAAGCCAATAACTGCGGCTTCGTGGAGGGATTGTGCCTTTTTTAGACTACCATTGTGTTCTTCGTGGAAGGCGGAGATGCTGCAACGAACTACTTCGATATCTTGCATGCTGGCAATTTTTTGAGCTGGTGATTGAATTTCCTGCGTGTATTTTTGGATCTATGAATGAATCAAAATATCGACTCTTTTATCTGGCAAAAGCTAACAAATTTGATGATATGCCTTGAATGGAAACCCGACCGACTAACGAGCTGGCGACCGAGGATGTATAAATATGATCCTTATAGAGCAAAAAGAGAGCTATATGAAAGAGCGTGTCTCATCGAGATAAGAGCGTAGAGGCTGCAATGCAAAACTTTATACTCCAAAGCTTATAAATTACCTAGTTTAAAGAATTCAAAAAGATAAAATCAGAAATCAGCTCTCGTATCGTAAGGCAGACAACCATGGTCCGCATTCCCATAGGGAATGGTAAAGAGACTATATAAAACTTCGCTCGCTCGTCGTCATCATCCGAATAATAATACGTATAACCGGCCGCAGCATAAGCTATTTCTCCGGACAATCTCGGATACGAATGATATGCTCGACATCACGGGACATGGCTTCTCCATCTCAACAAGTGCTATTTTCCAATTTCTAGCTTCTTGGCAACGGGTTCATTCAAGGGTAAGTTCCCGGGTAGCCTAGGGAATCCCGTAAGACATGGGATTAGCAAAATTCTCCGGCGACTGGGAACAAACCGGAGCCGATTTCGATTTCTTGGAAACCGTCGGAAAACGCTGGATCCGGAAATGTGTTGAGATTCCTGCACATTCGCCCACTATTTACGACAAAGATGATAATGATTACGCCAAGATGCAAATAATACGGTGAGCGAAGGTTTACTCTACTAAACTTTAAGCTTATAGTTAGTAGATGCCTAGATAGTTCTAGATATCAAGTAGAAATTGCGGAGGATTCAATATTATTGATTATCTCGCCGGAGTTTAATGAACTGCAACAGGTTCAACACACTTATAAATATAGCCAAGGGGGTCATAACTAGGTCATTAACTACCATCGGGAACATAAGATATTAGACAGAAATGATTGGCGTCACAAAATCAAGACAGAAAGCCGCTGCTAACGAGGCATATCCCTGGCATCTTCCCCGTTTCTTAGATATACCATCGATGCCTCTCATAAATTGCGTCAAAATTGAAACTCTTCACAATTCAATTAGACGGCTGTGCCAGCGGGCTCGCCACGCCTACCACTCCGCCTTCCAAAGCCAAAGCGACCCTTTTCTTCATGAACACCAGCGGTGTTACTGATAGCTTGACGACGTCGAGCAAGACGATGGGATAGAATCGACGAAATTAAAAATAGGATGCTACAATCTCAACAGTTAACGAATGTCTCTTTCAAAGAACAAATAATCAGATGAAAAGGGTTATAAACTCACGTCTGAAGAACCAAAAGTGCAGCCCCCGTCCTCACCATATGACAGTGCTCTGAGCCGATCGTTCGGAAAACTCTCACAAAAATATTTTTACCGCAGCTGGCGTTGAAGTTATGTCGATACACAACGCTCGAAGCGAGGAAACCAATGAAAAGAAGGAAGTCCAGCACAGCAATCAAAGTTTGCGAGTCGTCATGAAGGAAAAGATGAGTCAAAGCTGCGATGACACTGATAACGACGGCGGCAACTGAGAATCCCAATGGTACATCGGCTTCGTAAAATCTGAAGTAGCCGGCCTGGCTCAGACGGTGATGGAACCACGAAAAGATACCAACGAGGATGATGCCGAAGATAAATTGGAGGAGGCGGACGGCCCAGAGGCCGGACTTGAGACTTCCTGATCGCTCAGCCATTTCGTTGAATATGAAAAGTGAATAAAAGGATGAGTTAAGCTAATTTAATGATATTTGACTCGTTTTTCTTTGTAGCCTCAAGGATTTGAGGTGTAATGGCAAAACTGAGATTAAGATGGCAAGAAGAGAGGGAGAAATATAACTAAAACTCCAACTTTGCTGTCGTTATATACACGGCTCAGCGGGATTGGGTTCAAGCCGTTATCACTACATCCCGATATCGTAATTCATACGCCATAGATCGATTTGCATGGCGAGTACTTGGTACGTCCAATAGCAAAATGCGCGACCTTCTACATAGAAATCCTCTCGGAAACGCCCATTCACAGGGAAATACCCTGCTCAAACGTCACTAAAAATGTCTTTGAAATCTGAAAATTCGCAGGTCATCAAATCTATTCGCCGGATCAAGGCATCTCCCTAAAGACGCAATGCACCTTCGAAAGTTCCGTATACCGTTATCATAGGTCTGATGACATTTTGGCAGCTGAAAGTTCTAGTGCTGTTGAATGGCAAACGAGATCCGGTCAATATCTTTGGGCCGCTAAATAATTTTCCGACGTCACACTATTAACGGATGATCCGGAACTTGGCCGGAGGACGTGGCTACGTGGCTTAAGTCATCTAGAACGATCCTATGGGGCAAAGATAAATCGAGTTCGAGACGATACCGGCCGGAACGGTTACCGGGTGTAACTATGAGGTATTCGCGACGACATTTCGGAATTTCCCTTTATAGCGTGCCAAGACTCAAAATACCACACGGGCCACATGAAAAACGCATTAAAAGGTAATTACATACATGGAACCAATCAACAGGAATAGAAAGCCAAAATATGAACGCTTAAACTCTTGGTTTTTGAATTTAAAAGTAGAGAGCTCTTCGAGATCCAAATACAAGCTTCGACGTCACCCAAGCCGCCTAACAAGTTGTCCGATCACGAGACTGTCCAAGTGAAGCTCGGGACTTTCCGTCCACACCCCGCTATCCTGCCGTTCGAAAATACAACATCTGCCAACAAAAAAATAGAGATCAGGAATCGACACAAAAAAACATTTCTTTGACAACGAAGGGATTCGAACCCTTGCGGTTTCCCACTGCGATACTGAAAATCAACCAATCAGATCGATTCGCCTGAACACAGCGCCTTAGACCACTCGGCCACGTTGCCTCATATTAAGCATGAACGTGAGTCGGAAATGTCATATATAAAGGCCACAGATCAGCCTCATAACTAGTCATTGTTGTATTTCGGTGGTAGCAACACTGTATGCCGATTTTGATATAAGAGCGCTCGCTCAACAGGCGGCTGGTCACAACGAGACAAGAGTGCTCTAAAACCAGATGTGACTTCTTCATTCTTTCCTAGCGGGCTGAAAATCTACATTTTATTATCGTATATTATCAAATATCATCTAATATCTTCCAATAACTACCCATCCTCCTGATCTACCATCCCCACAAAGAGCAAATTTACAAAGCCAATACCACACATAGCAATCCTAGCCCTAATGCCGCATTAACAGATACCATAGCTGCTCCGGAATCCTGACCCTTAGTAGGCGTTGGTAGGATCGGAGCACTGGTGGTGGCATTCCCAGCAATCGGTGCGGAGGTTGTCCCAGCGGTCCAAGTTATCACCGAAGTCATGATAGTAGATGCAGTGGAAGTATAGACGGGGGCAGTAGTAGGCATGGTGGATGAGCAAGAAGTGGTAGTAACTTGAGAAAGGCAAGGTGTGCAGATAACCTGGTCGCGGGTGTCATCATAGTCCAGACATGTAGTGCCCCGGCCTCCTGCTGCGATACAATTGAAAGCGCAGCATGGATCGTACACTTGTGGGCATCCAGTCATGAGGAAGTAAGGAGTGCATGTGCTAGCGGGGGCGGAGCTAGTTGTTTCCACAGAAGTCGGGGCAGAAGTAGTTGTCGGTGCAGATGTTTCGGCGCCGGGTGAAGGACAAGCACTGCATATGACTTGGTCGCGAGTATCATCGAAATCAAGGCAACTAGAGAACATGCCTCCCGCGGCAATGCAGTTGAAAGCACAGCAAGGATCATAGACGGCTGGGCAGCCGGTCTGGCTCGAGTAGCGTGTGCATGTTGTGGCGGTAGGATGAGCGGAAACACCCAACGCGCAAATTCTAAGAATTAGAAAACGTCGACGGTTAGCATGCTCGTAAGGTTACTTTTTACAACAGGCTGCCTATATTACGCTGTCAAAGAAAATCTCAACTCCTGGAACCTACCCAATTAAAGCAAATTTTGCAATCGATGATTTCATCTTGCAAATTCAGGTATTTCGATAGGGAACGCAATGAATGTTTTTCGGATAGAATGATGAAAATCTTTTCGGTCTAAATATATCAAGTCGAGTTTTGATGATGGGCTAAAAAGAAAGTTTAAAAGGATATCTCAGCAATTTATATATCAAACCCGACGGAAAGCTCGATCTTTCCTGGAAAGTGCTGCGCCTTATTTACAGGGAAATCCTAGCCTGCTCCCAGCTGGTCGCCATCGAAAGGGTTACGTCCAATGCTCTCTCTCCATATATTTCGTCTTGTATGGCGTGTAGGTCAGTCACAAACCCCCCTGCTAGTGCCAAGATCCAGCCCATTGTGGGAAGGCGGTCGGACCACACCAATTACTATTAGCAGGCGAGAAAAGTATGGTTTCTATTCTTAAAAAAATCGAAGATTTTCTTTTCCTCCCTTTCCTACTTAGTGATCGTCGGCTGCTTTTTTTGAACCTTTCCATGTGAACAGTTCAATGCGTGCAACGGTAACGCCAGAACATCGAAACTGGGCTGAGGGCAAACGAAGCGAGGCTGAGGAAGCTGAATATTATTTTATTGGCGAAAGGCTCCATAACACGTTGTCCGCCAAACAAAAAAACCAAGCTTACAAAGAGGTATCAAAGGTATCACAAGTATTGCACAGAGATACAGGTTAATACAAAAAAAAACAAGTGAAGGCATCATGTCAAAGGCGTCTGAGATATCGACTGCTCTTTCTGCATCTCATTCTTCTTATCTCTTGTCGTCGCTCCGATACCCGCTCTTGCGGCGTTTAGTGGAAAACTCGTCCCTTCGATCACATTGACAGCTGTAGTCCCTACATTGGCTCCAGTTCCTCTTGCCCCATCGACCAACCCCTTCGCATCGTTGCCATAGTCATGACCCACTACCTTTGAAGTTGATTCGCCGATCTCTGATCCAATCAATCTGATACCCTTGCCTATTTCCTTCCCTGTGATCGCCGCTCCTTCGATTGTTTGATCGAAAGTTTCCTTCGCCAGTGATTTTGGTTGCTCCTGTCCCAGTTTATTATTCTGATCAGACTTCAAGCCGGTCTTTTCTCCGATCCATTTGCCAGCATCGTAAGCAGCATCCTATGCACACTTCTTTAGTATTGTTTAAAATAACAAACAAACAATTGTAAAAAGGGAGTATTTACCGAGATTGTTTGACCAACGGTAGTTGTGGCCTCAGCAAATTTCTCTGTAGCGGTCTCAGCAGTGTCTACAATTTCCTTCGTGATATCTGAGAACTCTTGGTCCTTCAACCGAAGTTCGGCTTGGTCGTTTCTTTCGTCTGTCTTTCGACTGAGGTAGTTCTTGACACTGTTCGCCGTCTCCGCAATCATTTTGGAGAAACTATGCGACAAAAAGGGTATATTTTAGTCAATCTACGCCTCAGATGTATCATTTCACCTCATTTTCTTTGGGGTAACAAAAAGGGGAGCATACTCATCAGCACCAGCTACGAGCCCAGTTTTCAAGAAGCCATTATAGACCATAACTTTCTCAAAGTTCAACGCATCCTCCTCACTAACGTTCTCCGGGAATTTGATCTCAATGGCTCCCAATTCGTCCGAAATCCTGAACCTGAAAGTCTGGCAGAGGCCGGACTTGCTGCCTAGGAAGTGATCCGGATGAATGGGGAACGTGAGAGGTATAGTGTCAGATGATAGATCCGTCGGCGTGACAGTTAAGAGCAGCTTAGCAGAAGTGGGATTCGCGCCGGCCAGAGGTTCAGTGAGCGTCAATGTCCCCGTTGTCAATGCAATCGGATCGGAAGAACTCCCAGGGATTTGAGTAGCTGTGACATCCTTGATAGATACCAACGGAGCAGTCGCCATTGTTGGATTAATGATATCTGGGACCGACATGACTAGCCGATCGAGAGTAGCTTTACTAATGGACAGGTATGTTTTCGTACTTTAGTGTCAAGAAGGATGGTGCGGATGAAAGGCCAAAGATTACAATGCTGGTGAACTCGAGCAGAGAGCACAGGTATATATATCTACATTTGTATGTACCGCGTTGTCGCAACGCTTGACGTCACAGGGCCCGGCCAAAAATCAAGCTGCGGCGATGCATCCTTTCCGTTTGCAGGCGGGAGCCGCATCAGCGCTAAGCAGGATCGAGCCCGCCAAGTCGCTGCCGAAATCGCACATGGGTATTCTCACTCGGAGGGGAACTGCAGCTACAGCTTATGGTGATTAGAAGCGAGTGATGCCAGTTTACCACATCTATTCTCTCGAAATCCGCTTAATTCTAGTTCCAATTTCAACCTGGGAGACCACATCTCCGTTTTGGCCATGGAATTCCCAAAAAGAAAAAGGCAACGGACGTCCATCGTTGAAAAATATATATTCATGAAGGAAAAATAATGTTGGGAACATCGATATTACAGGGAACAAGAAAAAAGAATCAGCCCATGGTACGCCGAATGAAAAAATGTAAAATGAGATAAAAGGTTGTAAGCTTTTTCCCGTGACAGAAGGAGTTGTAAAGGGTCATGTTTCATTACGACGTTTCCTGCTTTGTGTGCACGAAGAAGAAGAAGATTGTCGGAGACAGAGAGTGAGACAAAGAGGGTTTTCAGGTCGACGGGTTTGTATCTGTATGGAGATTGATGCAGAGGTCCATGAGGGTCGGAGTAATTCGAGGATTTGAATTAGGCGGGTATAGACAAAGAGGACAAGCAGAGAAAGCGATTAAAAAGCAGATTTATTCTTCTTCTTCCTCGGTCTCGATCGTAGTCTGGGCGATACCTACAGCATCCATCGCAGTTAGCACATAGAATCACACTTTCGGATGACCTCCACCATCAAATAGGGCAAACATACGATCCAAATCTCTCCTTCCGGTTTGGCTGATGCTCCTGCCGCCCTTTTCGTTCTGTTCCAAGACCCCAATCTTCTCAAGAGACTGAAGGACGTTCCTGTCGACACCTCCGGAGGCATCGACGTGGTGGCTAGGACGCGAACCCCTGTTCTTGGTGCTGCCGTGGACCTTTCTTAATCGGCCGACACCGACATGCTTGCGGAGGTAGATGTGGCGGGCAACGGCAGCGGCACGGGTGTAGTACCAGTCGATGGATTGAGGGGGCAGTTCCTTCATGTTACCGGTCTTGACGGTATCGACCCAGCCTGTAAATATCCAAAAACCATCAGTCCTTCTGTCGTCCGGAATTTCTTCTCAGAAAGTGCATATTTCCATTCTCATACCGGGAACTGGCAGTTTACCCTGCCTCTTCAAGAAGGCAGCGTAGGCTTCGATAAACTGCTGTGCAGGGACCTATAATATCCATCATAACCCATCAGCACAGCTCCATTCCAATTATCCAAATTAGACTGCTTGTCCAAGAGCCACTGGTATCCAATTCTCCAAGGGTTGAAATATCGGAAACTCTAGAGCCCAAGGGCATATCTCTGTACGTACATCGCGAACGGAAACACCAGGCATGATTGCGGTTGTTCGGAGACTATGTCGACAGCGAATACTCGTATTAGCTTCCTTATCGTCGTCGAGAAATTTGGGAAACGTCGTCTGTTCAACGCCGTGCAGTGCAAGATGGAGGAGCCTTTACGTGATGAAGATTCGGAAGTTGTCGGTGGGGTGTAATTCGGGATAGATTTGGTGTCGTCGTCGATGTTGGTGATAGTTCGCTCGAGATTCGAGATACCAGCAAATTTGCTTGGGTTGGCTGGACCATTGTGTGAGAAAGCTATCTAACCAAATTCGGGCTGTTAGGGTTCGACCCCTCAATAGTAAATTCCTGATATGGAAGGTTTGTAGTCTTAGCTCTCAACTATGTGTTGTGCAGAACAGATTAAATTTTGTTTGTCAGATATATGCAACACATTCTCGTTATATAGTCTCAGCACTGATTCCACATATGAAAATATCCAACATTAACAACGCGATATCGCGACGGTACATCCCATTCAAATAACTACTCGCTACTGAACATACGATGTTCCTTTCTTGATATCGACCACAAACGCCTCCACAATCATCGTAGCTCGCTCTCTATATGCCTGTGCTTTTGCTGTATCCCTCTTTGTCATCCCACGGTAATCCGATTTCCCCTGTGTCATAAGCCTAGCCACCAACGGCACCCCTTTGGCATTATACGCATACCCAGGCGTGGTCCACTCGGGATCCGGAGTTATCCAGAGTAGGCCATTACCAAGCTCCACTGTCACTCGCCCGTGGCCTCCAATGTGAGATGCGAATTTGGGACGGATAGGATAAATCCAACTTTTTGTTTTGTTTTTTATATGTAATTAGCAGGTTGTTGAAGCGCAACTATACAGTGGGGACAAATCTTACTCTTTATCCTTGCAATCCTTCAGAGCATCAGAGAATAGCCCAGATAGCAAGAACGCACCGCCTGTGTCCTCACCTCTGCAGGTGTACATGAACCTCTTCGTCCCTATCTTGTATATCCGATCAAGTGTAGCGTTGTAAAACCACACGCCCGGTTTGGGGTATGTTTCCAGACTCCCCATCACGACGTCTGCACCATGTTTATTCCTCGACCGGAAGTGGTCCGCTTTCGGGTCAGCCTCTGTCAGAAACCTAGATTTTATTCTTCGTTACAATCTTCTCCTTACTAGGTTACTGGGTAAGAATGCTTAAGAGGCCACTCACCACGCCATCGGATATGCCTCCGGCACCGAAGCTACCATCCATTATCATCAGTATCTAGCCCGATTTATACGTATGCGGCACCAGAATTCGACTTGTAAGACTAACTCTGCAGTTGAATCGGTTCCCCTTTCAAGATATCCATCCGTGTCCATCCCTTCTTTACTTTGTTCCCCGTCGGCATAACGTCACCCACATACATCCAAAACGGCCGGTCCTCACTCAGCCCGGATCCGATAACCTTCTTAACCTTCGAAGTGGGTAATGTGGTAACCTGCACATACTTTGGTAGTCTTACCTCGGTTAATTTGTCATTCTGATCTCTCTTTGTGTCCCATAGGTAATCTAGTTCATCTGCGGGAAATCTAATCGTGAATAATCCCTCTCTATTTAGTGACGTCAATTTTTTATTGTTGAACTGTACTTCCATATCCGAAAGTGCCAACGGTACCCCCCGCCTCTGCGTTGATGGGACAACCTGCCACCCCGTGTAAAAGAATTTATCGGTAGACCTTCCCGCGCAAGTCCTCGCAGCGCCTTCAAGATCGTTCCAGTCCCATAATCTGAACCCGACTTTCTCACCGGACACATGGCAGATGTAAACAAAGTACGGTGTGCCGGCGAGGCGAAGGACACCACCGTACGTTTTATCCACAATCCATTTGCTGGGGTTAGTATTCAGGTATTCGTACTGGGCGACCAGGATCATTTCGTTGCGTTCGTCGATTATGGCGTTTATCTTGACGGCGGCGCTACTGGCGCCGCCTGGGGTGATCACGAAGGCCTTTTCGTAGGCTGGGTCTGTTGTATCCTGTGGCACTGACGTAAGGGATGGGATCTTAAGTTTTGGTTCCGTCGGGTTTGCTATCTCCAAGTCCGTCCCGACTACTCCACGATATTAAGTAAATGAGCTCGAGTTTCCCATCATGAAGAGAAAGCATAAAGATAGAAAACAAAAAACCCACCAACGTCAATAGTGCCCGTATTAACATCAATTGGACTGACCTTCCTTGGCCCCGTAAACTCTAACCCCGGATACTTCCCCGGATGATTCGTCGTCTTCTCAAAAACGGGTACGCTGATAGCCTCATCCTCCCATTCTACTTCTTCCTCATCCTCCGCCGCAACATTTCCTTCCTCATCACCTATACTGACCGCCGGAACCGCATCCACAACCGTAAATCTATTTCTCGCTAGCGAGTTCCCATAATTCGGACTATTCCCAAACCTTGGGCTGTTTCCGTATCCGGATGTCATCTGGCCACTCATGTCTATAGACGGAATTCTCCCGCCAAGATCAAACTGCGGAGCGATCTGCCTACTAATGCCGTAAGTGGGACTACCCCTCCCACTTGTCGGCGGGCTTATCTGCATATCTGCAAAGGGGGAGATGGTACTCTTATCTTCCTCCGGTTCTCGAATACCGAGCGCCTTCATGGCCGTACCAAGCGTTATACCTTCATTACGGTTATGCCCGTATAGTTTCAATATGTCCGCAGGGTTTCTTAAAAAGCTCTCTTCACGCTGCCATCGTGGGTATGTTAGTTCATCCGGTTCGGTACCCAGGGCTTCATCCGTCGTATCGGGATTCCCATAGCCTGAAGTGTCCCGGATGTAGCTATAACTAATCTCTTGAGACGGTTGGTCAAACACTCCTCCGAGCTGGCTGAGCATGGGGCTTGTATTCGGTGGGGCTAGATAGCTGTACCCCATCCTTGACCTGCTCATGCTGTTATCCGCTCCGGTATTCGCAGTAGTGTCAGTAGTTGGGAATTCGAATCTTCGATTCGGACTGGACCCCCAAGTTGGGGTCTTTTTGTCATTATCTTCGCCCGGGTCGCCGTTATGCGGCGGGACCGCAAATACACGGCCTTTATGGAATACAGCCAGAACGGCGAGAAGCCGTAGCTTCGTCCTGTCATCGAGCCACATTTCTTCCAACCAACCCCGTCGAGAAAATGAAAAAAGAAGCCACCAGTCAACCCGAATTAATTGATTATGTAGATACAACTCCACTATTGAGGGTACGGCAGACACACTACAGAAGCATGCAGGACTTCATGCCCGCTCATTCCCCCTCTTTGACATTCAGAACGCTTGAGCAGTTTTCATTCTGCGGAGGACACAGCACACCATATATATTGAGCAAATATAAGCTTATTGACCTCAATACCATTTTGAGCCGATATAACGACGGCTAATGCAATAGCTGACACAGGTGGTTGATATAAATCACCGGCATTGTTTCTACGATCAAAATATATAAAATTAGCAAGCCCAAAAGATCTTAATGGTATAAAAACCCTAACAGGAAAGAGATCATTACCTGAGCTCTCAACCCCCAAGGCCACACACTCCTCTACACTTTCAGCATCTTCAAACTCCACGCATTGAGTCAGTTCCTCCTTATTATCCGCCAAATACTCCCTCTGAGCGTTCAGCAGCTGGTCTCGGCCTATTTCATGCATCCAAACAATCAGGATTAATGGAATGCAGAACAGAAAGAAAAAAGAAAAAAGGAAGAAACATACCAATGTCATCCCACCGCTTCATAGCCAACAAGCCTTCAACTTCCGCACTGCAAGCAGAAATATCCGCTTCGAGTGACCCTGCATTATTCGTGATCGGTATACCAAAGGCGGGTGTTACAAGGAACGAAGAGACCGCGAGGAAGATGTCAAGGAGTGAGACTTTCATCTTCCATAAAAAGTGCTTATTCACCGTAGAATACAAGGGCCTTATAGAAACCGGGAGAGTATTATAAAGTGTAATGTAGACGGCGATTGGGTAGTCAGTAATAAGGCAGAAACTTGGATCTCAATATCGACGGCAGAAATAATGTAGGATAAATAGATCAAGTGTGATCACCACCCCTTCACATCAAATAGACAAAAAAAGGCCCAACGATGACGTTCCCTAACAGCCAAATGCGTGGCAATTCTGCCCAGTTCCGATCTTTCGCCCTTCTTGAACGAAACATGCGATTTGCAACGTTGCACCGTGGTGTAACCGTACGTGTACTTTTTTTTGGAAAGGTGTATAATGAAAAGCTTACAAGGACACTTTCGAGAATAGCATATGAAAGGTGTAAATTGGTATTCTACAGATGCACAGGCTACCTGATTAGGCAATTCATCACCCATCGACACCATAAAGTGCTATATAGCTGCTAGTTGATACGATACGTCTGGTCAAGCAGATAGCTTAGCTTCTGAGACTTTCAAGTTCCGTAACCACAAACAGATGCGCTGTGAATACTTTCTCGAAAGCACAAATCTTTTCAGTCATGGGCTCTAAACTCAAATTCATCAAAATATGTACCAAGTTCCCCAGTATATAGGGTGATAGGGTATACATTCACCGCCAGCCTTCCGCTTTCGACCAGCTCAAGGGGGAGCTCAACCACCTAGATAGTTACAACCCCATCACCGACCTAAAATTACCACAAATTTGAAGAATTTTTTCGCCGGGAAAACTATTTCTATATTGTGTTCATCAAAGAAAGGTTCAGCTCCTGGTCAACCAGTAATTATTTAGTATGTATCCAGTAGTATCGCATATATCAACCACCTCCCCCAGGCCACAATCAATCAATCAATGAATCGAAACTCTGAAAACAACAAATTGGGAATGATAATGATTAAAAACGCCCGCTAGAACGAGAAGCAATCCCTTGAAGTATTCAAGATAAAAGAAACAGCAAATAAAATAAAAAAAAGTGAAAAAAAGCTGATTGGTATCGCCATGCAAAGCTTCCGGAACTACAGAACTCGAACGAAAACTTATGGTATATGCTAGGTCAGCAGTAACAGAATTCGGAAAGGAAAAAAAATAAGACATTAATACTCATTTTTTCGGTGTGTACCTCGAACCAGTCAAAATGAAGAAGGAAAAAAAAAAAGATAATGAACGGCCGTCACAGCGTGCCCCAGTCAATCTATCCCCCTATCCATTGTGAATACCGTGCCACCCAGAATGAAGAACTATAGAAGTAGAAAGAGAAAAAAGTAACTATGCTGTAGAAAATATGCGACTCGTAAAAACCGAGTTAGGAATATAATGAAGAGACGAGCCAATCCAGTTGGTCCAGCAAACTCCAAAAGTGAAGCCCAAAGGAATCGAAGCCAGGAGAAGATAATTGTAAAAAAAAAGAGACTCTATCTAACTCCTTCAACCATCCTTGTAAAACTTCTTAAACAGAAGATGCAAGAACAAATTGACGTTCAACTTGCACATGCCCTCAAACAAGGTCATGAATTGATGATTATTATATTGTGCCTATAGACTAATTAGTTTTCGACACCACATCCATGCCAATTTTCGAAATCAACTCACCTGCAACAAATCATCCAAGGGAATCTTTGCACTACCACCTGGAAGCATCATAGCTCCCTGGCTGACCTCGATAAGGAAAACTCCAACTTCATCAGAACTCAGCGTAAAGTTTATCTTATCGTAGTTGTGATAACCTTCCATCGATACCAAAACACCCTTCTCAAATAGGTTGTGCGCGCTGTACTTGTAGCTGCCAAACTTCGGCACCCGTCCAGAGCGTTGGAGTTCTTTGAGATGGAAATATTGCTTTGTGAATGGCAGGATGGTCTTCTTTTTTCTATATTTCGAAACCGACCAGTGGTTAGTATACCTGCTCTGGCTTGATATTCTGCAGCAGTGGGAAAACTTACCCTTTCTTAGTCTGGAGCGTCAGCATGGCTTGCTCAATATAATCATTGTAGCTCTGTAGTTTGTCATCTAAGAACCTCGCCTTTTCACCCAAATGGCTCAGTGTTTGTTTAACACCGTCCAACTCTCGCTGCCGCTGCACTCGTCTTCTGTGCTTCGTTCGGATATCAATAGCGATAGCGTTGAGAAGGTCCTGGAACTGGTTCTTTCTTGTGATCTTGCCCGTCTTCTCCAGCTTCAGCACGTTCTCCAGCGCAGTCTTCTTCAGTTCGCTATAGGTCATAAGACTGATGTCACTGAGAGTATGATGTGTTGGCATATGGTCCGAGTAAGCGGCGCGCTTCCGAGTGTCGGCGGCATCTTCGGCGATGACCTGCTGCCACTTGTACTCGTCTTCGTCTGTGACTGGCTTGACAAGGATGTCCATGAGATCAGTGCCTGTCTGCACTCTGATGATATAAAGTACACATCGCTTGGTCTCGGTGAACAGCGCTTTGATATGGCTTTCGGGATCTAGATGGCAAGTTAGCATGAAAAATAAGATTACTCGGATGTTTCAGTGACCCTACCGTCGACTTTGCTCAATCTCGGATCCAGGGTGAGGCAGATTTCGCTGCTAGAGACGCTTGCTAACTCCATCTCTGTGTTTTTGACATTGCCAAGTTCCCGTACAAGATCTCTGAGAGGGTCCTCCCGTTCAGGAGCCATGAAATCCATCTCCCTGGAAACCATAGCGTGGAGAGCAAATATATCCGCCATCTTGATGAATAATGTCGGCTTCTGTCGAGAAGTCAAATCGTCAAACTCATCCATATCGAACTGCTTCTCCGCATTCGGTACTTGGATAACTACATCACTCGTTAGCGACCGCACTTTTCCGTTATTACTGAGATTATCAATTAACTTACGACTTCGAAAGATCGTCAACAGCCGCCCGATAGCCTCATTCATATAGTTATTCATGGGCTGCAGATAAACATCTTCGCCATGAGAAAACAATTTTCCAGCACTGATGTTGCTCAGAACTTTGCTCAAGATCGTCAAGTTCTTCTTCTGGGCGGGAGCAAGACTCCTATCGATAATTCCAAAGGTCTCCGGGCTCAAAATGACAGGATTGAAGTACTTAAGGAAGAAGAAGTGAACAACAACCTGCATGATGCCGTCTGGGTGCTCTTGAGGGAACCTCAACAGAAGAGCATCGTGAGACACCTGCGCGAGATGTCGCACACCATAAGGTAATCTTCCGGCATTCTCCTCAATTGCATCCAAGACTGAATCACACAAATCGCGTAGCTCCTCAAGATGCTGCACGAACTCCCTCCTTGTATCGGGATCTCGGATAGCCTCCTCTGGCGTAATATCCCGGCGCCTCTGGCTCTTCCTTCCGGTGCTCAGCTCCTCATTGTTGATAGAGCTCATATAAATCTGAAGCGGATTGCTCTCAAGGTCAAGCGCGTCATTATCGATGACCCGTCCCTTAATAATAGGCCCCAAAAAGTCACGCATGTATTTTCGGTCACGCGGCGAGCGGATATAGTTGACCACTAATCTGTTCCAGAAGAAGTTTCCTCGGAGGTAGTCCTGCGGTTCTTTGGAAACTTCCAACTCATCCCGTATGCTCCTGGCGATGAGTTTGAGCAAGTAGTATTCTTCTCTCCTCTTTTGCGCATAGCCGAATAAGCCTATTATTAGGTTCTCAAGCCTCTTCAGATCCTTCTCCGCGGTCCCCACCTGACGCACACGTTGGAACATGCGAGAGAGGTAGACAGGCTGAGTCTGAAGGGCAAAGAACAGGATTTGGTAGAGCTCGAGCTTCCGTCGTGAGTTCTTGTTGAGGGCCTTGAGGTCGAATGGATCAGAGGATCCGAGATCTGTATTTCCGAGCAGGATGCTGTGGTTCCCTCCAAGCTTTTGATACTTGATGACTTCGTCTAGCGTAATCTTGTTGCGAATCAGCAGACCAATCTTAACATCGAGCTGCTCAATATACTGTTCCTGCAACTCATTTTGACGAATGTGCTGAACGACGGTCTTTCGCTTGGACTCAAAATCCATCTCCTCATCAAAATCAAAGTCACTGTCGTTAAGGAGGTGGACGAAGTTCTTGACAGTACCAACGGGCGGGTTTTTTCCGGACATCAAACTCCTGTAAGCCTCGCCTTGTTGTTTGGCCCTGACAAAGCTTTGTAGCTTGATGACCTTATCCATATTTTGCCTGTAGTGCTGAAGTTTGCCGTGGAAGACTTTACGTTGAATGGCACCTCGGATGAGAGATTGAACGTCGACAATTTCGGGTTCTTCGTCAATGACAGCCTCAACGGTGTGACGGACAGCCTTTCGTGCCAAGGCGGCTCGGATGCATGCCTGAAGTCCTGTAACCTCTTCCTCGTGGTGGGTGATCATTTCGGCAACGAAGACATTCTTGGTTCCTCTCAATAGAGCACCCCTGCCGCGAGCCTGAAGCTCGACGATCGCGCCAACTTGAGCATTAAGAGCGGCGAGTTTCGCCTGGTGTACCTTACGGGTGAGCATACCCCTAATGGTACTCTGCAAGTCCACTAAAGGCTCTTCTTCGTCATAGAGAACGTCTTGATGGCCCATGATGTCGTGTCGGGCCGACGCACCACGGATAGCGGCCTGGAACTCGATGATACTTGGCAAGGCTGCCTGCAACCGCCTCATAAGCTCAGCCTGCTTTCGTCGATAGAGAATACCTCTAGCACGAGCTTGAATCGCTTCCCAGGAACCAGGTTTCGCTTGAAGCTTGTTCATAACACTAGCTTTTCGACTCCTGTACATGACACCTCGAGCGATAGCCTGGAGTTTGGCGATCTGTTTGTTAGACTTACGCAGCTCAGCAGACTGTTTAGCAATGGCTTTGCGCGTAAGCAATCCCCGGACTTGAGCTTGCAACCCGGAAACATCAGCTTCAGTTTCGTGGACGTCGTCCATGTGTGCGTTGAGGTCGTGTCGGAATAGTGCACCGCGGATCGCTGACTGTAGTTTGGTAACAGCAGGGGCAGCCCGCTCCAGCTCCCTTCTCTGCCTCTCAAGTTCCGCGCGAACCTGCTGACCACGCTGTACAGCCTGCAACCTGGCAAACAACTTTGAGTTCTTCTTGAGAGACTTTTTCTTCTGTTCCATAGCAGCTCTGATCAATAGACCGCGAGCAAGAGCCTGCATATCGGAAGCCCAGCCGCTCATCTCAAAGGTATAAGCAAAGCTCTCCCTGGCGAACATTCCCCGAATTCTGGATTGGAGATCCAGGACTTCCGGCTCAGAGGACCAAAGATCGTCCATCATCCAGCCCAAGGCCACTCTGATAAGCGCTCCACGGATCACGGACTGAAGTTCAATCACGTTCCCTTCTACTTCTCCGAGCTCTCGATCTATCCTCTCTTCCTCGGTCTCCTGCGGCTCCTCGTCGAAATGCTTACCGACGCCCCTAAAACTTGGCATGGATACACCAGCCTGATCCAAGCCTCGTTGTGTGCTGTGTAATTCTTCTTCCGTGAATTCGAGCTGACCAACAAGATTCCCGATCGAAAAGTCTGTCATACCCAACCTCATCAACAGGTAACTCAAGGCGTGAATACAATAAATGACCTTCGGGATGTTCTTTTTGTCGTAGAGATCGGTGAGTTCAAAGTAGAAAACCTCCGGCAACTCAACCCGTCTGATGAACTTGAAAAATCGAACAATATTATCGGTGTGACGGTATTGAAGCTTCGGGTCGCTGAAGATACGCGGCACCAATTCCGGCGCAAAGACTTGGGTGACCCGGGCAAGAGTAATCCCGTTCCGGAGGTAGTCCTCCAGTTCGATGATTGGCGGGATCTCCTCATCGATACATCGCTCGATCCATCTATTACGAGCCAATACAGTCAGTCACCGGGGGAGGGGTTTTTTTTTTTTGAAACATAGAACATATAACATACTCTTTCGCCTCGCCAATATGGCAGAGATATTCGTAGGCTTTCAGATACTTCCTCTGGGCATCCATCCATGTCACAGAAGACCAGTTACTCTTCCCATCATTAATATTCATCTTTTTAAAGGCCTTTCGGCCGTGGAGACCAACGACATCGTGGGCCTTCGTCGCAGCGACAATCTGTTCACCGGTCTCAGAGAGCGTCCGAAGATGACTAACGGAGGAGTTCTTCAAGGCTTTTAAATCGGCAGAGGTAGCAATGCCAGACGCGCCGGTCAGGATCATACTCGTCGGTCGCTGGGTCATTCTTCGAGTGGCAGGATCCCTCTCAGACAGGGTAATCTCCGATATAGCATTCGACAGAGCCAGGTCAGTTGTGGGAGTTACCGATGGAGTGAAATACCCTTGGATGTCGTCCCTGCGAGGAGTGTTGGTATTCGATGAAAAATCCAGCCTCCGAGCAGCAGAATCCGGAGTGTTTGTGACAGGAGGGTGCCTTGAGTAATGTGCCCCCTTTGTGGGGGTTCCGGTGGGACTGGCAACCGGACTTTCAAGGGGGGAGTACGGATCCGGTTGATGGTGGTGGTGGTGATTCTGCTGGCGGCTAGTATATTGAGACCCGGATCCCGGCGAAGGTATGTTCATGTTGTATTTGTTGAGGTATGAGGAAGTATAGATGGCTCCATCTGTGTTATAGCGGGAGAGGGAGGGCACAGATGAGTTCGTGGATGCCTGGGACGGCATGGAACCAATGGACTGGGAGGAGTAGTTGGAACCGTAGGCTGATGATACGCCCGAAGCGACGGAGGACGTCGAGAGCTGGCGATGATGGTGGGATGTTGTTGTTGTCTGGTTGAGATAGCTGTTGCGGCGGTTTCCCGGGGAGGAGGGGTACATGTTACCCTGCGAAGACATATTGGGTATTATTGTTTATTCATCGATGTCGTCGCCCGACGACGATTATGAGGATGATATGTTTCGTAGTTGATCTGTTGATAATGATGATGATAATGATGATAGCGATGATGATCGCTGGATAAGTGTTTTGGTGGAGAACTCAAGAAGGAGCAGCTCAATCCGGTTCGAACGAATGAACGAATGAAGAATGCGAATGCGATTCGATCAGACTTTTGTTGACATGCTGCTAACTAGCACCGTCCACGAAAAAAAAAGCAAGGGTCGGGAATTGGAACGAGCGAACGAGTATCAGGTTAAAAGTCAACCGCCGGGAAAACAAAGAACGGAGTCGGCAAAGACTCGTCGATGGTTTCAGGAACCCGGTCTCTCGCCAACAGCCCTACAGCTATAGAATGTTACTATGAGGATCGTGGGATATATCAGAGATGGGGTTTGGGATGCATGTTCAATTGGGTGCGCCATTCTTCTTCTGCCTCTCGACAGAGAGACACTAATTAACTCGTCGGACATATTATGGCCTGCATGTGCTCGTGCTTATTTTTCTTCCTTTCGCTGTGGTTTCAGCCCCCCCAAAACGGAGAAACTAGCCACTTCTGTTGTTTACCTTCCAGGCACCCGGCCCAATCAAAGGTCTGCGTTGCCACGGTGATCATGATCGATCGTCCCAACACACCCGTCGATCAAACCAGATCCAACGCACGTGATATCAAATATCACGTGGATCATAATACCACACTTCCCGCAACTCCTCAACACCACAGTACTCGGCTGGCAGAATCACTCCAAGATAAAGACACCATCGAAATAAGGCTTAAGAGGCTCATTTGCAAGGCCCAGAAATTGAGATCCCACCGTCCATATAGAATCGTAAAGCTTGGGTGTTGGTAATCAAAGTATCTTCTCAGAACGAAAGTATTGCGAATTATGCCAGATCTTCCAGAGACTCTGGCAGCCTGACCAGAGGAGTAAATTAATACGAGTCGAACATGTAAATGAGCCCCGACCCAGACGGCAGACCACCGATAGTAGAATCGATATCTTCTCACTTTTCTAGTCATGGCAAACGCGATTGCCAGCGAGGTATGTTTCTTCGCTTCATCGCCACGAGTGCCTTGTATGCACATATGCAGATGCAGCTGTGGTGTCAAAGCCAGCACTCACTGCATACACAAGCGATCACCTACGAATTCTCCGAGACTAAATGCTATAACAATTCGACGATGAACATCTTCTGTAAACTACTCGGTGTCACAGTCAGCCCACACGTTGCAATTAGGATTAGAATTCTCGTAAACGATAAATTCCTACACGGTTCCGACTTCCTTCCTTAGAAACCGTGAACGTCGGACAAGCATTCTATTCCCAGACGCATCACGTGATGACCACTGATCACCAATTTTGCTTGGCAGATCTCCCTTAAAACGGCAACACAGCCTTTCTCAGGTTCTCAACCTCACACAGATCCATCCGTCTTAGCACCGTCTACCAACCAGAGATACATCTGCCCCGCCTTAACCTGCCAAATACGTGGACAACCTCCCCAGCTAGCTTTACACGTACCTCAGTTCAAGTTTCAGAACCTACAAATTAATCCACCATCACCAAACCCTCGAGGATATAAAGACATCCATTGCTCCTCCACCGTCTCTGCCATCAGCATCCATCACAATCAGCGCTCCATTTAAATTTAAGAACAAAAACCAACATACAAAACACACCGTCAACATTCGTCGCGATGAAAACTCCGCTTGTCATTCTCGGCGTCTCAATCGCCTCCTTCTACTCCCACAAAATGTATAAAAACCAACAAGAACAACGTTCCAAAACCTCGCTGTCCTCCCCGAGCGCTGTTCTCTCCGAAAAACAGCCTCTCGAGCCAGAGGAGGCTCCCAAGAAGTCCGGTACACCGGAGTACCCCTGGTGGAACCCACCTGTTCGCCATGAAGCAAAGTACGCGGAGTTGATGAATGTACCCTGGATTCGCTGAGATGCTCATCTAAAGGGGTTGGTTTTTCATTTAACGACACCTCCCGGCCTCGCCCAACCTTTCAATTTCATGATATCTCTTCTTTGCGAACTACAGAACGGACTTTTCCTTTAAGCGACCAGGCATTTTCTCTACGGAGTTTTTCTTTTTTCTTCTTCAGGCGTCAATACATCAATTCCTTTGTCCTTTCACCGAGACTATTTCATGAAAGCGATCAGCTTCACCTAATAACAACACTTTTTTCTCACGTCTTCACATCTCTCCTCGATCTTCAGGCGTTTCGCGTTTCCTACAGCACTTTCTTCTCCAGGCGTTGTTCGTAAATTCAGGAGGGCTCTTGTATTGCTCAAATCACACATACAATCATTCTTTTTTTCATACTTTCTTTTTTTACATTTTTTTTTATCCGATTGTTAAGGGCTAGAAAACGGTGGGAAATAAATGTTCAACTTTATCGAAGGAAGGGGGGCACAGGACACGGCATTTTTGTATTATTTTCCCATACTCTCCTCTCCAGAGTACACGCAAAGTCACCTCTTTTAAAAAAAATTTGTATTTTAATTCTCTTTAATATCTTCTTTCCCCTCAGGAAGGGTCCAAATCCACCAGGCTACAGAAATTCAAAAGCCTGACCTATTTTTTGGGGTTTATCAAGTTTCAGTCTTTTTGATGTTTAAATTCGGCCAATTATATCATGCAGAGGAGTGACGTGCCATGCCTCCGAGCTCTTCGGCCAGCGATCAGATGAGCATAGATTAAAAAACCAAACCCCGCAGCGTGACTCTCCCAGCTCTTGTTTCTATTCCTTTTCAATACAGCCGCCAATCCGCGATCCGGAATATCTGCCACGGGTTGGAAGCCTCACCACGCTTCGGACGATGCCCGCGGGGGTCGTCTATCAAAGTTACGGAAACCCGGCCATCCAATCGTTCCCATCCACGCCAAAAAAATACAACAAACCTTACCGTGCCATCTTTCTAATTTTGCATAAAAAAAAAGGCTTGATTGATTGGCAGGTTCGTGGAAGAGATATGTTATCATTGATGATGATGATATACTTTAGTTTAAACTACGCTAGCGCACTTGAAAGCTTTTGGGTTAATAATTGTATATATAGCTCACCCGGAAAAATTGATCTAAATATCTGGTGAAAACCTCGTGATACTTGGAAAAAAATTCTGTTCAAGCGAGCGCCTCTCGCACTTTTTTTGTGTTGAACCTGTTGTCGACAAGACCAGGGATACCAAAAATGGACCGCATCGGTAGACAGGGATTAATTAATTGGTTGGGTGTCAACTTGCGGAAAATATTTGATAAGAAAATTCAAAAAGCGGAAAAACTGGAGTTATCCGATGTATGTGTTTTGGTTTGGAGCACTTTTTTTTGAGCTGTAAGTCTGCGAGCGAGCTGACGAATACCACTTACCCGAGAATCCGGCTATATAGGTTTCTCACCCCGAAAAATCCGTCCCGAAAATGTCTCTCGGAATATATATCTCTCGGAAGGTGAGCATAGGGTGTACACTGGTGTACATGTCGCTGTGTTTTTTTTTTTTAATTTTGATAGCGAGTTTCAATTGGAGGACTAATTGACGTCGACAGCTTATCTTATCTTCTTCAAAGATAGCCGCTCGATTGATATGTAATCTTGAATATATCTATATCTAGATAAGCCGGTACACAGTTGCTACAAGGTTTAACGTTCACTGAAGCATCGTATCTATACTATGCAGCTAAGTCATAGAGAAGATAGTAGATTATCAATAACATTCAGGGAAATATCACCGTAATGATGATCAAGCGCTTTTTGTCTAGGCTATGTTCGGCCTGAGCTCTCCATATCTTACCGATATGACCTCTCTCGCCCGCCAGCTATCTTCACATATATTTTAAGGAAAAACAGAAGTAGAAGGAAAAGTCATCTCATGCATTACACATTAACAAAAGAAAGAACAAAACGCTATGAAAAAAGACGATAAGAGAGTAAGGATCGCAAAACCCCTAGTGATAACAATAGAATATAATAAAGCCCAGAAATATTGAGGCACATTTCCTCGCTAAAAGATAACAGGAAATAAACCGCCTATTTACTTCCACAATACCGCCCAGGTACTTGCGCACCAAAATCAAGAAACTACCTGGTTTAAACCTTCCCAGAACCAGAGAATCTGGTATCAGTGGACAGGAATCGGTCGAGCTGGTTGCTCTTATACATTCCTCTATCGGCCTCAAACCAATGCAGCTTCCTCTTCATAAACTTCCAGGCCTCAACCCCAAAGATGAACACCACAACGCTAACAACGGGCAGTGACCACTCCCATGTAATTCCCTTATGTTTGAAGAAATTTGTGGTAAGCTTTGGGATGTATAGCACTGGGAAGACAGAGACGAAACCGATGGTGACGGCCCAGAACAAGAACTTGTTCTTGTAGATATCCTTGAAGAGTGGGAATGGATGGTCGTCTTCAGGGTCAAGTCTAAATACCGAGCGACGGATAGACTTGAACTCCCAAGCACTGAGAAGGATGAGCCAAACTGTAGTAACAAAGACAGCACCACGAGCACGGAAGACAAGATCGCAGGACGGGTTGTAGGAAGTATTACAGCTGCGGCCGAGATCGCCATTTCCGACGCCGTAAACTATAATTGTAAAGGTTCCGATCATGCAGGCGCCCATGATAATACCATAGACAAGCATGTCAGTAATGATTTCCCATGTGAAGACACCCTTCTTATTATTATGTGGTGGACGACGCATAATTTCAGAGTTGGCGGGTTCGAGACCGAGACCGAAGGCCGGGAAAGAAGATGTGACTGCACAGATCCGTTAGTACTAAAATCGTTAAAGTAGGGTGGGTGAAAAAAAACTTACGCATGTTAATCCAGATAATAGACAGCGGAGCTAATGGGAAGGTGGAGAAGTCATCTTCATCGCGGAAAGCCAAACCGATAATAAGGAGGATGACTTCTGCAATGTTGGAGACAAGCAAGTGGAGCACAAATTTTTGAATGTTATCGAACATCCTACGTCCTTCTTCGATTGCATTGACGATTGAAGCAAAATTATCATCGGTCAAGACGATATCCGAAGCGGATTTGGCAACATCAGATCCACCGAGACCCATAGCAATACCAACATCAGCCTGTTTCAAACTTGGAGAGTCATTGACACCGTCACCGGTCATGGCACAGTAAAGACCTCGTCGGTGAAGAGCTTGAATCATTCGAACCTTGGTATCCGGGGCGCAACGGGCAATGACGACAGGCATGGTCGGGAGCGCATCGATCTCTTCGTCAGTGAGTTTATCGAACTCTGAAGCTGTCATAACGAGAGAGTCGATTTCTTCTTTCGACAAGCGGCCAGTGAAGGCAGGTATGATACCAACTTCGCGAGCAATGGCAGCGGCAGTGAGACGATGGTCACCAGTGAGCATGTGAACCTTGATTCCAGCTTGCTTGCAGAGTCTGATTGCATCCTTGGATTCCAAACGAGGAGGGTCATACAATCCAGCAAGTCCGATGAACATGAGATCTTGTTCGACATCCTTGCGGTCAACGTCCTTCCAGTTATCGCAATTGGAGATGGACCTCTTAGCCAATGCCAACACACGTAGACCTTGGCCGGCGAGTTCCTCGACTTGAGTCATGATCGTACCCTTGTATTCATCGGTCATTTTATGCTCATCGCCGTCAATGCCATAAGTTGTGCAGAGATCGAGAACACGCTCCACGGCACCCTTGGTGAATGCGTGAAGAGTCTCAGACTCAGATTCGCGGAAGACAACCGACATCCGCTTGATATCACTGTCAAAGGGGAACTCGGCTTCCTGAACCCAACCTTTTGCGAGAAGTTGTTTCTTTCCGGTCTCGAAACGGTGGGCGAAAACTTGGAGAGCGATCTGGAGTATAGTCGTTAGCGGCCGCGATAATATGACTTATTTGTATTTTTAAAGAGTACTTACTTCAGTTGGGTCACCAGTAGCTTGCCATTGCTTCTTTTCCTCGTCGTAACGAACAGTGGCAATATTGCAAAGAGCACAGATACGGGCAAAGACCTCGACAGCTTTCTGTCCAGAGATAAGGTCCAAGTTATACTGCTTGCTGACGCCCTCGTCACCCTTCTCTCCCAATCTTGGGGCTTCGCTTTCGTGACGGATATCACCAGAGGTAGGATCGTTGGCCTCAGCAGTGTTTTCAACGCTGTAGACGCCCAGACTGGGGATCCAGAATTTACGGGTAATCATTTTCCCTTGGGTAATGGTGCCAGTCTTGTCCGAGGAGATATTGGTGACACCTCCCAAGCTCTCAAGGGAGTCAAGCTTTCGGACGATGACCTTACGTTGCACCATGCGTCTCATGCCAACGCTGAAGGTGATGGTGAGAACGGCAAGCAAACTTTCCGGGATGATGGCAATAGCTGGGGGTCTGATCAGCGCTACGCTCCTTGATGTGACGATTCCAGGGTAACTCACCAAGAGAGATGGCATAAATAACAACCTCATGTGGGATATTGAACTTGTTGGCTCCAAACACAATTATAGCTAGGATCACAGCACACCCGAACAGAACATATGCTAGCTTCGCCAATTTCCTCTGAAGAGGAGTACCGACAGTCAGACCGAGAAACTTTCCAATGACATCCCAGGTTCGCAGGATGGCACCCTTGGCAGGTTGGAGAGGACCATGCTTCTTGCGACTGAGCGATCGATTTGGTTTCCGCTGCTTCTTGCCTTGGAGAGAGCGAGCAATGGCACCGATGGCGGTTTCCATGCCAGTTCCGATCACGATGCCGCGTCCACGGCCTTTGGTAACGGTGGTAGAGGAGAAGGCCAAGTTGATACGATCGCCGAGGCCAACATCGGCCTCGAGGACTATGGCTGCGCTTTTGGCAACCTATTTCCGGTTAGTGAGTTACCGCATTGAAGCAATTGAACGCTATAGAAGCTTACAGGAAGGGATTCGCCAGTTAGAAGAGCTTCATCGGCTTCGAAGTTCAGGGTTTCAGGGATCATTCGGATGTCGGCAGGCACGACATCGCCGGTTTTAAGTTCGATTATGTCGCCAGGGACAACTTCCATAGAAGGGACGTATACGAGGTTACCGTCTCGGATAACTGCCGCGATTGGAGAAGAAAGCGACTTGAGAGATTCCATGGTTTTCTCGCTATACCAAAAGTATAATGTCAGTTAGAACTAACTTGCCATCACCAAATTTTAAGACTAGAGAAAAGAAAGAATACTCACGCGTTGTATTCCTGGTAGAAGCCGACGCTGACATTCAGAACAATGACACCGGTAATGACACCGCTGTTTCAAAATTAGCACCGGTTACAAAATTTATTGATATTGGACAAAGCGGCCTACCCTTCGATCCAATCCTTTGTTGCATATGACAAAATCATAGCAAATATCAAGACCAAGATCATGGCATTGGTAAGCCTGATTAATTGAGAGCGTTAGCTTAGCAGACGTCCAGTGGCAGTTCCGAAGCCACGTGGGATCAAAGGAAAACATACTGCTTGAAGAGCACTTTCCAGACATGGACGCCCTCTCCACCTTCGAGGATGTTCTGGCCATACTCGCCAAGACGCTGCTTAGCGTCGACGGCCGAAAGCCCTTTGTCGACATTGGTCTTTAGCTCATTGGCAACGTCTTCGAAGGTCTGTGCATGGGGCGGTGATGAGAATTTGATTTTTGGCTCCGGGTTATTAGAAGACATAATTCAAGGTGAAGTCAACCAAGGGATCATTCCTTGGTGAAGCTTTGAAGAAAGAGAAGAGGAGGAGGGGCTTCTGATCAGTCTCGGTCAGTCAACTATTCGGTCAACCGAGTCAAGTGAAGTGGGTCTGGTCTAATCGATGTGGTATTAACGACGGCGATGGTGATGATGGTGAGAGCGATGGGATTAAGTCAGTTCTCCGGATTCGAGCACAGAGAGCTGATTGTTTGCTGTTAGAAATCTAGACTGCTCCAAAAACGGCCGTCCAGCAGGAGGGCAGAGGCTTTCCTATTTATAATCCCAACTGATTCAACAGCAATCCAAGAAATCCCGAAGTGAGGCCCGACTGACATCGGCCTAACAGCCCAAGTGAACCACCAAGACTTTATTTTATTTTTTTTCACTTTGTCTTTATCGAGACCCTTGTCGTATGGGCGGGCTGGAGTCAACGGATTCAACACCATGACGGCGTTGTAGACGTCCGCCAAGCTATCTCCAGTCTTGGCGCTTGGTTGTGGTCATGAAAAGGTTAGACGCCGAGCCTCAGACCACCCACCGTCGTTCTTTGCCGCGAACACCAAGGCCTTAGGCCCCCCCTTGGCTATCACGTATTGAGTTCGGAGTCCGGAAAAGTTGGTTTTGTGCTTGCTTGTTCTTGACTGTTTCCCAGTTGCGCATCCATTACATCTTCCCGTCCTGGTTTTTTTTTTTTTGATTTTCGTTCGCAGGGAACGGTAGCTTCAGCGATTCGCTCCTTTGTCGAGGATCGCACGGTATTTGCCCAAGTTTGCTTGCCGTTATGTGTTTGTTAGTACCAATAAGTAGGCATGTATTGTATTGTAACCCCCAAGCCGTTTCGTCTACTGTACTTTCCCGCACTCTTTCCCATATTTCGAGGACATTTGCATTCACATATGCACAAGGCACACTCGATCCTGCACTATCGATCACATAGCTCGCTAATAACCCGACCATATGGCCCTTTGTACCTCTCCTGGGAAGGCCATAACTAGAAGATTGATGTCATAAAATCCCCCAATGACAAGTAGCACACTCCCACATGCTGCCAATGCTCCCAGCTTACATCTTCCAAGGCTCCGTCTGAAACCTATCTGCGCCCATCGGCGATAAAACCCTCCATCAATGCAATAATGCCTATCCCAGTTTCGCCATCTTTTTTTTATTTGCCTCCCGGGTCTGCCTGTTTGTTTCTTTCCCATTCTTAAACCCTACCTTACTTTATTTTCCTTTGGGGTCCTAAGTCTCATCTGGAAAGCAAGTCGACACAAGATAACACCTGTGGGGAAGAGTTTGTTAGTGATAGGGCGCCTGGGCTATCGACCAATCACATTCCATCGAGGTTGACACTGCCGAGTGCCGAGATATGCATGCCTGTCTTGGAAGGGTTTCCTAGTTGGAAAGACCGGGGAGTACTTCGGCATCAGCCGGGATGGGAAAGGCCTGATGCACCAAAAACAAAAAAAATCGGTGACGGAAGAATCTTGGAGAAAGGTTTGCACCGGTTCACGCACCTTCTATGATAGCGTCCTTCGGAACGCCGATGACCTAGGAACAATTTTCTTTCTTTCTTTTTTTGTTTGCAACTGACTCGGCTGGTCGGCTTCGTAAGGCCGGGTTTTCGTTTGAAAATACTCTACGCCTCCCACTATTGCGTGAGCCTTTAGGTACCCCGAGACATTTTGAGATCCCCAAGCAGCTTTGACGAAGGCAATCCACTTCCGCTTTTTGCATGCACGACGGCAATTAATATTCCCAATAGAACGGAACTCCGCAACGTGTAACGTCGGACACGAGACGTCCACGTGCTCAATTCCCCCCGCAATTCTTTTCTCTCTCTATCTCTCTCTCTCTCTCTCTCACACATACCTATTTTCCGCACCCCCCCCCAAAAAACATGCAGAAAATAACAAAGAACAAAAATGTGAGACTGACTGTCTTTGAACGGACAAAAAAGAACAATCTAAATCTCGCCCGCGCGGCAGGCGTATGTATGCATATTCCGTGCATGCGGTGTGATAAAACTTCACGCCCTTTCTAGCAAATAACATCAATATATTCCCTGTGTACGCCCCCAAGCCAAGGGCCTCAGATCCATCTCAAGGATCTTGGGACGTGAAGAATTATTCATCTCTACATGCCAAAGGCATGCAATTGTGTCTATTCATATTCGTAACAAGAACTCAAGTGCCTACCTGAGCGGCCTCTGAAAAGCTCTCCGTCGCAATTAACTATCAAAAACCCCGATCTGTAACGAACCTAAAAAGATAATCAAAAAGGAAGCTGATAAGAAGGCTTAGCATTATACGGTTGCAAAAGCTAGGCTCGAAGAGCCCAGAACCTTTTTGTCGACTCTCGTTAGTCACACACTATTTAGCCTCCCACGCTGGCTATATCTCACATAACCTAGCATCTGGCTCAGCACCGCATGGGGAGTACACCGACGTATCCCAAGGAAATGACAAGAGATAATAGCCATTCCAAGGAGCCGCTAAAGACTTGGGTTGGTAGATCAAAACACCGAACCCCGACATAAGAGTAAACAAGATATATCAAGAGCTTTCGCCAAGTTGGCTTCATTTTTGGGCCAAGTGTCTCGGTCAGTCGGTGTTTAGCCGACAGTTCTGGCGGCTGGAAAGTTAACAGTTGCACATCGGTCCCGTGACCTGACTATTCTTGTGTTAATTGGTTTTTTCCTACGCCTTCAATTGCTTTTGAATATAGACGCTATATGCCACAAAAACAACGCAGCATATGAAATGCAGCAGCACTAATCTTCTTAGGGTCTTGCATGCAAGAGGGGCTCGTACGAAGGGTCATATTTGTCGCCCGTCCCGCACAAACAGGGTCCTGAGGCTTAGATATATTTCATCTATCACAATCTTAGACTGCTGCCACCCTTGTTGGTATCATCAAGGCATAGCTAGATTGCTAAAGAGCCACAAAGAGGTCACACAAGACTCGAGGATTACACAGCCATCAACGTAACCACAGAACTTAGCATGAATAATACTATCATATTCTCAAGCTTCAGCTATATGTACAGTTTCTTTTTATTTCGCTATTCCTCCAACAAGAAAGCGAGAGAAAGAGAAAAAAAGAAGAAAAAAAAGAATGCTTATAATCGCTGCAAAATATTGATTAAACACCGAACCATATGCATCTATACACACTCGATCTTATTGGGCCGAATCAGCACCCCTTAAGATGGGAGCCTGAGGGCTTAATTAAGCCGAAACACACTGGGAGTAGTAAGTGTTAAGGACGGAGCACTTGGATCCAGACTATTTACATCATCGTATATTAGCATCACGTTCCCATAAAATCTAGGAAATCTTCGAAAGAGGAGAACTTACAGCGCAAACAGTGCAGCCAGTCCATCCGCTGCCACCGCACTGAGCCCACAAAGCGGCAGTACATCCAGTGCTGCCGGTAGTAGTCCTGGGTGTAGTCGTAGGAGTGGTGGCAGGAGTGGTGGTGCGTGCGGTAGTCCCAGGGGTAGTAGTGCGTCCAGTAGTCGACGAAGTCCTTGCGGTGGTGGAGGAGGTACGAGCGGTACCAGAGGTAGTCCTGGCGGTGGTGGTTGGGTTGGTACCGCCGCCGATGACGGTAGAGGTAGCGATGCAGCTCCCACCGAAGCTGAGGACGTTTGGAGACTTGGTGGCACCGCCGGGGACGACGGTTGGGCCAGGAGCGATATAGGTGGACATGGACTGGTAGATGTTAACGAAGATACCAGGGTCACTAGCACTGTAGGCACCTGGGAAGTTGACTGTTGGTGGAAGGGTGCCGGAGCCACCGGTGACGGTAATTTGGTCTGCAAATTCTCTCATTAGCATCTCGGCATTCGAATGTATAAAGATTCATGATTAATAGAAAGTAGAGACTTACAGCAGCTCATGTAGAACTGGGCACCGTTTGGTGGCGGTGACTGGGCAGCGTGCAGCGCCAAAGCTTCAGCACGAAGCAAGTAATCGCCCGAAGGGATGTTTGTGGGGAGGTTGAAGGTCAATTTTCCGCAGCAGAAGTTCAGGTCCTTGGTGCCCCACCAATCTGCGGATCCGTCGCCGGTTGGGTACTTGGCCCAGGAGTCCTGGTAGATCTTGAACCATCCGCCGGAGCCGTCGGCTGTGGAGGCATCGTCGACCTTGGAGAGATAGACCATGACGGGTCCCCAATGGGCACCGCCAATTCCTTCAGCGGTGCAGCTTCGGTCACCGATTTGCTAAATATCAAACATGGTATTAGTTCGTCTGTTTTTGTCCACCAGATATATGTGTACTGGGCCAGATAATTTTATTTCTAAACCATACCTGATGCATCTCGATAGTAAGTTGATCACCGGCCGCGACACCGCACTTGCTTGAAATACCGGATCCACCGCCGACGTTGCATCGAATATTGGTGCTGGCTGGGTCTGTAACCGGGAAGTTTCCTGGTGGCATTCTCACACAGGTGGATCCGTAGAGAGATAGCCTTGCCATGTCAGCACTCTCCGCCATAAATCTGGATGCTTGTATCTCCAGAACCGCCAACGAAGTTCTTGGAGAGAGGGGATGGGGGCACATATCTGATCAACGCCATTGATCCACAGGTCCTGCCAGATAGCATGTCCAGCGACCTGGCTGGCACCCAAAAGGGCCGATACAGCGAGAAACTTCATAGCTTATGTGGTAATTAATTAACACTAAGATTAAGAAAAAAGAATAGAGTTGTCGTGCTCAAAGTTAATCAAAACCTCAAGCAGAGAAATTCCGGAAATTTTTTGATGTCGAAATAGGACGATAGGAATATATACAGTCAAAAACCGGATCCTGCGATTTGTATGATCTTAATAGACCTATAACTCCAAAATCAGACTTTCGAAAACAAAGATCAGGAAAGATGACGATTTATATACCTCGAAGGTGTGTCCGTGCTATATACCTTAATGCGTCACCCATAAGTGAAATAGAGACTTATCAGATTCGGTCCTCCAGGATACCCATACCAAGCTAGGAGTAAAGTAACCCAAGCCTACGTTATCCACCATCACCTTCCCTGTCTAATTAGCCAACCCATACTTTGGACCCCTCCCGCTCGCTCTTTCTCGCTCAACCCCCTTCCAAGACGGCTTGACAGCATCCGGACACAGGTCGCCTTGTCAATCACGGAGGTAGTAACCTGGGTTCAAACGGGCATATACGTATAATACGCAAAAGATTCCGAAAAGAGCGAAAGGGAATGGAAGTGTTCCCACGGTTCCTACCTGTTACCAGTTACCGCGCAATTATTTTAGCTCCGGCAAGAGTTATGCCGGCATCAACATGTAACAAAGAGCAAATCATGAGCCACGTGCAGATGAGTATGATCCAGGTGATCTCCATCCGGGGTCACCGTCAATTGCTGCGAGAAAGGATGGGAGCAGGCAATATACTGATGTTGAGAGAAGAAAAATAAATTGAAGAAAACATGGTCTGGAGAGTGTTGAACGTGTGGGTCCGGGGTAGTGTTCCGGTAGCCGTCTGGCAGGTGGGGGCAGTATATTCCTTCGAACAACATGAGATGTTGGAAAATCTGCGTTGGGTGTCCGAGTCGCATATAAACCTGCGGCTCACAAGCTAGTGCCTGTTTCATCTTGCCCGCCAGTTTCGGGAAGTCGGGAAGCAATGTCCTGTCAGACCACCACCTCTTCATGAGAGCTTCCAATATCGACCCCGGTATATGGGATACTTGCATCTTTTCCTTTTTTCCTTCTTTTTCCTTTTTTTTTTTTTTTTTTTCATGCATCTCCTTCGTAAGAGATTGGTGATCTTTACTTATAGTCGCAGGCGTTAAGGGACCCAGCTACCGAGTTCCCATTTCTTGGAAGTCCTCCCAAATTGACCGGCAGACGCCTTTTTTTCCGTGATATCAATATCACCGCGCACGCACACATAAACGGTTGAAATGGATAGTCTCAGGTCGCTGCCGGAGAAAAAGCTTGTTTTGTTTATGAACCAAGGTCTCCGGTTATAGGCTATTTGCAGTGCTCTGGCCATATAATCCCCTTTCCTCCTCCCTTCAATATCTGCAAGGCCCCATCGTTTGTTATCCGATGTTTTGGCATTTGCTTGGGCAGCTTGTTAGGCTATTATATCCTGGCCATCAACATACGTAGATGTCAACTCGTACCTGAGCATCATTTTCCTGCAATCCCTTAGGCCGAGTCTTTAAAAAAAAATAAAAACCTAAAAAGATACCAAGCTGCGCTGCGAGGAAAATTTTCAGAGATGAGACGAAATCTTGCCGACGTGCCTAAGAAAATCTTTTAAAACACGGCACACGATCTCCGCGCACGACGGGATTTTACGATCTCTCTTTTTAGTGTTATAAAAGGCGCATATGGGCACATGTTCACATACTGCTCCGTGCACGGAATGTATAGCTGAAGAGGGCATACGGCCAATAGGCATTAAGAAAGAGAGAGAAAAAAAAAAAAGATATATTTATAGTTTCCTGCCAGCTCCGACAAGTCTTCTGTTTCCTTGTTTCGTGCGACACAATGCCGAATACCCAGCTGCCCCCAGCTGAATTGCGCAAGCCCCGATCTAGATCTCCTATAGGACATGCATCTTTCAAACTCCCACACTTTAGGGTCGGCTGATTATGAGTAAGTCCTTACACAATCAAGCTCATTCGGATCTGTTTTGCGGCAGGCGATTACCCTGGCACTCTTGGGCCTTCTCTTCCACATCTCTTGATGTGCATTACGACTGAGGGGGGTTGTAGATTTGGGTTTCATAAACCTCTTGCTTTCCGTCTGTAGGTGATGTTCAGATCTCATAGAAAATCTACTTGATCAATGGAGGCATCCGGATGCTTCTCTTGAATATGAAACTGGCGAACGGACCAGCCATAGCTATTGCCTTTAAAATTGAAAGAATAACATCGGGGTACAAGTATCGTCTCGCCAAGGACAGGACGAACTATTCGCCTAGTAAAATAGAGACTGACGAGCTTTCGCTCTCTTGTATGTATGACCAAGGGTCGCCCGCGTCCGCCTAGCGAGCACGGCCTCAACGTTCTTAGGCAAGGCAACAACCCTAGATACCAAGCAGTTAAGGATGGAGAATCCAAGCGTGCAGGCATCACGTACTAATATGAGAAGCGAGCATGATTCAAAAGATATAGAAAGGCAGGAAACGTCTACGGACGGAAATACAGGAAACAAATCAAGATGATCAGCTGCTACACATATCTAGCAGCAGGAGCCTAGATATCGCAGGGTCGATTGCAGAAAGAGCGAGAGAATGTGTGTGTGCGTGTGTGTTTTCATGGATGGGAAGTGCATAACCAGGGGACCTACTAGCCTGCCTCACGTTACCTTGGCCGTGAGGGCACTTACTTGACATCATGTCAAACAAGAAAAAGTGCGGGAGTGAGGATATGTATATGGCATGTGTGGTTCTCATACCGGGTCCTGCCTATCTGGGTTTTATTAAGCAATCGCGAGACGAAACCTCCAGAAAAAAGAAAGAAGGGACCGATACATCCATAGACGGTTCGGCCTTTGGTCAAGGTTCATAGTTATCTTCGATCTCAGAAGCAAAAGCCGTAATCCGGGCGGGCTAAACCCGATCACAACCGTCGAAATCTGCTGTATTTGCTGTTTATTATAGTTATGCTCAGCGAACAAATAAATATGTCACTTACGGTAGATGCACAGCAGACCCTAGGAGAGGCGCCGAGGGGAACAAGGTAAAATATAAACGTAAGGGAAAATTAGTATTCAAATGCTCGTGCGAAAAAGACTGACCTCTCACGAAAACCATCCAACTGGTAGTCCGCCTCCTCTCTGCTCATCGAATATCTGGTTCCTTTAAGAGGTTATGTAATTCACAAATAGATCGAGAGCAAATATAACAGGACTTACTGAGCAACGGCGGGTTACTAGCCCTGGTTCGGCTGATCAAGCTTTATCGTGACCAGCAGAGCTCAGGGTGCCGTTCTGAAATCAAACGCTGGAGAGAAAGAACATTTACAGGGGGTAAAAGAGAAGCCAGGGGTCCGGGAAAGTAAAAAGCAGATCAACAACATACTGAAGTAAAACACCTGTTTGCGCCTATCCCCACATTCTTTGGACCGAACCGATTCGAGAACACTTGTGCGAACACGTTTCCTCATTGTATCTACCAGATCCTAGCCTTCAACAGAATCCCCCTTTAAGAATTAGAGCTTTGCCTATCACAGTAACCCAAGTCTTGAATTGTTTAGCATTTGAGTGAGAGCTTAGCTGCTTGTCATCTCTGTATCTGTCTTTTCTGACCCAGATGGTAGAATTCGAACGCCAAATGCAGCGTATTTGCCAAGTGCTGCCCGTTTTTCTTCCTATAGAGATAATCCGTTGTAAGCAAATCCGTATCACCTAAAATTGATCCGGGGAAGCAACCCGAGAAAAATACTAATGGGTATCAATGAAGAATTGTGACTTACGGGACTGTACTCGTTGTCTGAATATACCATCTTCGTATCCTTATCCTTCCTTCTCCCAGTATCCTCCTTCTCAGCAGCCTTCCCCTCTTTTTCGTCTTTCTTCTTCTCATCCCTCGGCACCGGCACAGCTTCTGCCTTGGTTTCGCTCTTAGGAACCACAGCTTGGGGGATAGGGTTCCCGGTCCAATCCTTGCCGCCGCTGAGAATAACCTGTCCGTCTCCGTTGATGATCACTTCCCCGTTACTGCTAGCGGTTTGTTGATGTACTGGCGTGGGGAAAGGCTTTGGCGGAGCAGCTTGGTACGCGGTTGGAATCGGTGGAGGGAAAAACTGATTCGAACCGGGAGGTGCGTTGGTGTTACGGCTTTGCGGGGCTGGTGGACCGCCCGGGTAGGATGACTGAGGATTTGGAGGAGGTTGATGATAGGTACTCCCGGGAGCAGCAGGAGGAGTAGAGAACTTTGGTCGTGGTGGTAGGCCGGGAATGTTAGGCCTGGCTGGGAGACCTGGGATGTTCTGAGGAGGAGCGATGGTGGTCGGCTGTGATTGAGATTGAGGCGGCTGATGGAAAGGTGGTTGGGTCTGAGTAGGAGGCGCATGATAAGCAGGCTGAGCCGGAGGATACGCCTGAGGAGGTTGTGCTGGTGGGTACCCTCCATATGGAGGTTGCGTCTGTGCCGGTGGAGGTTGAAATCCGCCATAAGCAGGCTGCGGTTGCGGCTGTGGAGGAAACCCAGGGTATGCTTGAGCGAGCGGTTGGGTGTATCCTTGCTGTGCTGGAGGATAGAATGGCGGTGGCTGGTTCGGCTGGCCATAGGGAGCCTGTGCATTCGGAAACTGCGGTGCCGGTGGCATACCATACTGTTGCGGTGGTTGCTGGAACGGCTGAGGACTAGCCGATGGCGGCGCAGTATATGCATTCGGAGGGAACCCGGGGCTCATAGCTGGCGGAGGTTGAGCGGGACTGGCATTACCACCCGTGTCTTGAGCACTCGTCGGACTCTGACTGCCAGCAGGTGCTGCTCCGCTCCCCGAAGCCGTTTGGGCCGCTTTATGTGCTGCTAGTCTCTTCATGATCTCTTCTGGATCTACAGAATCGACCTTGATTTTCTTCTTCGCGCCTCCTTCCTGCCCGAGTGGGGGTAGACCCTGGGCAGCACGACGTTCGGTCTCCTTTTGATGTATCTGGGCCAAAACTCGGGTCTGATGCGCCTGTAAGACATCCTCAGGGATTCCTTCCATGCCAAAGATCTCAATGTCAGTGGACTCACGTCCTGGGATTGCGTTTTTCACTTCTTTGAGCGTCTCCTTGTGGACCTGAGTCATGTGCACTGCGAGACCTGTTCGAGATATCGGGGATTAGCGATTGATGACTCCACGATATAACGAGATGACAAGGGGCGTTGGACTTACCTCCAGCTGTATTCAACGGTTTCCTACACCGTTCACATTTGAAATGCTTGGCCTTCTGGTGGGAGTGCAAGATCTTAACATCGTCGAAGTCTCGTTCGCAGTAGTAGCACCACGGACGCGAAAGTTGCTCCTGCGCGTCGTCCTTGTGTGATCGCTTCTTTCGAGAGACCATCTTCGAGGTTGATAATCGATAGCGAGTACGTATACGGATAGGGAAGTTCCTGTCTTGGTCGGCGGTAACCGGTTGATATCTTCTGGGGTGAGTTCGAGAGCGAGAGAGAGAGGATGTTTGATGAGGACAAGACGAGGACAAGAGATGGAAGGGGGCCAGGCCCAAATCTTATTTTTGTGTGGCTGCCACAAACGCAGGCGAGGCTTAGCTTGTTTTAACCCATTTAGCCTGCCGAATTTTCTTTCCACTCCAAACCACTTCAAAACAAAAGGTTTTCAACCTCCTACAAGACATCGCGACAATTGTAGTAGCAGCAGCAGCAGCCCGACAGCATGGCATCAACAAGTTTATACCAATAAGTACACCAGCTGTATATAAGATCGATCAATCAATAAATCAGTTACTCGGATAATCAAATCCAAGAAGCAGCCAATCATTACTCCGTAGCAAACCCAGGAAAACGTGAAGGATGCAGCATAGTCCCACCCATCCGTCTCTCTCCCCTCCTCTCCGGGAGGGAGCCTACAGACTTACAACCACTCTCACCTTTGCGTCTTGCGAACGAGAATCCGGTTAGGATGGGCCATCATGGGCTCGAACATTCCCCTCTTCGGACGGGAATCTTCGATTATAACAATACAAATCTATGCGATATCAAGTCTTACCTTTTTTAAATCGGAACCTTCATAGTACACTTTTGTTTTCGAACGTCCCCGTCCCCGTTCTTTTCCAATCAGATCGGGGGATACACGGGATCAGTGTCTCCTTGTGTTCTACATGACTTCGTTATCGATGTCAGTGATTTCTGTTTCGAGGCTATATTCCCAGGTTAATTACATTTTATACGAAGTATGACTTCCAATAGCCTTCTATCGCCTTTATCTCGAGGACGCTGTGATTGAGAGCAGTACTGTGCCAAATTAACAAGTGAACGCCAAATGCAAATCAAACGCCTATGCGTGGCCTCATCATCTCTTCCTTCTGTGAAACGACCGCTCACGTTGTCTCGCATAACGATGATGTTCTGCTAAAAAAAAAAAAAAAGAGAGAGAGAGNAAAAAAAAAAAAAAAAAAGAAAGGAAAAAAAAAAAAAAAAAAAAAAAAAAAAGCATTGCCTCCAAATCGTACACTCAAAAAAAAAGACTCCCACCTGATATTAAGAAAAGCACTATCATATAAAGTGTATCCATGCTCACCCGCACATGCACGAAAAGAATGTCCCTAACTACAACTCTCACTTGCCCCAAGTACGAACCATCCCTCGAGATATATCAATATCAGAATGTAGGCGCACGTCGTATTCCCCCTGGCCCGCTGTCATACCTCACAAATAACTCATCAATGAAATGCGCGTGCCTGATACCCGGATATCTCGCCTCTTTGAATGCGTCGATGGCCGCCTGGACCGAATACCCCAACTTTTCGATCAAATACGAACAGATAAACGTCCCCGTGCGGTTGAAGCCGTAGTGACAATGGACGGCTATCAGTCCCGTAGTGGGATTCGAGGGGAGAGGGTGCTTTTCGAGAATTGAGTCTATTAAGGAGATGAAGAGAGTGACCTGGTCGACAGTCGGGGGAAGTTTGGACTTTGTCGAGACTGTGAAATTACATCAGAATTCGATAACATACAACATTCGGACCGGGGAAACGTACACTTGTGGTATGTGATGTGGGATCCATCAAAGGAGGATGGTATGTATGGTGGATCTTCGAATGAGATATCGACAATGTGCGATACATCAGGGTTTGCCTCGATGAATGCCTGCGGGTTGTGAATCGGATCGTTCTGCCGTAGGGTCTATTATCATATCATCAGGGTGTATCCCCATACTATAACAGACCTCCAGGAAACCTACCTTCATAGCCTTAAACATACTCGTACCAATCCTCCCACTAACGCTACTAGTCATCATCCACTTCTTCTCATTCTTCAAAATCCACTTTCCCTCCTTCAACATTTCCAGCTGCCATGCCATGGATAATTGCTCGCTCACGAATCTCGTAAAGAATTCAGCTACAACATGGCAGACGTGATGGTACTTCTCGTACAGTACTCCATGTCCAGCGTCCGGCAGCTCCACCTGCTTAAGCCGATTCTTCCTCTCCTGGTTCAATAACGAAAAGTACCCGGCGATTATATCTGCATTATTCGGTGGCGTTGCATGGTCATGCTGCGCGGTAACCAATAATATCGGACACTGTATATTCCTCCATGTCTCTGGTTCCGGTGTCACGAATCCTCTTAGCACCCTCAATGCCGTTGGCGTCCTTGATCGCTCATTAATCAGCAACTGATATTCTCGGATTGTTTTCGGTGATGACGACGACACAAAGCGTTTCACGCTCGGAGACTCCACTCCACCCCTCCGGTCCAAGAATCTGTATGTGTCGAAGACAATCCGGGGCAGCGCTGTGATTAAGTCTCTCTGCTTCTTTTCTTTATCAGATAGCTCAGCTTTTGGGCATATACCCACGAACCCGGCGCATCGTTCTGCGATTTCGGAATTACCGCTACCGAGCAACGTAGCGAGGATAGAGCATCCCATTGAATGACCCACGACTATGAACTGCTGTTCGGGATCAAGATACCGTTCAACGATCACACCGACAAGCTCAGCAAAAGCGGCCGTAGAGTACGCTTGCCACTCTTTCGGCAACATCTCAGAGCCGCCACAGCCGGGGAGGTCTATCGCCAATACATGTGAAACATTGATAAAGTACTCGAGGAGGTATTGGAATTGTCCGATCTGTCCGCCGAGGCCATGAAGGAATACGATAAGCGGTAGGCTAGGCGGGAGCCTCGCAGCCTTGCGATGCAGATGATTGTATATCCGGATAGATGGATAAGTATATTTACTAGTCTTAAAGGATTCGAGATGGGTGTTGTCGATGATGTGTGGAGTATCAACGGTCTTCGATGCTGGCAAGGGTTAGCTCTGATAATTATAATCCGGTGAGCAGAATTCGCTTATAGAATAATCTGCCATGAGCATATGAAGGGCCGTACTTATTATGCGGCCATCGAATTTCTGTTCGTCCTGCGCCTTCTTACTCGTCGCCCATCGAATTACTGGCCCAATACCACAGAGCGCAGCGAGGGTCATGATGACAATTCGCTGGTGTCCGATCCAATCTGTGTTCAGGTGCGTGATGGCTGCGAGACGGGAAGTGAACGATGAAACTTGGTCTCTTATGACGACACCGAGCTTTGGTACCAGGGATAGATCCCCATTCGAGGCGGCAGCCGTCGGTATCGCGAAGGCCGAAAGAAGGATATAGACAACAACGAATGTGGAGTAAGAGGTGGTGAAGGGAGAGAAACGGGAGAGAAGCGGAGGGGATGGGTGAAGGAGAGGAGCATTCCGGAAAGAATTGGAAGGCATCGCTGGGAATATAAGTTGTAATATATAAACGGGTGTATAAATTGTTGCCTGGTTAATCGCCCGTTCTATAACTATTGCGATATAACTTCGATTCCCTGATGCGGTGGAATCATCCGGCCGTGCAGCCAGTTACACCCGCCACATCGTTGCACGTACGTACGTGCTGCTCTGTGCTTGGGCGGAGAGGGTCGGGGGGGACTAAGACTTCCAGGCTTGCGGGTTCATACTGTTTCGTCGTCAAGTTCCGAGCTGTATTGTATCATCCTGTGGTGGAGGTTGGAGAGATGAGGAAGGAAAAAGAAATTTGGCGCCGACAAACCAGCCCAGATTGATCGCTTTAGGATCGTGCCCGTGTGAACAGCCGTCATTCGACCAAAAACGCCCGTGCTGGTCGGTCCCTCTCTTTCTCATGCTGCCGGCTCCCGGGAAATCCACATGATGAAGAATTCAGTTTAATTGCCTAAGTAGAGAGATTGGCAAAGAAATTCTTAGTCCGGCAGATTGAGGTATCTTTCAAGATCGGGCAATGTAATAACCAGCGCCCCAGCCGGTAACATCCCCTACACATGAATTATTCGCATTCCACGGCCCCATCGCTTTCAGTCGGCATTCTCTTGCTGCTGTCAGATAACCTATTGTGCCATACTTACGGGCAATCGGTGCTTGCTCGAAGACAGTTTGCGAGCAAAAGCTAGGGGAAGAAGACGACGGCCGGCATCCTCGTTTGAGGCCGTGCCGGGACAAGCCTGCAAAGAAACAGGCTGACTGCATTGACATTATTCTCTGCCTTTGTATCCACGTACGTAAGGCCGATTGATTCGAGGCAAGTTTTCGTTCAGCGTGTTAGAATTGAAGCCTCGGCCACGTGCCCTGCTAGGATCTCGATATATCCCGGGATGGCTGATTGGTATCGTAGTTTTACCCCGTTTTAAAAAGGACAAGACGATCGCACAAGATGGCCAAGAAATGAGCAGGAGTAGTCCCTTCACGGAGGTTTTTGATAGTCAGTCTGCGGCACGGATGGGCCTTTTGCCAGAATGGAAGGAAGTTGGACGTAGATTGGTATCATAAATTCCAGACATAGTATAGTACCAGTCTAAGGAATTCAATTAGTACACCCTCTCCCTTGTAGCCGGACCTTAAGGCAAGGTACTGCGGATCTGGGGTAATCCAAATGCGATACTTCAGCTTCCTCGCCTCTGAATCCGCTTCTTTTTTATGTCCCACCAAGAAAACCTTACTGATACAAGGTATCTTGCAATTGATGTCAAAAATTGTTTCGGAACAACTGTTCGGCACCTCTGCCGAATCTCGGGACAGCCTAAACCGGGGCTAGTCGTTACGAGCCACGGTTTGTGATCCTCGTCACGAAGATTCCGGGCCTTGCAATAGCTCCCCGCGGTGCCGCATTCGAAAGTCGGATGGCCGACGAAGCCAATGAAAACGGCCGTATTGGCAATCGCGCATGCCCATGCCTATGTCGGTGTATCTAGCAGTACACCCCCTCCAATGATTCCTGATCCTTTCTTTCGATAAGGTTACGGGCAGCCGCCAATTCGAGACGAGACCGAATGATTTGACTGGACCGAAAACGAGGGGCAACCTGGAGAGTATGAACAAGATATCAGTAAGCTAGCCGTTTGAGTAGCTGGAGCTGCAGAACCAGCTACCAGCCGGGAAAATAGCAGGGTAAATTGCTCTTGTACCATGTCTCTGTAGCCATTAGTGCCGTCTACATGTGCGATTCTGAGGTTGGTTCGAGTTCGGGCGCTCATTCTTTTTCATCGAATGATGATTGTTATCCTTAAGCTTCTGAGCTGGCTGATTCTCTCGGCTTGACATCTTCTTGCCCTCCTGCGCACGCGACATCTTCTTTTCTTCTCACCTCCTCTCCTCCAACATATCTCAGCGCGGAAGCCGCACAACCCCACAATCCACTAGCTACTGTCACTTTATCGACCAAATTTTTTTCTGTTCAAAAAAATGGCGGGGACAAGCCAATTTATCCAGTTCAAAGAGATCCCGTACGGGACAAAACGAGAGGACGGCTCCTTAATCCTCAACCGTTGGTCTGCTACCGTCACCAACGATCATGAGTTCGCAGCAGCTCAAGTACGTATCATTCTTCCTTGCTTTCGTCGATAATCGGTTCAATTGACCCGGCTAACCCATGTTTCTCGGTTGAATCAGGCCCAGCTGTATGCTGCAGGTATCAAGAACGAGCATGATATGAAGCTCAAACCCCACATCGGTGAGCACCGATTTGAATCGCTATAGCTTGGTGACAAGAATTGGCCTTATATTTTGGTTACTAGGGATTTCGCCGATCTGGTGGGAGGGTAATGCATGCAATACGGTAAGTTCAGCACCTTCAGAGCAAGCTGTTGTGAGTACCAATTCTAATGAGAACATAGCACTGTGAGTTGATTGTTCCGGACCTTCCAGCTACGGATAGTCTTCAAACTACATGGCAGTTATTGAAGCTTATAAACACGCAGTGCTCGATCTTGGACGTGCCGTCAAGGCTGCCGTCGATAAGCAAGGGTTTATCGGATGGCTGTACAGTCCCAATGGAATCTCTGACGCCGTCACGATGGGTCATGAAGGTTAGCATATTAATATTAGTTCCCTATTATTCTAAAGCTGAATGAGTCTAGGGATGCGTTATTCTCTTCCAAGCCGTGATCTTATCGCCGACAGCATTGAATCTGCCACTTGTGGCCAACTTCACGATGGAAATATCTCGATTCCTGGATGCGACAAGAACATGCCAGGATGTACGCACCTCACCGTCCGATTATTAGACTAGTAAACTAAATGGCTTTCTTAGGTATCATGGCAATGGCGCGTCACAACCGTCCAACCGTTTTGATATATGGAGGCACTATCCTCCCAGGAAAGAAAACTCAAAGATTCCCACAGGGAAGCAATGTCTCTTCCTGTTTCGAAGTACTCGGCGCTTTCCACTATGGCAATGCGTCGAAGGAGGAGCTAGACGGTATGACTTATAAGATACTCACAGTTCATCGACGTTCTTGGCTAATAATCGATAGATGTCACCCGACACGCATGTCCCGGTCCCGGAGGTAAGATGCAATGAAAATACTATTCGTGAAACTCAAAGGGCTTGCTAACTATTCAAAGGCTGCCCGGGCATGTTCACGGCGAACACCATGTCCACCGCCATGGAAGTCATGGGTCTCACTCTGCCAGGTAGCAGTAGCATTCCCGCTATGACTCTCATTACGAAGCCAGCCACCAGCGCTGGCGGCAGCCCAACTCAGGAAGCCATAATCGAACCAGCAAAGATGCGAGAATGCGAGAAGGCAGCCGCCGCTCTCAGGGTTTGCATGGAGAAGAACATCCGCCCCAGAGACCTTATCACAAAGCGGAGCCTCGAAAATGCCCTTGTGATGACTATGATTCTCGGTGGGAGTACCAATGCCGCGCTTCACTTCCTTGCCATGGCGCATACAGCAGATATCCCGGACTTCTCGCTGAAGGATTTCCAGCGAGTCAGTGACAAGACGCCGTATATTGCCAATCTGAAGCCTAGCGGGAAGTACTACATGTCTGGTAAGTCACCCATCTGTTGTGTCTCATCGGACTTCAACTCACCGTGTTTGTAGACCTCTATGAAATCGGTGGTACCCCCGCCGTCACGAAACTCCTCATCCACGCCGGTCTCATGGATGGCGAAATTATCACTGTCACCGGTAAAACTCTCAAAGAAAACGTCGCGAATGCCCCAGTTATCGATTTCACAAACCAGGATGTCCTGCGCCCGCTTGATAATCCGCTCAAGACTACCGGTCACCTTCGCGTCCTATTCGGAAACCTCGCTCCAGGTGGCGCGGTCGCCAAGATCACGGGTAAAGAAGGGACGAAGTTTGAAGGCAAAGCCAGAGTTTTCGATTCGGAGGAACTAGCGACTGCGGCTTTGAACTCGGGTCAACTAAATCCGGATGAGCCAACAGTTTTAGTTGTGAGATACGAAGGACCAAAGGGTGGTCCAGGAATGGTGCGTATCCGTTGCTTTATCGCTCAAATAAACCCAAGCTAATACAAAAATATCTAGCCGGAACAACTGAAATCATCTGGTGCATTGATTGGCGCTGGTCTCAAGCAGGTAGCCTTGATCACCGATGGACGTTACTCTGGTGCCTCACACGGATTCAGTGAGTCACTTCCAAAGTTATCGGGCTTCTAGAGTCAATCTGCTAATAGTTACTGTTTCTATCCATAGTCGTCGGACATAGTAGGTAACCAAAATTTTATGCTATTTATCTGTACTGACCTTTTCGCCACAGTTGTCCCAGAAGCTCAAACTGGCGGCCCAATCGCTATCGTTCAAGGTATATATAATTTCTCTCGTACTCACGGAAACATATGCTAACATAGACCTCAGATGGCGATTTAATCACCATTGACGCGGTGAAGAACACCATCAACATGAAAATTTCCGACGACGAGATTAAATCCCGCCTCTCGAAGTGGAAGGCTCCTAAACTCAAGGTTAACCGCGGTCATCTCGCTAAATATGCGCGACTCGTCTCAGATGCGAGCCGTGGCGCTGTTCTCGACGCCTTTGACGACTAGTTCCCCACACGTACATGGTTTCACGTCTCTGGGAAGAGCCTTTTTCCTTTTCTTTTCTTTTAGGGTTACAGGTGAATGATATTAGATAATGATTATACGGGTTAGCTTGCATGGTAACTGGTGCGAGATAGACGTGGAATTGAATATTTTCATCATAGAGATCGCGGGTTTACACAACTTGAGCTCGACTTCAATAGAAAGTGGCAGATTCTAGCCTATCGATGTTAGTTCTGCTGTAGTATGGAATACGGTCGATTATAACCGGTACTAAAGATGGATGAGCACCGTTTTTGAACTCTTTCCTATTCATGATTAGACTATGACGCCAGTGCAGAAATTCCAGTAGTTGAATCGCGGCACCAATCGTGGTTCGATGTGGAAGCAAAATTCTGACGATACCGCGATATTATTCCCCTCCTAAGTTAGACAGAAGTGGTTGGGGTGCTACCGACCCGATGGTGTTCGGTAATGGAATAATCCCAACTTAACTGAGGCTTGCGGTGATAATAAAATTAAGGTCATGAGCTTAAGCAAATATTTTATATTATAGAAACTGAAGCGGGATCAACTATTTATTTACGAAAAAGCTCTTAACTAATCAAAACGACTGGGTCCATTAAACGGGGAGGGAGGATATGCCGGGGGGNTAACACCATATTCATGCACAAGTATCACTCAGCGAAATTGTTCGGGCTAGAAACATGTCAGATATACAGAGACTCAAATACCAAGAGACAGTGTTAGTAATCTCTATAAAAGGTCTGTACCCATCTCCCATTAGCTTCATGAATTCATACATCAATATGTCGATGAGGGGTAGTGGCACATTGTTGTATTTTCTGTGTTGCCCTCGACACAGACCAGATGCATTCGATCCCGCATTCTAGATCCGAATATATAATGCGAGTCGCCGCGCCGTTGCCTGATATTCAGGCGGGATCAACGATATCGATCACGATACGATTTTTCTAACAATAGAAAGAACCCTTTAACCCGCTTAAACCCCAACATTTCCAAGCTAGCAGTCTTGGTAGCTTATCCTTATGGCTCTACCCTGTTGATGGCGTGGCGGGATTTTGCCAGTTGAACGAACGCTTGGTATGTGCTTGGTCTCGGCACAGAAAATCCTGCGGCCTCTCGCTAAAGCATGCTCGTTATCTGTATAGTCGGGCCCGAAAACTCATTTCAACCCGATCGTGCGCAGTTACAAGTGTGCCAACAGCAAAGCAGTTGGTTAGAAAAGGCCGACCATAGACTTGATCGTGGCAGTGATGCACAGCTTGCTTTTAATTCTGTTCTCGATATTCCACAGGAGAAATACGAATCTAACAAGGCGCTGACCGGAAAGCTTTGTCGTGCTTGGGTCGCCAAACCGCTTTTCATCCCAAAATCCGAGATCAATATGCAGGATCAAAAGGACATCGAAAGAATTTCCGATCTGGGATTCATTCTGCGAGCTGGGTATATGAGTCGTTCTTGTACATATGTATATCATTGAGTCGCCGGGCCATGTGGTGGTGTTTGAGGCTGAGTCGCAGGCTTCGATTCTGATTCCCACACCACCCTTCTGCTTCTGTTATATGCATCATTCGCTAACGTTATGAGCCTCCCCTAGTCATGTCAACCAACCAGAAGGCCTAAAATGCAGCTGTGTCGACATGGATGAGATGACAAATTTACACTTAGGCCCGTGTGTCGAATCTATCCGTCCAGACATCTGAGCGGGAAAGAAAAGCAAAAGAATTTCCTGCTGTTCTTCGTAAAATTATTGCTACCTGGACCGCGGGTGTGCAATATCACATTAGGTACCTATTCGAGGCAGAGCATAGAACCAATGTGAAACATAAGGCACCTTAGTCACCCGCGCATCAATACCGATTGCAGGTCCGACTGAACGCAACTGCTACGGACGGCGCTCTTGACCGCGGCTTGCGGAAGAAATCAAGATGGGTCTGGGGGCTTGGAAAAGCGACCTTTCTCTTGGCCAAAATCGCGCGAAAGATGTTACTAAGAGGTCCCCACTTTGGAGCTATGGTTGAGAATCCCTTGCTCTTCCTTTACTAAACCGGGCTAAATTCATGTTGAAATGCATGGTCCTGTAATTCGCAAAAAGAAGCCTTTATATCATGAGGGGCCACGGCAACTTGTCACACGAAAGAATAGATTTTCCCCTCAGGCAAAAATTCCCTATGATAGCACACACTTCAAAAGTTATTTAATAAACCCAAGGTATACCCTTTGTCCTGAAATATAGTTTTCAACCATTATACCTTCGATTTTATTGTACCATTCGCAAATATTTCGGCTATCAACGAAGCTATCACGACCCTCAACAAAGTCGCAATCACAGCAGGACATCGTATATACATATCCAAAATGGCACCCAGGAGAGGAGGCGGCGGCGGCGGCGGATCCAGCGTCTATATTAATAACCAGTGCAGCGATTACGATGCCTTTGAGAGCGACTACGCGAAAGCACAAATTGGTTTAATGGGAGGATTTTTATTATTGTTCTTGATACTCGCATGTTGTACAGCCGGCCGGAGTGGGAAGAGAAAGAAAGCTGGTCAGGAAAAATCGATATTGAGATGGTACCAGTACGGGATTGCACTGTTTTTGATCATTGCGTGAGTATCAGATTCTCCTTCTTTCAGAGAAAAAAAAAAAAAAAAAAAAAAAAAGAGAGACAGAGAGAGAGAGAGAGAGAGATGCTAATTTGCCTGCGTAGTCTGTTTATAATGCTTATTGTTCGTTACTCATTGATCGAATGCGGTGTCCTCTATGTCTACGGCTATGATGCAACTGCCATCGGCACAGCTACCGTCGTCGTTAACAACGTCAGCGAATTGTTCATGCTCGGAATAGTCCTCTTTGTTGTTAATAAGCGCCTCTTCCAGCTCGCCGGCTCGACCAATCTCAAGCGGACGATCATTATCCTCAGCGCCATATTCTTCACTATTGTCACAATTATATTTGTGGCGTATATAGTTCTCTACGGCCTGATTGCCTGGGATGTGGAGAGCGTCTCTACCCCGTCAACCCAGATCGCGTATTTGAGATTGGTGCAGGCCTACGTCGTGCTTTTCCTGGTCTTAACCGTATTTGCGATTGTTGGGTTAATTTTGGCGTGGATTCGGCTGGCGAAGAAGCCAGAACGAAAGCAGGTGCGTATACTTAATCCGCACAACCCCAAACATCAGTGAGAATACTAATATATATGTTGCAGGGCGTCACAAACTGGATTCCTGTCCTGATAATCTGCCTTCTTGGATACTCGCTGTACAACTGTATTATTGTTTTCATCTCAGTCTACAGTAATCGCACTACTGCGATCGGCTCTTTAGTAGGCTACGGTCTTTCGCTTCTCTGGTTCTTCGGTTCCTTCTTTTCCATCTTTATGATCGCTCGCGGTAAGGGTTGGGACTTCCTCCGCCTGCCGCAGGATATTCAGCCGACGTACAATTTCGTCCCGCCACCGCAAATGCCGCCGTACAATCAAAATGCGTACGATGCCATGCAGAGCCCTGACGCGAACAAGAGGACGAGTTCTGCGTCGTATGGAAATACAGGAACCCCGGCGCCACCTTATATGGGTGCTGGAATGACGTACAGTGGAAACGGTGTCTACGAGCCACAGGGACAGACATACGGAAGCGGAGGGTGGGGGGCAGGAGGGTATGCGCCGGTAGCGCAGATGCCTACAGCATATAGCGCACCGATGGGAGCGGCAAGCCGAGATGCGGAGCACAACGAGTTGACTGGCAGGAGATAAACCATAAGACTAGGTGTTGGTTTTGGGAAGCTTCCGAGAGAGCGGTTTGGGTATTCGGTCTAAAATCGAGCTGAGCTGAGCTTGGATTTCAATAATGAGCAAAGAATTTCATTGTATATGCTTTGAGGATATCCTTTCTTCATTTCCTTGTTGGACAAAATTTTCCTCTGGCAACGATTTGAGTTTTTTTTTTTTCTAAATGTCTGTTTTTTGATTTGCTCAATGCTTTTACACTTACGGATCTGGGACGATATTAGACGGTAGTAATCATGCATTTCTTTTTGCATTTTGCTCAGAAGGTGCTTGTTCTGTTTAAGCGGGATTGATGATATTCAAATATTAAATTGCCAAAACGTATTAATAAGGGAAAACTCCGCCGATATACCATTGTCGGTTCGCCATAATATTTTAACACGTTAGAAAAATATTGTAGTATCTTACATAATCCGTAAGTCGAAAGTGGATCTTAAAACAGTTGGTTAGAGGGTCATAATGTGTATTTGCAGACCGATCTTCAACAAAGCCCGGTTAGCTCAATCGGTAGAGCGTGAGACTCTTAATGCCTGGGTTCTTCCAGACAGCAGCTGATCTCAAGGTCGCGGGTTCGACCCCCGCATTGGGCTTCATCTTTTGCCTGTTTCTCCTCGATGGCAGGTCTTTTTTATTATCCTTTGCTCTTCTTTTGGATTCTCGGATCAGTTGCAACCGTTGATGGTATAACGAAGCGGGCAGGAGCAAAATTGTTTTCAATTAGTGTTGGTTTTTGTTTCAAGCCAAACTACATAGTTCGTCTTCGACTTGGTTTAATCTCTCCCTGTTCATGCGAGGGTCCGCTAGACTAGTTTGTGTGCGCCCTGGCCATGGGCCGTTATAGGAGCTCTCTTGAGGGCGGCTCAAGCCAAAAAATTTTACAAATTTTAAATTTTAACCTTTTTAGTGTACGGAAATATGCTTTACAAAATTTAGGTTATAACGCAATTCAATAGAAGTCGATGATGAGTCTTTGCTCAACCTGATGCGAAAGATGATCATTTTTGACGGCCGCTCCTGCGTGGCATGCGTGTCAATATATAGCCATCGGTGAATGTCGTTGGGAATGTTGCAAATTGAACGGCAGGTTACACAGGCAGAGCGCCACTGACCTGCACTGATCTGCCGGCGATGACTGTGAGAGCCTTGAATCCAGTCGTGCAGGGATGCATACTGGCTACGAGATTGTATCCCCAACGCAGAAAATGCAACATAAAACACAAGAAAATCAAATAATATTGAATACAATTGACTGTCAGGTTTCTACCGAAGGCCCGGTTATCATACGCAAAATATATAAGATGAAATCCCTTCCAAATATATATGTATATGTTCTGTATATGTAGAGAATATATGGTATTCTTGACATCATTACGGCCTCGTCGGGGCAATCTACAAACAAGACCTGGCCCAGTTCTCTGCTTTCGGACCCTTTATCTATGCGGATACCAAATTCAAACTCACCTCTGTCTCGTCGGAATTAGGACACAACATTCTTGCAAGAGAAATGGCGCCGAGGAGATCAGAAATTCGACTCCAAGAGGACGGGGTTCCTGCTCGGCGAGGAAGAGGCAGACCACCCGGATCACGATCACGATCACGATCTCGTAGCATGACCTCAAGCTGCCCGGTCCATGGACGCGGACGATTTGCTGGGTCTCGGGCTCGGTCTTTCTCCAGTAATTCAACTTCTGCATCTCCGTCGCCCACGCGAAGACGAGGTAGGCCTCCTGGCTCTGGTAACCGTGTCGGGCGACAAAGCAGTCCAACTTCGCCGCAGAGACGTCGTACCAACACCCCTGTCGGTATCCCGAACCTACGGCCCAGAGATGGGACTTACAGAAGGCCGCCGAGCCCTATCCTTCGACGGGCTATTGGAGAATATGGCCGGACCTCAAATAATGTGGAGAGGATGGTTGAGCAATTGTTTATGGGCATGCACACAAATGGTATGGGATAGTGCCAGCGCATAAAGAGTTATAGCTAACCGGCACCAATAGATCTTGACAGGGTTTCGGCGTACCTTTCCCAGATGAACATCAACGGGGGGTCTACATTCTCTATTCATGTTTTGCCACAGCCCCATACTCTAGAGCCACAAGCTTCCCATCCCACTACGTCAGAAGAGCCCCCAAGATCGACACGATTACTCAATAACCTTACTCGATATATCCTTTCTGTTGGCCCGGCGGTGGGTACTACGCCGCAAAGGCCACAACAAAGAGTGGCTCCGCGGTATGAATCACAGGAACCCTCTAGTTTAGGAGTGGATTCGTCCTTCGAGTTGGTGCCAGTACAGGACGACCCGGACTGGGAAATGATCCAAGACAGTGCCACGGAAGTCCAGCCTGACGATGTTACTGATAGCGCATCTGCGGCACCGGCTCGATCTACATGGGATTTAACCAGCAGCACGATAACCCCAAACTGTACCCGATGTATCGAAACGAATGGATACTATTGTGAAGAGTGTGAGATGGTTTTCAATAATGCCGTCGGTAATGAATGGCAGGGTTGGACGTCGGGATATACAACTTTGATAAGGTGTTCGCAGTGCAGCATGGTTTGGGCGTGCTGGTGCACCACAGCAGATGCTAATCGCACTCGGACAATAGCTGAGATATAAGCACTTTGGCTGTTATATTGTTTCGACTTTTCATTGCGGCGCCATGATGATTTGAGTCATTGGAAGTAATTATTGGCGCTTACGAACTGTTTCATACATAGCTTTTAGCTAGACTTTTGTGTAATAGTTTGTTGGCACCCGAGTTCCGATCCCGAAATCACATTGACTGGGTGACATATTAGTAATCAGCAAGCTATGTATAGTTCCAAACATAAAAGTGAGAGAAAGACAAAGTAAACGTATCGTTTCCTACGCCAGCTTTGCTCTTGTAAATACGTGCAATGTGTTTTTCCCCCTGCAAGAAGGAAGGAAGAACGAAAGAAAGCAAATAATATATATATGACCCGATAATCATATTTCAGCTGGTCCTAATGCGCTTCCCTTGATCAAGAATTCTAGACAGCCATCCAGATACGAGTTTTTTACTCTTATCCGTAAATTCTCGCTCCCAACAGGGTACAAACGTCTCTTTTATTTCTTCCCCTTCTGGTTCTTCCTGTTTTTGCCCCTTTAAGCATTCTTTTCGGTAAGCCGCAAGCCATCTTTCTTTCTCCTCCTGCTTCTGCCTTTCGATTCTCTCCCTTCTTAGTGCCATCGTCAACGCACCGTCGGCAGCGACCTCCCAGTTATCAGAAAGCTTCCTATTGATAGCCAATTTCTGCTTTTGCGACTTGGATAGTGCGATGTAGGGAAGGATGTGAGCCAAGTGGTCGATATCCGACGCTGTGGTAGAGGCGGTGGATCTTGACGTCGATGTGGAGGATGAAGATACACTCGACGGCATTTTACACAAACGAAGAAAGATTCGAGTATCTAGATAGTGATGATAAAACCTTTTTCTTCACAGCATACCTATGAGATATAATATGATTGCGAAAAAATCATAGCTCTAGTATTTGGTCGGCTGTGCTTATTGCGGCCTTTTGGGTATACTTTCTTTCTTCGCGGGAATTATAGTGGATATGATGATGAGAAATGGTATGACAGAGCTACCGTGCTTTTGGGAAAGATAAAAGCCATAGTATCTGGTCCTTTTTAATATATCGTGATGTACATCGTGAATTTATTTAAGATCGTCGATATCGATACTGCATGCAGTTTGAAGCTTTGGTGATCCAGTTGAAGATATTCAGAACACGCTGCCACTCCCACGTGATGAAAACTGCATAGCACATAGAGAAGATATTTATGCAGGAAGTCTATACTGTCAGGGAAATATTGTGATTCAGGCACAGGTACATAACGACGACAGCTTTTTTGCTCTAGCATATACCTACATTGGTTCTATGACAATAAATGCATATATTTATTCTGAATCGTCATATAATTTAGGAGCTACCCGGTGAGATCCCGGGATGCATATGTGTCTGCAGTCCATTCTCCGTGGCCGGCTGTCAAATCATAGGTGAAACCCTCGACACATTTCACATAGCTTCTATTATATATTACACCTAAAAATGATTTAGATGGAACAAAGATGATAACTTTTGCCATATCCCACTCCCCAAAGCGCAGATAACCTACAAGCTCCGCCAGAAAAACACAGAAAGATATATCATGATCTATAATATGTACAATTAAAGTTACAGGAGCCGGTCCTATTAGCCATTGACCCCCGTAGAAGTCGGTTGACTGGTTCAACTGCCTTGTTTATAGTTTTTTTCTTCTAAGAGTACAACCTCTTTTCAAAGCTATGAAGGCCGTGGACGTTTCCTTCCATCTGAGCGCTGGCGGTTCTGACCTCAAACCTAACGGTCCCAGCCTTAACACCCTCCTTCAATTCTGTGACTGACTTGACACCGATATCTTGCAGCGAATGCTGAATACCAGCCTGGAGATATGGTACAAATTTGGTAACGGACCTAGAACGCGATAATTAGCAAACATTCCGCCAAATAGCCAGTTCCGTGAAAAAACTCACCCTCTGTCGGCAACACTGCCGCTGACGCCCTGCGCAACCAAGATCTTGTCCGACTCACTGAAATATCTTCCAGTGGCCGCATTCTCGCCCGATTTTTGGCTTTCCATGGCATCGATACTCCCCATTCCTCTGTAAGCCTTGACCAATTGGCCCTTTTCGCTCAAAAAGTACTTTCCTGGGCTCTCGGTCGTACCAGCCAACAGGCCACCCATCATAACGGTGCTGGCGCCCAAAGCCAAGCCCTTGACAATGTGCCCAACATTCTGAACACCGCCATCGGCGATACAGGGCACTCCGAATCTGGCTGCGAATTCACATACACTGTAGACAGCCTGAGCCTGCGGCCTTCCGACCGCCATGACTTCCTGTGTGATACATGCGCTACCAGAGCCCATACCGATACGGAGACCGTCCGCTCCAGCAGCGATCAAACCAGCGGCCTGCTCACGAGTTACGACGTTTCCGGCGATAACATCAATCTGGGGCAGGGTCTTCTTGATCCACTGAATCATCTCGATCTGGTACATAGAATTTCCCTGGGAAGAGTCGATAACAACGATATCCAAACCAGCATCGACTAACTTCTTTAACCTGAGCCGGTCGTCGGGTCTTGTCCCAACGGCAGCGCCGCAAAGCAGCTGCTTCGAGGCTGGAACCTTGGAAGCCAGCGGGAAGTTATGGTTTTTCATCAAATCGGAGCGAGATACGAGGGCGGTAAGGTTATCGTTGCTGTCAACGATGGGGAGTTTGCCCTTTTTGCATTTTTGGAGAATAACGTTGGCCTCAGTGAGGGTGACACCTTGGTTTGCAGTAACGAGTTCAGAGCGCGGGGTCATAACGTCTTTCAGGAGGGTTTTTGGGTCACGGATAAACTGAATGTCACGCATGGTGACCATACCCACGAGTTTCGAGGAGAGGGTCCCGTTTTCTGGTTTGCATAGTCGTTAGTGACTTGAGCTTCGAAATCTTATTGATTAGGAGGGATAGCTGGTATCAGAGCTCGAGGTGATGCCTATCAGGAGGTCTCCAAGCTTTTTTCCACAGGGACGTGAGTCCATTGCGGTTGAACGAAAGTTATTTAAAGCAATTTGGTCATCATTTGGGCTTCCCTCTTTCTGTACCAAGCTTTCCCGCGGTGTCATCTTTGATTGAAAGCGATTGGACACTTACCAGTGATGGGGACGCCAGCGAATCCTTGCTTCTCCTTGACTTCCCTAACATCTTTCACACAATGCGATGGACTGAGAACGACAGGGTCGAGGATGAACCCGTTCTCGTACCTCTTGACCTTCCTGACCATCTCCGCCTGTTCCTCGGCAGAACAGTTGTGATGGATGATACCCACACCGCCGAGCAATGCCATGTGGATTGCCATGTCCGTTTCCGTAACGGTATCCATAGGCGAAGAGACGAGTGGGACTTTGAGAGATATGTTGCGAGTTATTTTGGAGTCGAGAGTTACCTCGCTAGCTGGGAAGCCAATGTAGCCGGGCAGAACCAAGAAGTCGTTGTAGCTTTTTATAGTACATCAGTACATCATCGTGACTTGCAATGGGTGGCCGGTCAGAAGACATACGTTAGACCACCACGCTTCCTGGAGTCAAGCAGCTCGGTGACCGAAATACCATCGCGGCTATCGTATTCCTTGAGAACATCAAGGGCTCTACTGCAATCGAGGACCTCATAACTGCCGTTTTTAACACCGTTGGAAGTCATTACGACGGATGAGACAAAAACAGGACCGAGAGGGGGAAAATAAGGATTGGTCGATGAATTAAAGTGGAACAAAAATCCTTGCTGTCAACTCGTTAGAAGGTCGAGGAATAGCCAGTGAGGATATTTGTGGAAATCGATGGAGATATCGAAGACAGAGAAGAAAGAAAGGGAGGGAAGTTTGTGCGAGGAAAAAATTTTCGAGCACAATTTATGCTGTTGGGTTTCTTCGACGGTGGCTCGAAAGCTGGTCCGCCACCGCCAAACTTTTTTTTTTTTCCTTTCTCCCATTTAAGCTCGCGAGCTCGCCCTATTCGCTGGAACGGGCAAGGGCCCTCCGCTTATCGATAGCTCGACTGGCGACCGTGTGGGGAACAGCCAAATCCGCCGCAAATAGGCATATGGCATGCGCAGGTCTAAAGATCGCAGGCCTCAGTTCGGAACCGATATCGACAGCAGCCCAGAGCGGGACAACACATAGATTGGGGCACGAGTGCTCGTCTACATGGGAAAACGATCGCGTCTATAAACATCGAGAACTGTAGAAGAGCGTAAAACGGCAGAAGAAAACAGGTTTGGAGACGTCGATTTGCATTTAAACTTTTTGGTAGCCGTAACGAGCGTTGTCCCCATCGTGAGTCCAGTGATACATGAAATAACTTCCGACGACCGGCCAAATCGACACGGGCAAGCGGCGCCAGTCGGGCGCCATCACATCCTGGGCTTGGCCTCAAAAAAGTGCTTATTTCTGCTCGCCCTTCTGTTTCGCAGCGGCGGCGGCAGCGGCTTCGGCAGCAATTGCAACGCTACTCGATGGCACCGCCTGCTTATCCTCCGGCTTTCTGTCAACTGTCGAAGTGGTAGCGTTTTGAGGTAGCGAGAAGGCGGACGGCGCCTCCAGTCCAAGCTTTTGTTTCAGCTCTCCATACTCATTCCATTCTTCAACCTCTTTGAAGTCCTGTGCAAATGATGTCAAAGCCATCTCCGTCAAGACGCGTGAAACGCGTTGACGGAGGTTTAACTTCCAGTTAGCATCCAGAGTAGTGATATAAGGCAAATACCAGAACGCTCTTATCGGGAGCATCGCATGTTTTCTTCACAAGAGACCGGATCCGGGTGACGGGATCAATACGAACACCAATGACCTGACCATCCTTCACCAACGCTGGAAGCTTTTGCTGGGCAGTTTTCCTCCGAAGCCATATACTCCTCGCCTTATCATCGGTGCTGACATCGATCAAAGAGAAGGGAATTTTGTGCCCTTTCAATATTCTTTCTAGAACACGGAGCCCGGTATCGATGCTGGACGAGCCAGAGGAGAGCGAGAGGTAGACGTAGAGGACCTTTGGATCCTGAACTTCGGAAGGCATCTTTGACGGGGGGTACGACGCTTTTCTGATTGATATAGTAGGGCTGTGAGGTGAAATATGCGGGGTAGATACGAATATAAAAAGTTGGTCGTGCGAGAGTTCCAGTTGTCGATATATTACCCCAACGGCGGTCACCAATCAGATAACTATAAATGCTAGCTCGGTCAGGTCCAGGGATTCGAAGGCCGTTGACGAGTATGCAGCTTGCTGAGGGATTATAGCCCTTCCCGTGCCCGCCACGAGACGGTATTGGTTCTGGTGATCGGTAAAGGTGGCGTGAGGAGGGAAGCTCGAGCCGTCAGCGCACCTGCATGGAATTCGAGCGAATTTTCCTTGTTCTCCTTGGAAATTTTCTCGCCTGTCGCACAACAACGCATTTCTGCCGTTGCAAATTGACCATTCGAATCACTCCACACAAATCATATAATATAAGGTATCGGTCCTGGCGCTCCGAGTCTGACTCCAATGCGGGCTTTTGGACATCAACATGCTAAGACAATCAGATCTCTATCTTCAAATAGAAAAGGAGAGGCGATAATGGAGGCAATTGTCGCATCTGGGTGGAAAACCTCGAGGAAAGCTGTTGGTTTTCATAATATTTCCTTGCTTAGAGAGAACTTCGTCATCAAAACCGGGCCCAATTCCATGCATGGAGCTGATGACAAATCCGGGTGGGCCTTGCCCTAAACGTATTGCTGATATGTCGGAATTTCATGATACTATCAAAGTCATACATCCGCGAGAGAGTATCCACTACCTATGTAAGCATCTAATAACTGCCCATTATACCCTGTTCCGACTTTAATAGGATCCTACCTGAAATTTCAGACAGTCAACCGTTAATCAGATCTGAACATCGACGACCGATCATCAGATTCCCTGTGGGAGTCGTGGCGGTGTAGCGGAGCCAATACTCACGATGGATAGGGTGGCACGTGGTTATCTCTTTTATCGGGTACTAACCACATCAATCATCCAGAGGATTCCATTATACCAATCACGAATGGCTCTATTTTAAACATGCCACCGATACCCAGCCTGAAAGTTACTACGTACGGATTGCAATTGAGGATTCTGTCCCCCGATCACCGAGAAAAGGTTCGGCAGTTGTTATTAGGCCTTTTTCGCTATCCGGCCCCGGTACACACCAAGAGACAAGTATAGTCTGTATCTGATATCGTATAAATTGCTACTCACTTCCTGAGACCTTCGGGCTAGCTTTTCAAGCCAACTTCGGCCAAAATTTACCTTCCTTCCCGCCCTCCGATCCCAATGTTCTGTGAAATTTATGCTTTGATCACGTGATTTTAATGCCATTCAATCAGTTCACGTGACAAACCCCGGCCGACAACAGAACACCACTTTTCCCCTCTGCCGGCTGATATTACATTGATTGCTTTAGTATTTGGTTCTTCTCCAACTGAATTACGTTGCAAGGCAATACTACGGGCTGGATATCGGGTAGCGGGGCAGCTTATCAATCCGGACTCCGAAGCAAATGACTAAGGAACGGGCCCTGCGGGACCAAAGCCAGCCAAACACAGTTGCTCGACCCTTGAAGCTGTAATCTAGAGCGGATAGCAATGGAATCCATCCCCAGTCGAGTCAATTGGATCCAAAGAGCTCAAACCTGCAGGCGCTGGGTCGTCAACTTTGAACGGAACATGGATATTCGAATCTTTAGAGCACCAAAGTGGCTACGGCTTGCAGCTAAAACATACCAATCCGGAACGCAATATTGATTACTTAACTATCTACCCTAGCTAGTATTCCACATACAATCGGCCGACTGCATTACAGAAGTTTGTTCTAACTGGGTCGTAAATTAAGATTTATCAGCTGATATCGCAGAATATCAATGATTTCATCTTGATTAATTAATATATTTATAAGTTCGATTCAATTGCTGCTGCTACGGAGCGCTACTTCATCAATGTTATAAATACAAGTCCATTTCGCCCGCCCTTCCCTCTCTTTCTTAAATCAGCATCAGCATCAGCAGCATCAAACTCCGATTAATCATAAAAAGCCTTCAATTTTTCAATTATAACCATCATTGCGACTCTGATCTTTAGTTAGAACTTTTTAACAACAATTAGTTTTAAAAACGAAATCCTTGAGTTAACAATGTCTTCATTGAAGCCTATCACCTTTCACGGTCATTTGGGTGCCACCCCAAACCCTCCTAAGGTCCTCATCCTCCTCAAGCTCCTCGGCCTCCCTTATACTTTCATCGACAAGGCTATGACGAATGATCCAACTGTCGAAAATGGGATCAAGCACCCAAGCTTCACTTCAATCAACCCCAATGGCCGCGTCCCGGCTATCACCGATCCAAACCAAAATGACATCAATGTTTGGGAATCCGCCGCAATTCTCCAATACCTCACAGAGGTCTACGACACCGAGAAAAAATTATCAGGCAGAAATTTGGAAGAGCGGACACTGATCAACGAGTGGATCGCCTTCCAGATCTCCGGTCAGGCACCCATGCAAGGCCAATTCTTCTGGTTTTCCTTCGACACACTTCATAAGGCTAAATACGGCGAACAAGCCCCAGAGCACATCACTACCAGATTCAAGAACGAGGTTCAGAGGATCTACGGCGTCTTGAACACGCATTTGGAAAAGCAGAAGGAGAATGGTTCGGATTTCATCGTGGGGGACAGATTGACCATTGCAGACGTGGCCTGGATCCCTTGGAGTAGACTTATACATGTCCTTGGCCTCGATTTGGACGAGATCCCTGCGTTTAAATCTTGGTTGAACAAAATGAACGAGCTACCAGCTGTGAAGGAAGCTTACGAGGAGTTGAACCCTCCTACCGCAGCTTAAATAGGGAACATTGCATTGTTGATAAGGCTGAATGTTGTAAACAGCTGAACTAGACGAGCATGTCCTTCACTTAGAGAGTGTCAATTTGGTCCTTTTTGTTGTTTCTTATGATAGCATTAGCATGCGGACTCTAGGGTCCGAAGGTGTTCTTCGGAGAGATAAAAATATTCAACTTTTTGTTCAGCAGAGTATCAACTCTAATCGATCCAAAAAAGAAATCTGTTTTTTTGTGATACTTCGATCTTAAATCTGATTTGGAAGCGCAGCCCGGAGGGTTCTTAGATATCATTCACATATAGCCCCTCGGACCTGTAATAACCATGCGCCCTAAACAGCAGAACATATTAACACAGTTGACCTGAAGGCCATCCTGTTCCCACTACAAGGTCCCAATCGCCCTGGCAGACGTACTCAAGAGCTCGTATGTTGAAACCTAACATCAACACATAACCTCGTTTGGTGGTTGGTGACAGGATTTCGATCAGTGCTGGTCTCGTTGTGACCAGGCCGAGACCGACACTGTTCTCGCTGTAACTAGACAACACAAAGTCAAAAAGCATCCCAGTCTTGTACCTAGACAGGGTTGTGTTGGAAAGCCTCCGGCGAATCCACCTCAACTTTGACTGAAAGATTGATCTGGCGATCCTGAATGATTTTTATCTACCATATTTGTATGCATTTATTATCCGCAGTTTGCATTCCCAATATAATCAGTATATTACTACAGTTAGGTATCGTTAAATATCACTAGTACATACCACAGAGACATTCGGTAGCGATTTACACACACCTCTTGAAAACTACCAATATCACAGATCGCAGATTTGAACCAAAGTATAGCCCTTAACATACACTGCGGGGTTGATGAAAATTGGTATTCTTGACGGCGAACTCATGAAGCTATTGGATTTATCCTTTCATGAATCAATACTTATCTATCGATAGAATTGCCAACACAACCTGTCTAGGTACAAGACTGTCTATAGATCTATTTTGTCGAATTGCTGAGCGCAAATCTGTAACGTCTGACGTCTGTGCCATCATATCACTCGACTATAGTCTCCGAGCGCCGGATCATTGGTAGCGAAATTATACACACTATGATACTAGCATCACCTCTAACAATACCCGAAGTGGGTACCGGCTAAGAGCATGCACTGCTGCGAAATGCATGTCGATCACATGTGCCCCCAATATTACACGGAGTAGCTTTGCTCTCGAAGGCGTCCCACTCTCGGCTTCTTGGCCTATTAAGTCCCTCAAAGAGGCAGATCCTCATATCTGTGCGGGTATCGGATGATATTTAGACCATCCACAAGAAATCGCAATCGGGGCTGATAGAATATGCAATATATAATGCCTCAGCCCCACATAGGAACGGAACGAAGAGGGTACCTATTTCAGGTGGTTAACGCTTCTTCGGAGTTTTCAGCTGTCTTGGAGCCATGAGTATACCCGATTTTGAGAGAACAGCTGCATACGGTGTGCATGTAGTATCTGGCGTCTAGATGTTACGCAGGCTTCGAATGGAATCGACATAGCAACACCAATGATGCAAAATACCACACCGCAAGCCCAGCATCGGTGTGGAGTTCGGGGTTATCTAGGCTAGGGACTAGTTCACCTTGACTCCCTATAAATATATGTTGCTCACGTACTTTAAGAGCTTTCCAAAGCTCTGCTAACGCATTCGAACCAAACCATAGTGTCGAAAGCATTGTATTCGCTTAGAGACCGATACTATTTTTTCTATATATGATCATATATAAAGCGGAAGAAACAGGCCACAAACTATATAAATAAATATTTAAGCAAACATAGGCTTATTAATACATACAAGGTTGCTGGCGCGATCATAAAATAACCTATATTGGGATTTCGGGACAAGACACATGCATACACTTCCCAAGGATAGACAGTCCATCGCGGCTATTTCTGTAAATGGAAGTATTAAGTAGTGAAAGCCAGACAACATGTGCAAGCGGGTACACGGACGCATACGGAATAGCCAGGTGTTCACATCGCCATTGAATTATAATATTATTATCGAATCAGTAGAATATATAGAAGTTGGCATTCAGGTGTCGGCACCGTATTCGGCATGTATTACGAACGGAGGCTTCCCTACCTGTTAGCTGTTCGAGAAAGAAGGTTTCACAGCACTCGAGTACCGCTATGGCTTGCATTGGTTTGAAATTTTAATGAGTTATTTGGGTTTCCTTCCCACCAAACCAAATGTAGTAGTTCGATCTGTCGTGCTATTGCGACCCGCTTGGTGTAGTACAAAAATTCCAAATTTCGCCCTGTTTGGTGAGTCTGGGCAGACTTCCGCGAAATATCGGGCTCTGCCAAGAGACGTATGCGGTTCTCCATCGCGAGCAGCAATCGACGATGTTTCCAAAGAGTAGAGCTTCTTCTTCTTCTCCTGGGATAGAATTAACGTACTTAATTAATTAATTTAGTAGCCGGAAGGAGCAAAATTGTTGATTTTTCGTTTGTTTTGTTAACTTGACAAGTACTCCGATCGAAGTTTCCGGGTACATGTCTCTGCATCGAGAGAAGGTAACATCAGGACTCAAAGCTTAAGCTTGCCGCCGATTCGGTATACCAAGCCGTTATTAAAAACAACCATGATACTAGAATACTTCTCCACTCCGACAAGGGCTTCTCTTTCCGTACCACTATTCGCAGACCTCCCGGTGCCGTGGCTGAAATCTCGAATGCAAATGCCAAGATTATATTAACTTTCTCTATGTGACAGGCTATGTCCGAAGATCCGAGGATATATTCCCATGTCGTACCTCGAGGCGTCCTCCCCCCTCGTCCTTCATTTATTATCTGTCAATTGTATCGTGATAAAATCCCACAGACAGCGCGCATGTGTTCCTCGACCGGCTGGCATACCTATGCGTGAACGTAGTTTTTCGAACTTCCTTGGCCCGTTTTCGAACGGAACGCCGCCGGTCCCTTAAAGATTCAGGTTCAAAGATATGAGCGATTGGAAGCGACTTTTGTCTAATAGAACCATTGCAATGGCGGGCAATATCAATATCATTTACAGTTTGTATGTACATCATCGAGACACCACAGGCTTGATTGTGGCTTGACCAAAAAAGACTTTCCAACTGCAAGTCATTCGATCCAGATAAAAAAAACTTAAGCATTTAAACTTTTCTATGTTTAGTTTAGCGGGAGTTACCATGGTATAGAAGCCAGTCGCATATCAGCCAGACATGGTCGATGATTAGATGATCGAATATTAACGGAGACTATAGCTATATCAATAGTCGCTGGGGATCCCGGGATCCCGGAATTTCCCCGGGGCACGGTAGCTACGGCCATGACCCCTGAGCCTAGGCTGCGCCGAGCCACGTACCAAAGACAACATGGCCAACGCGCCGGTTGGTGCCTGAGAGTTGGATATTATTATACCCTTTACGATATTTTATACCCCCCTGTCACCGATTGCAAGATATCACCAATCTATTGAGATTGAGTGGCATGGATTTTTTCTCTCGTCCCGAGAGCCTATTTTCTTTCCCAAATTAACACCAGCTGGCATAGTTCTATTTTACCAAGAATACAAATAGCTATGCAATCTTTGGAAAATTGGAGTTTGCTTGGACGATGTCATATCGATATATATCCCTGCAACCCTCTTTACACATGGAGCCTGGAAATCTGTGATCTCTTCTGCATGTGTACCCCAGTTTAGCTGAGAGAATGATTATACTTCATGCATTAAATTTCATCACCAAATTTCGCTGAAAAGAAGGTTTGCTTATCCCATGAGCCAAGGATTGCTAATTCTTGACACAGCACTCCACATAAGTGGGATAAGAAAGGATTTCGAGGGCTGACAGACGCCCTAGGCTCTAACCGGCTTCCACTTTTTTATCCTCTTTGGGACTAATATGGTGGTCTGGCCGAATCGTAAGGTGCTGAAACTTTTGTCTACCTTTCTGCAGATTCACGGGGGTTTCAGACCATTCCGTTGAACGGCGCATCAAGTTGTGGTAAAACGACTCGCGTTCCCATTCCTCACAAGCAACAGAACCCTAGAACTTTGTCGTGATAGTCACAATACTGCAGCGGAGATATCTTTCAAAGACAGGTATTCCTCCGTGCTCTCTCCAACCAAAACACTTTAGGACAAGGGGCAGAAACCAATATTGATTTATTGGATCTGATTTTATGATGAAGAGGTAAATGATTCTCGAAAGATCCGCGAATTTCCTGCAAGTGGTCTTGAATGTTCCGGCTCTGGACTGAGTGGGTGCCTCAAATTGCTTTGAAGAGAAAGTCCTATTAGATATTTGTCTGCAGCCAAGAACCGTTTTATGGCATGTAGCGGCAGAAAGCTGTTCTGGCGAGCCACTTAGCTTAAATGGGTGGGCTGGTGGTAAGGGCTATGATTTCTTCTTTCTCTAAATGTTTCCTCACCTAGGTCAAGGTCGGAAAGACTTGCATGGACTGGCGGGGGACCGGGAAAGATGCATCTGTCACCACTGAAGGAGGAGGCAAGGAACTGGCTGGATCCTTGAATGCGTCGACAATAGGTGGAGATCTCAGCAGTAGCACTGTCAGATGTATACGTAAAGGCCGGAATCAGGATAAGCCTATGTACTTTTTTTTCCTTTTTCGTTCTTTCTCTTCTTCTTCTTCTTCTTCTTTTTTTTTGGAGTGGTGCTCCAATTACGGCTCAGATTGTGCAATATTCTCCTCAACTATGCGATCGCAATCGAAATCGGGCTTAGATATTTCGCATTCTGAGTCGCATGGCGAGGGATATATGTAATAGGTAAATCCGCGAGACGGGATTTATTACGAACCGAGTTGAAGGCGCTGGTTTGTTCCTTGGTACTTGGGCAGCTGCTGGCCACCCGCGTCCATTCTTCGTGTGGGGGAAAACAGCTGCCGCCTCTGCCTCTAGATCACGATACCGAGTCCGTATATATATCAATGTTCTCTTTCGTAGGGGTGTACTATAAGGATAACGGGTCTAGCTCAAGATTCTACGTAGCTACACAGCCAAGCCAAAAGGGATATTCCCGATTCCTTTTCATCGTCGATTCATCAGGCCACAAGGAACCAATCACAAATCCGAAGGGGATTGTTCTTCTACCGCATACCTTGGACGGTTCGAAACGCGGGGCTGAACTCCAGGCCTAGCCATAACTGTGACAGTTTCTGCAGGCCACGGCGGCTATACATAATTTGGGTTCCAAATTGCAAACCAAACAACTGAAGCGTTTCCTTCTTGTTCTGCGCATGATTCGGTTTTACGAAGTACGGAGTAACTCTATTCTTGAATCGGAATCAATGCTCTTTGGAGAGTAGTGTCTTCAATGGGGCGGGTATCGATGCCCTAGATGTATCGATGTTCGATACTAGTCTACCATCGACTGTACAAGGCACGTAGTATTTAAACAGTATAAGCGATGGTGTTAACATATTATATGATATTACTCTAATGTAATAGTGTTACCACGGAATTTGAACCATGATCGATCAGCTAGATTTCCATTTTGTATGATCGCTTATGCAATCATATCTTTGTGTAGCCTTTGGGCGACACATATACAGGGACCATAGTCTACGGAAAGCCACCAGTCTGCGAACCTCGGTCGAATCTTCTGAGCACAGGCATATAAACCCCACACCGGCGCGATTTGTGTCAGGATGGTCGACGGATTCAGCCCTTCAGCCCTAACTTTACTGGGGTTATCTGCGATTTTTCAACCGCCCAACTCCGTAGATTTATGAACCTAATTATGAAGGTGGACCTGCTGCTACAGAAGCTCGGAGATCCTTCCAAGTTCGCAATTGTGGGCACATCGTTTCAGCTTCACATTTTGCGCACATCAGTATTCATGTTATCGCGCCAGGGTTTTGGAAACCGACAAAAACGTAGCTCTATTTAGCCCTTCCTTGATTTGCTCTCATTAAGCCTAAGAAAAAACTTTACATACGACATACGTCGGAGAAAACCAGGGCCAATTATTGCGACAGGTCCTTTTCAATGGATCGAGCTGAGATGTAACTGTCCCTAAAAACATTGGAGAAAAAGAAAAAGGAATCCCCAAGACATTTATGAAAATGAGACAGATGTAGATACTCAAAATAAAATGGGAATATATGCTGAACAAGTCGAAAGGAATTGCGAAATCGAAACCTTGAAAAGGCCAAAAAAATAATAACAATAAGAATAATAAAAACTCAATATTAAACGCCCCTGCCCATGTAAAAATCCCCAAAAAAGATATACAGATCAATTCATGAAGAAAATCCCGAAAGGAACAAAAACTCAGCTCGCCATTATGCATGATATTCTGTCGAAATAAGGGAAAGAGTATTGCAGGACTGCTTAGAAGCCATACGCTGATGGCATCGTCTTTTGGTGGAAACCGGTCTGGACGCGTACTAAGAATGTTTTGGGGGTAGAGTTTGGTACGGATTCTGGAGGCTCTGGTACCTCTCGGGATTTGAGTCGAATGGTAGTGGAAGGTGGTGCGGCACTGGTGCTGCTCTGTGCAGCGGCGGAATTAAGGGCTGCTGAGATTGCTGCTGCTGTTGTTGCGGCATGGATTGCGGCATTGATTGTGACATTGATTGTGACATTGATTGTGACATTGATTGCGGCATAGGCTGGGGCATGTTCTGGGACATGTTCTGTGGCTCGCGGTTGTCTGTTTGGCTATCTCTCTGATCGAAGGAAATGGAACCTTCGTTATCCCCGACAGGAAATCCTTCGTGAGAAGGGGAGTAACTCCCCTCCTCGGACTTCCCGTCAGGGTCGGCTAGTCAAATGCTTATCTCTTTTGATTTTTCCCTGCAAGCAGCTGGGGAGAAACCATTTCCAACTTTAGCGGAGATCAGACGCCATCTATCATTTTCATATTCTTGCATGGCATTCCTTAGCCGTTGAATCTAGAACGATACGTTAGTTGGCCAGTTTTGTCAAAGAGTATATTTAGGATACATACTGTATCTTCTGTCCACTGCGTCGTCTTTGCCTTCAACTTTGTGCAATATCGCACCTGCAATGTTCCAGAGGACCGACCAGGGAAAAACTCCGCGATTTGCTTCCATGTCAAAGCCCTGTTTTCTTTCAGTTCTAATAACAGCGCATCATCTTCTGGTGTAAATTTGAGCTTTGGGCCTCTTGGACGAGGCATCGGCATCGGCATTCCCGGTGCCCCAACTGCTGTTGTCATAGACGGTGCTCCATGGGACATGTGCGGTGATCCAGGAACAGGCCCTAACATTGGAGGACCACCTTGGTTCTGTCTCAAGGGCTCTATCGGGGAAAGATGTCCTTGGTTTCCAAGCCCTGTTGGTGCAAACATCTGTGCTGACGGCTGTCCAGGGTTTTGCAGTGTCGGTGGACCCCCAAGCAGTCCACCAGGTCCGCCCATCGGCATAGATGTTCTCCCCAGCAGGTCATCAAAGTCCGCCCTCTGGATTTTGAGCGGGGGCGGCTGGTCAGGATGATGGTACCCATTATGATTTGGCAGTTGGTGATGGTGGTGGTGGTGGCCATGCTGTGCCTGAAGCTGATGACCCGAGTGGTCCACATCATGAACATCGTCTTCCATATCATGAAATGTCCTGCTACGGGGTTTTGTAGCTGAGGAGTGCGGTGTGTGGCTTGGTGTTAGTGTGTAGTGGTCGGCATGAGGCAGATGGCCACCCATATTGCCATTGTTTGAGTGGGGTGTTCCCTGGTGGATAGGCTGATACTGCATTGAAGGATTGCTGAACTCTGTCAGTGGAAGTTGACTGGGAGGGCTTGTTACGTTCGCCTTTGGGAACGAAGGACTGAAGTGTTCGTTAATGGGGGATCGCCAAAATTCAGGCTGGCGAAAGCTATAGAGAGGCAGCGGTTCGCCTCTGGATATTTGGACAGCCAGGTTTTAAAATAATGGGGAAAGTCTACCAAAGTCGAAACTTTGGAAGACTTAGTCTGTTTGGTGATTGATTGGGAAGTCGAGGCGTGATGCGGGAAGGTTTAGGGAATACAGGACAGTATTCCTGCCAACGATTGTCTCCAAAAAAATGTCAAAAAGATTCTTCTTTAGGTTTTCGGTCAGATCTCAAGCGTAGATGATGCTATGGATGGGGCCTTGAAGTCGGTGCTTTGTCTGCTTCCTGGTATGAATAAACTCAGTCGAACGCACGACGGATGTGGAATCAGAGAATCTCCAATGACAAGGCTGTGCGGAGACCAGTCGAGGATAAAGTAAAACAAAGAGCTGGCTGAAGTATATATCGGACGACGAAGACGCCAGACTTGGGTTTTATTAAAGGTAAGGATATCAATATCGCCAGCAAGGAAGCAGAAATAGTAATTAGGGAGATTTCTGGAGGTCAGATCAGGAAGTACAAAAAAGATGGTTTCGGGGACAAGAGATGTACTATTATATGTTTCCTGTTATTGTGTATAAAACGGAAAATAAGCAACCAGAGCGATGCTTAAGTGCGACTGATAAAAAACGGCCGCGGGAGGCTTTGTGCGGTTTTTGTGTGCTAGCTGGGGGGTTTTCTTGTTTCTCCCCCCCGATGGATTATATTGCTTTGACAGCAGCTTAAATCGAACGGCAGGCAAGAGAGCAGGGAGGGCAAGGAAGAGCAAGGGAGGGGAAACTCTAGCACCAGTTCCGTTTGATACCAAAGGGGCCAAAAAGGGAGGGCGACTGATACCGTTTTTTCCTTTTGCTTGCTGTCAGGAAAAAGGAGCAAAGGTATAAGATATAGTCATATAAGTCGCTCGGCCCGTTGTTTTCTCCACCCAGAAGCTTGCCACACCAAAAAGCCATTTCTGTACATGTATCCGTCAGTCGACGAAAAGAAAGATGGTTTCTCTGCAAATATGGTACCAGGTTGGGTCGAATTGCCGGCAGGTGCAGGATCCGGAGTGACAATGCAATGGAGCCGACCAGGGTGTTTTCTCATTAGCTGAACACCGGGATCGCTCGCACCAGGGGATTTTTTCTTCTCCGGTACTTCGAGGAAATCACCAGGGTTAGTTCTTCGTTTAGAGACCGATATATTATTTAGATCCGAATTAAGACGCTTAACAACGAAGCGAATAACCAGTTTAGCTCCGCTAGTATCGGGCTCGGGATATCATAATAGGAAGTTGGAGAATGTGAAAGACCAGAATTCCCTGTCTTCGTCCGGTCTTCGATATCTCTAATGTGGAATTCTTGCGATCCTGAATTCGAATTCGTACCCGCGACCGCGAGGTATGGCTTTTCGGCCTCGCTGCAGCCCAATCGCATGGCATGGCATGACATGGCATAGCATGGCAAGGCAAGGCGTCACGTCGTCGTAAATCGCAGTCCAAAAGAATGCATCTGATCGCTGATGGAAACCAAGACCCTGGACTTTTGAGCATCCAGCGAATTGCTCTCATTCTGACCTCTGTAACTATCACCCCCAGTATCAAACATTCGGGGCCTGCATCAGTGCGGCAACAGGGGAGTATCGTCTGAAGCTAGAAACAAAACCTTGCGGCCAAAGCTTTACTCCGAGATATTCGAAATTTAGGTACGGAATCCACAGTGGGATGCAACCTGCTAGTTAGCAAAAGCAAAAGGTAGGCGGTGGGTCTGAACTGGCTGCCTCAGGGAGCATTTCAGGGACAGGGGGGAACAGCAAATGCAGAGAAACGACCTGTCAAGGCTGGGGCTGCCCACCACGCAAAACTAAGTTGCTAACGTTAAAAACGATACCAGGAACATCCTGTTTCGGCACACAGACAAACCCCACTGATTGGGGGAAGGAATAATCAGCTTGGGCTTCAGATATCACCAATTTCTAAAACATCAAATCGTAAAAGACGGGACAAAGAAGAGGGGTTGGAATAAATGCTCTTCCAGCACCAAA